>JANAVB010028820.1:7341988-7442035 GCA_029216955.1 Iris pallida | reverse complement strand
TGTCTGTTTCTTATCTTTAGGTGCAATTAAACAAAGTTCTTCAGCACTCTGATCTTTATGATCCAAAGTACTAGTAGATGCTTTGAACCCTTTCCCAGCCATGTGTAAGTTCTTAACAACATTTCTCCCTATTGGCAGTCCATCAAGTTCATCTAGATCAAATTATAATGACATCAAGAATCAAGCACATACGAAAAATGAAAAGCAAAAATGGCAGAATAGAAAGAACAATAAGTTTGAGGTTGGTTTCCATTCAGCTGAGGTGAAAAATAATAGAATTATCGACCTATGAGTAATTGCATTATAACAAGAACAAAAGAAGAATATGAAACAGAAGTGAGAAGAAAGAAACTTCAAAAAAATAAACTATGTTGTCAAATCATGATTTGTATAGTCCATTGGTTTGCTTGATTCTCGTATTGTGTATTGTTGTATCGTGTATCGTAAGGTTCACTGTTCAGAGGCAAATAGATCGGAAAATTAATATACCACATAAGAATAAATTGAACACGTTAATGAAATTATATAGTTTCGGACACGTCTTGAAATGTTCTAAAACTTTGGTTCCTAATGTTTTTTGCAAATTATTTTGTTTATTGCATGAAATCTAACATGGAAAATTATCAGGCTAAATGTGGACAGATTCTGGAATATTGTGATAATATGGACATAGTGACTAATCCGAAACCGCATTTGGGTAAATAAAACATTTAATTGAAAGGTAGGTGATGAGATAAAGTATTTTTATCCATTTATAATACTTGCATCATGGACTGAGTCGGTTTGTGGTCATGGACAACGGCCCGAATTCCTTGAACCGGCTTTCGAGGTACTGAAACCGTGTCACCCACGAAGGAATTCTATTCACAGCTCTTGCTTTAAGAAGTATGTGAGCCCTTTAAAGGGTGACGTCATTTCTTGCTGCTCTTGTCTACATTCTATTTAAACTTTTCCAACCAAATATTACCCCTCTATCCAACCTGAAACCAGTCAAAATTCTAGTCTGACTCTTGTCTAATACAACTTTGGATACCAACTTCCATTTTCCACACTAGTTAGGAGATGAACATTCTCACACTCCTAATACGATGAACATAATTGCAATATGTCGAATAACAAACTGATAAAGATGAGAAGTATACCATCAGCAAAATAATCTGAAACTCCTGATACTTTAGTGATGCAACAACCAAATCCTCAGCAGAAACCTCTTCTCCTGTAGCAGCCTATTAAAATTCCGCCTTCAGAATCAACCTAGATTATAACAGATAAATCTTTTTGGAGTATCATCGTAGACAGAGAGGTGGTCTCAGATAGGCACAAAACTCAACACTAACCTTCACAAGCGGAAGTCCAGCTAAAAATAGTGTGTCATTGCCTTTGACTATAACACTTTCATCTACCATTGCAGGTATACAAGCACCACCAGCAATGTGCATGAACCTAAAACCAAAGCAATCTAAGGAATACCCTCAGCAGACATCTCTGCCTGGTTATAAAAAATTATAACAAAATTATCTCGATCAGGAAAGACATCACCCAGCCTTGGAAGATTGGTGCCTCAACTATCAACAATATATATATATATATATATATATATATATATATATATATATATATATATATATTATCTTATATATATATATAAGACCACAGCGCTGGCGGACTTCAGACCTATTGCGTGCTGTAATTATCTCTATAAGATAATTACGCACCTTATATGCCGACGTATGGAGGGGATCATGCAGGACTTGGTCTCTCCGAACCAGGCTGCGTTTATCAAGGGGAGGTCGATTGCTGAGCACAGCCTCCTGGCCCATGAGATGGTGAGGGGTTTTAACAAACCTGGAGGGGAGAAGGCTTGCGTGAAACTGGATCTGAGGAAGGCGTATGACATGGTCAACCGAGACTTCATTTGCCATCTGATATCCGCCATGGGTTTTGGGGACCATTGGGTTGCCCTGATCCGGGAGTGCATCACGTCCCCCACTTTCTCGGTGCTCATCCAGGGCATCCCTATGGGTATTTCCAGAGTAATCGTGGCTTAGGCAAGACGACCCCCTGTCTCCTTACCTGTTCACGATTGTTATGGAATACTTCACATGCCTGATGGATTTAGCAGCGCACCGTGGGAGGCTGATCCCACTGTTCCGGAGGGTGGATCCCCCAGTCACCCACCTCATTTATGCTGATGATCTCTTGGTGTTTATCCAGCCTTCGATGGAGGGTATGCAGACGCTTGAGAGATTATGGGAGAGTTGCATTCCCTTCGAGTCTTCAGCTGAACAGGGAGAAGAGGGTGTACTTCAGCTCCTTATGTCCCCAGAAGGAGGCGGGCTGACGTGCTGGGTTATCGAGAGGAGTGACCTTCCGGTGCGCTATTTAGGAGTACCCCTCACGGTCAACTATGCGCGGGATCATGATTGTCATAGTTTGGTGGAGTACGTCCAGAGGAGAGTGGAAGGTTGGCAAGTGTCACGACCCGATCCCAAATAATTGGGTCGAACCGGATCATGCCCAGCCTGCACCGTTGTGAGACGGCGGCAGTAAGCTGTTCCATTAGCAGGTAATCATAACAACATCTATACATTTGTCACAACTGAATATTCGGAAATTTAAAACTTTATTCATTTGAATAAATACAACTGGAAAGTAAGAGAACTGAAAAGAATGCTGAATTCAAATTAACAAAATTCTAAAACAACAAATCTAGAAAACAGGAAAGTATCTAGCTAAGCGTTCGGCTCGTCGGCCTCAGGTCCTGCGTCCTCCAATGAGGACTCTGGCAACACCACAGGGTACAGAACTGGGTCATAATAGCTATTGTACAATAGCTCAGCATCCTCAAAATCTCCTAAAAATGTTGTCTCCAGTCAGGAGGGAGCAAAGTATAATTATGAAAATTAAACATTTCAACTAATAATTAGAAATTTGCAATATTAAACAGTTTTGCAATAATATTTTCCTAACAATTCTACACGATAGAAAACAATGTGATTTGAGTAGATAATGACTATGACCGGCTTGGTTGTACAATTGTATCCTAGCGATACGATATGGCTTATCCTCGTGTGTAAGAGGGTAAGCTAATACAATCATTATACTATTTGGGGTATTGGTCATAGACACTACACTACTCCCCCAATATCCCGCAATCAATCAATAGCAATCAATACTCTAGGAGAGAGTTCCGTGTGACGATGTGGTTTAAGCATGCAGATAACAATTACTAATTAAATTGTTCAATAAACACAACCGTACTTGCCTTTGTTTATAACTGGAAACGATGTTGGTTCCGGGAAGATGCTAGGTTCGTCTCCGAGATCCTACAGTTGGAGAACTTGACTTAGAACCAATATTGAGACCATTCTAGGTGTGCTAGTTGCAATTTCTAGTAATAGGTCCTAGTCAAGTTTTAAGTTTGTTTATTTAATCTACTGTTAACGGTTTACGACGCGTACTACGTTGGTTCTCATTTAGTTGGATAGCCAGTTTCTGGTTTACTTGGAAAAATTGTCGTTACCGGTTAATTCGCAAAACTTGGTATTTTTATATTATACGTATAAAACTACATTTTCTTTCAATGATAAAACGTGGGTTTTGTTAACTATCAATATTTTATTCAAGTTATTTTATCGTGAAAAATTTATTAATTTATATAAAATATTTATTAGCCATTTTGTCACGAAGTGCCTAATTACGGAAACGATAAAACCATCCAGAAAATAAAGGAAAAATCCTAATCTACACAATACAAGGGCACAGCTAACAAATAGAAATATGGGCTTATGCCCTTACATTTATTTACATGAATGAATTTTAAGAAAAATAATAAAACTCGAGTAATCCTGAACGCCGGGAAGCGGTCCATTCAGCAGGCCGAAGTCCTGCACCAAAAATACTAAAAGCAGTACCCGTACTAACTATAATAATTATAAATAAAAGATAATAAGTATATGAGTCTCAGACTTGGTCCAGATGTCATATTATTGGCTGGCGCCTCAACGTACAGGAACCCTGTAGCGTTTGCGCTTCGCCAGGCTCATTCGACCTATAAGGTCGTCGCTTAAAAATCCAATTAATAAATTATTTCCGAAAACTGATTTGAAATTCCTATATAAAGTTTTTATAAAAATTTGGGTAGCATTCCCTCTATATTCGGAATAACCCAAACTGAAAAAAAATGTGCCAAAACACCCATAATAAAAGTCCCAAACCAGGGAACACACTTATATAAAAAAATATATATACAGAAAACATTTCCGAAGCCTAATCGGAAATCCAGAAATTCCGAATATCCAAACCAACCATAAAATATCACAGAAACGTCTCCGGAAAAATCCGAAATCACTCCGTCGACCTAAAACTGAATTCCCAGGAGGGAATCGGGGACCAATTCTCATCATCGACTACCGAAAATGAAACGGGACAAAGGAATTATACCTTGGGTTGCTCGGCTAGAGCTCTCAGATGGTATAAAGAAAGAAAACCACGGACAGTAGGTTTGAAAAATCCCGGGACAGCGCTGGAATCACGCGAGAAGGTGCTGGACAACGGATCGGAACCCGCAAGATGTTGCAGACGGCGAGTTGGGCACGGAACAGCAGATCGGGAGGCGCGCTGGCGGACAGAGGGGCGCCGAAGGCTCCCGGGAACCGGGCAGGGGCGCGGCTAGGGCACTGCCGCGGGGGCGCGGCTGGGCGGGGAGATCGGGGTCGGCCGGAGCTCGCGCGGGGAGGCGCGCAGCAGGGGGTGCCGGAGTCGGCCGCAGGGCGCGGGGTACGGCAAGGGGCGCAGGCACGGGCTGGACTCGGCCGGCGGGAGGCGGGGCCAGCGCACGGGGTCGGGGTCTCGGGTGCGACGAACAGGGTCGGGGGCTCGGTCGGGGGTCCGGCGGGAGGCGCTGGGGCGGCGCCGGAGGGGGCGGCCCAAGGGCGCGCGGGCGTCGGGTGCCGGCGAACGGGCCGGGGGCTCGGGGCTCGGGTGCTGAGCTCTGGAGAGGGAAGGGCTTCGTTGAGTGAGAGGGAGAGTGAGGGGAAGGAGAAAGTGAGAGGGAGAGTGTTGTAGTGGTAGTGGGGAGTTTTTAAATGGGAAGAGTGGAGAAAATGGAGGAATGGTTGTGTGGAGAAGAGTTAGTGTAGTGGAGAAAAAGGAGGAGAAGTAAGTGCTGGAGAAATAAGGGCTGGGCCAGGTCGTGGGGGAACAGGTCAGGGCTTACTCTTTCTTTTTTTTTCTTTTTTTTTAAAATAAATAAATCATAATACCTAAAGCTAAATATTTAATATTTAATTAAAATGTTAAAAAGTGGATTCGGGACTGGAACGAAAATGGGTTCAGTAAATGGAAGACGGGTTCGAACTCGGATTCGGAGTCCGGACTCGGGATCGGGGCAGGACCGCAATAAAAAATCAGCGATATTTTTAAAATAATATATTTTTCTCTAAAACCGACTAATAAATAATAATAATAATAATAATAATAATAATAACTATAATAATAATTGAACAAATTACACTACAAACCCTGGGTTTCACAATCTTCCCTCCTTAAAAAATTTCATCCTCGAAATTAAAGGCAGGGTTAGGGGTTAACTCAAGTCTCAAACAGATACGGATACTGCTCCCGCATCTGGTCTTCTCGCTCCCAGGTAGATTCGCCTGGTGAGTTGTGCCGCCACATAACTCTGACTATTGGCGTCACGGAGTTCCTGGTTCTCTTCTCTCCTCTGTCCAATATTGCCACTGGCTTCTCTGGCACTGTGAGGCTGGGCCCAATTTCCAGCTCCGAATGGTCCACGATGTGGCTCGGGTCCGGGATGTAGCATCTCAGCTGCGAAACGTGGAAGACGTTATGGACGCCTTCGAGACTTGGGGGTAAGGCCACCCGATAAGCCACTTCTCCAATCCTGTTGAGTACTTCAAAAGGACCAATATACCTGGGGCTTAGCTTTCCTCCTTTGCCGAAACGGACGATTCCTCTGGTAGGAGAGATCTTCACGAATACACTGTCACCTTCTTCAAACTCCAACGGCCGTCGGCTGCTATCGGCCCAATGCTTCTGTCTGTCCTGGGTAATCCTGAACTTGTCTCTGATCATTCTTACCTTCTCTGCTGCATCGGTCACCATCTCAGGTCCAAGCAATACTCGTTCTCCGACGTCGTCCCAAGCAAGTGGAGTGCGGCAACGACGTCCATAGAGTGCCTCGAACGGTGTCATACCGATGCTAGCTTGGTAGCTGTTGTTGTAGGAGAACTCTACCAAGTGCAAATGGTCTTCCCAAGACCCTCCAAATTCCAAGATACAGGATCTCAGCATGTCTTCTAGCGTCTGGATTGTTCTCTCTGATTTTCCGTCAGTCTGGGGATGGTAGGCGGTGCTGAACTTCAGTTGTGTTCCCAAACTGTCATGCAAACTCTTCCAAAAGTGAGAGGTAAATCTAGTATCTCTGTCAGACACAATACTTACCGGAACTCCATGAATCCGGTAAATGTGCCGCATGTACAGTGCAGCCAACTTCTCAGTGGATAGACCAACCTTGAAAGGAATAAAGTGGGCTGACTTCGTCAGTCGGTCCACGATAACCCAAATGGCATCCTTTCCTCCTTGGGACCGAGGCAGTCCTGACACGAAGTCCATCGTTATGTGCTCCCATTTCCACTCCGGGATGTCTAGCGGCTGCAATAGCCCTGCTGGTCTCTGTCTGCTAGCTTTCACTTGTTGACAAATTAAACATCTAGCACATACCTGGATACGCCCTTCTTCATTCCGTACCACCACACTATAGTACGCATATCCCGATACATTTTGTTGGCTCCAGGATGTATGGAATACTGCGACTGGTGCGCTTCTTGCATCAGCTCGTTCCTCAGTTCGCCAGTTGGTACGCAGAGCCTCGTACCATTCTTCAGTGCTCCGTCACTGGCGATTGAGAATCCTTCAAGTGTTCCTGCCAGCACTTGATCTCTGAGTTTGCAAAGCGTCTCATCTTGGAATTGTGCCTCCTTGACTCTGTCCATTAGACTTGAACGCACTTGCAACTGCATCATTGTTGAATCAGCTCCTGGTACAATGGCTTCTCTTCCCAGTTTCTTCATTTCTTCTTCGGACAGTACAATCTCCAGTCCAAGCTTTTCCATGTCCTCTAGCAAATGACGCTCCTTGGTCAAGAACATTGCCATCGGGTATCGACTAAGTGCATCTGCAACAACATTAGCCTTATCCGGATGGTACTGTAGGTTGATGTCGAAATCCTTCATCAGCTCCAGCCATCGTCTCTGTCGCATGTTCAGCTCTTTCTGAGTGAAGACATATTTAAGACTTTTGTGGTCTGTAAATATTTTCACTCTCTCCATAAAGGTAGTACTTCCATAGCTTCAATGCAAATATTACCGCTGCAAGCTCCAAATCATGTGTGGGATAGTTCTTCTCATGAGTCCGTAATTGTCTAGATGCGTAAGCAATTACTTTCCCGTGTTGTTGAAAAACGCAGTCCAATCCCTTACCGGAAGCATCACTATAAATTGAGAAGCCGCTGGTACCTGCGGGTAGCGCAAGTATCGGCGCCGTTGTAAGCCTCTTCTTCAGTTTCTCAAAAGCTGACTGGCAAGCTTCAGACCAAATGAATTCTTCGTTCTTCCTGCTGAGCTTCGTCATTGGTTCAACAATCCTGGAGAAATCCTTCACAAACTTCTGGTAGTAGCCAGCTAAACCCAAAAAGCTTCTGATTTCTGCAACCGAACTTGGTGCAGTCCACTTCTCAATAGCAGCTATCTTCTTTGGATCCACCGAAATTCCTTTCCATGTGACAACATGGCCCAGAAATTCCACTTTGTCTAAAAAGAATTCGCATTTAGATAGCTTACCATAGAGGTTCTCCTTCCTCAAGGTGCTCAGAACTTTCCTCAGGTGCTCTTCATGCTCTTCTTCAGTCTTCGAGTAGATCAGTATGTCGTCGATGAAGACAACAACAAACTGATCCAGGTATTCATGGAAGACCTTATTCATGAGGTTCATGAATACCGCATGAGCATTCGTCAGTCCAAACGGCATAACCAAGAATTCAAACTGACCATATTTGGTGTTGAACGTCGTCTTGGGAATATCCTCCTTCCTGACCTTGATTTGGTGATAGCCAGACCTGAGATCTATCTTCGAAAATACCTTAGCTCCACTCAGTTGATCAAACAGGTCGTCGATCCGGGACAGAGGGTACTTGTTCTTGATGGTGATGTTGTTCAGCGCCCGGTAATCAATGCACATCCGCACGGTTCCATCCTTCTTGGGCACGAACAAAACTGGTGCTCCCCAGGGTGAAGCCCCGTCTCTGATAAATCCTTGTGTCTTCAGTTCGTCAATCTGGTCCTTCATCTCCTTTGCCTCCTTAGGGTTGACTCTGTAGCATCCCCGAGAAATAGGGGAAGAGCCGGGTACTAGGTCGATAGTGAATTCCACACCTCGATCTGGCGGCAATCCTGGAAGACTATCTGGAAAGACGTCCATGAATTCCGCTATGATAGAGTGAGGAGGCCCGGGTTCTTCGGTGATAGAGGAGTAGGTAACACTCTTCATGTCTTCCGGAGCTCGAGAGATTTCAAACTCCGGTTCTCCTGGTGGGCTGAAGATTACACATCCTTTGTGACAATCTATCAGCGCATGCTGCTCACTTAACCAGTCCATCCCTAGGACTATATCATAGTTGGGCAAGGGCATCACAAGTAAGGGTGTTAAGAATTAGTGGCCTGAGATAGTTATGGGACAGTTACAAGACTCAGTGATGGGTATGGGTCCACCACCGATCATAACTCTACTAATCATCTTGCTAAGTCCCGTATCTAGGTGGTATGCAGAAATAAACTTTGATGATATGAAACTGTGTGATGCACCCGAATCAAATAATGCTAGAGCAGGATGTGAAAACACATAAATGGAACCTGTGATGACATCAGCGGTGGGTTCCTGCTCTGGTTCTTGATCTTCTGCTGCTAGGGCAAAAGCTCGCCCGGTCTTCTGTTGGTGTTGTCCGAACCGTTGTTGCTGAGTGGGTAGGGGAGCTCTTTGCAGAGTTGCTCCGGTCCGGTTGGATGCTGTGGGGCAGTCCCTCACTTGGTGGGTGGCAGACCCACAGACTAGACAGTGTCCTAGCCTCTTCCTGCAGATGAGCGCCTGATGTCCTGGCCTCTTGCAGAAATCGCAGACAGGGATCTGCTTCTGAGGCGCTCGTTCATTGTTCCTTGCTTGATGGTGCTGCTGCTGATGGTGCGAAGGCCTGTTGTTGTTGTTGTTGTTGGGCCTCTTCTGGTTACCCTGGAAGTTGCTAGTTCCAGGATATTCCCTTTTTGAACGAGAAGGCTGGCTCTTCTCCACGTCCTGAGCTCGTATCAGAATCTTCTCATATGTCTTGGCGCCACCTGCGATCACAGGGGTGCGAATTTCTTTCCTTAGTCCATACCTGAATCTTTCAGCACGATCCTTGGGGTCAGCAACCAAGTTCTGGGCAAAGCGGCTAAGTCGGCCGAACTCTGCCGCATACTCTCCAACCGTCATGTTCCCTTGCTTCAGGTCCTGGAACTGTCTTTCCATCTCCCGCATCTCTGATGTTGGGAAGAACTTCCTGCGGAACAGCCTCTTGAAGGTGTCCCAGTCAAGCTGCTTGTCCTGGAGTCAGAGTTCATTCCGATACCAGGTGCTTGTTACATCTTGCAGCTGGAGTCCTACTGCTTCGGTCTTGAGGTCCTCTGGGAGTCGAGCGACGCTCAAGAGACGCTCCATGCTGTCTAGCCATTCATCGGCGTAGATGATACCCTCGGTTCCTTTGAAAGGTCGAGGGCCCTGCTTCTTGAAACTCTCTATATCTCCGACCTTCACATAATAATACGCCTCTTATCAAAAGAATGGCCTAATGATACATAACTTAACTCCTGGATTTATGTTTACCTTGGCAGGTCGTGGCTCTGATAAAGTTGTTGCTCCTCTCTCGAGGGCAGCCATAGCCACATTGTGGGCATTCTCTATGCCTTCTCTCATGATCGCGGTTTGCTCGCGATGGGCTTCAGCTTGGGCTCTCTGTGCTTCAAGCACTCCTCGTAGCATGCCCACTAGATCAGTGGGATCCACGGGCACTGGTGGGGCAGCTGGTGCGGGCACTACCGCAGGGGACTGCGGCTCAGTCCGGGGAAGTGCAGGTTCTGCCGTTTGCACTGTAGTAGCGTAAACGGGACGGGGTGCTGGTGCAGCATGGGGACGGTCAGTCAGCTGCAAGGGAGGTGGGTCCCGGCGTGCTTGAGAAGGTGGGGTGTGATTGGTAGATGACACCTCATCTTCAGCAGGGCCGGAACGGGTAGCCTTCCCTTTGGCCATACTCTGGAAGGTTTAGGATGCAAATATAAATAAGGTATCCTACCAGTCTATAATCAAACAAAAATATTTATATATATAATTCGGACCTATGTTGTGACAAATCAATGTTCTAGTGTTCTAATTGTTTCTAGGTATGTTTTCCTAAGTTGCTGTTTCATGACCTGCATGAGCCACCACTAAAAACATGTCACGACCCGATCCCAAATAATTGGGTCGAACCGGATCATGCCTAGCCTGCACCGTTGTAAGACGGCGGCTGTAAGCTGTTCCATTAGCAGGTAATCACAACAACATCTATACATTTATCACAACTGAATATTCGGGAATTTAAAACTTTATTCAACATTTGAATAAATACAACTGGAAAGTAAGAGAACTGAAATGAATGCTGAATTCAAATTAACAAAATTCTAAAACAACAAATCTGGAAAACAGGAAAATATCGAGCTAAGCGTTCGGCTCGTCGGCCTCAGGTCCTGCGTCCTCCAATGGGGACTCTGGCAACACCACAGGGTACAGAACTGGGTCATAATAGCTATTGTACAATAGCTCAGCATCCTCAAAATCCCCTAAAAATGTTGTCTCCAGTCAGGCGGGAGCAAAGTATAATTATGAAAATTAAACATTTCAACTAATAATTAGAAATTTGCAATATTAAACAGTTTTGCAATAATATTTTCCTAACAATTCTACACGATAGAAAACAATGTGATTTGAGTAGATAATGACTATGACCGGCTTGGGTTGTACAATTGTATCCTAGCGATACGATATGGCTTATCCTCGTGTGTAAGAGGGGTAAGCTAATACAATCATTATACTATTTGGGGTATTGGTCATAGACACTACACTACTCCCCCAATATCCCGCAATCAATCAATAGCAATCAATACTCTAGGAGAGAGCTCCGTGTGACGATGTGGTTTAAGCATGCAGATAACAATTACTAATTAAATTGTTCAATAAACACAACCGTACTTGCCTTTGTTTATAACTGGAAACGATATTGGTTCCGGGAAGATGCTAGGTTCGTCTCCGAGATCCTACAGTTGGAGAACTTGACTTAGAACCAATATTGAGACCATTCTAGGTGTGCTAGTTGCAATTTCTAGTAATAGGTCCTAGTCAAGTTTTAAGTTTGTTTATTTAATCTACTGTTAACGGTTTACGACGCGTACTACGTTGGTTCTCATTTAGTTGGATAGCCAGTTTCTGGTTTACTTGAAAAAATTGTCGTTACCGGTTAATTCGCAAAACTTGGTATTTTTAATATTATACGTATAAAACTACATTTTCTTTCAATGATAAAACGTGGGTTTTGTTAACTATCAATATTTTATTCAAGTTATTTTATCGTGAAAAATCTGTATTAATTTATATAAAATATTTATTAGCCATTTTGTCACGAAGTGCCTAATTACGGAAACGATAAAACCATCCAGAAAATAAAGGAAAAATCCTAATCTACACAATACAAGGGCACAGCTAACCAAATAGAAATATGGGCTTATGCCCTTACATTTATTTACATGAATGAATTTTTAAGAAAAATAATAAAACTCGAGTGAATCCTGAACGCCGGGAAGCGGTCCATTCAGCAGGCCGAAGTCCTGCACCAAAAATACTAAAAGCAGTACCCGTACTAACTATAATAATTATAAATAAAAGATAATAAGTATATGAGTCTCAGACTTGGTCCAGATGTCATATTATTGGCTGGCGCCTCAACGTACAGGAACCCTGTAGCGTTTGCGCTTCGCCAGGCTCATTCGACCTATAAGGTCGTCGCTTAAAAATCCAATTAATAAATTATTTCCGAAAACTGATTTGAAATTCCTTTATAAAGTTTTTATAAAAATTTGGGCAGCATTCCCTCTATATTCGGAATAACCCAAAACTGAAAAAATATGCCAAAACACCCATAATAAAAGTCCCAAACCAGGGAACACACTTATATAAAAAAAAATATATACAGAAAACATTTCCGAAGCCTAATCGAAAATCCCGAAATTCCGAATATCCAAACCAACCATAAAAATATCACAGAAACGTCTCCGAAAAAATCCGAAATCACTACGTCGACCTAAAACCGAATTCCCGAGAGGGAATCGGGGACCAATTCTCATCATCGACTACCGAAAATGGAACGGGACAAAGGAATTATACCTTGGGTTGCTCGGCTAGAGCTCTCAGATGATATAAAGAAAGAAAACCACGGACAGTAGGTTTGAAAAACCCCGAGACAGCGCTGGAATCACGCGAGAAGGTGCTGGACAACGGATCGGAACCCGCAAGATGTTGCGGACGGCGAGTTGGGCACGGAACAGCAGATCGGGAGGCGCGCTCGGGAACGGCGCTGGCGGGCAGAGGGGCGCCGAAGGCTCGCGGGAACCGGGCAGGGGCGCGGTTAGGGCACAGCCGCGGGGGAGCGGCTGGGCGGGGAGATCGGGGTCAGCCGGAGCTCGCGCGGGGAGGTACGCAGCAGGGGGGTTCCGGAGTCGGCCGCGGGGTCGCGGGGTGCCGGCGAGGGGCGCGGGCACGGGCTGGGGTCGGCCGGCGGGAGGCGGGGCCGGCGCACAGGGTCGGGGGCTCGGGTGCCGGCGAACGCGGGCAGGGGCTCGGTCGGGGGTCCGACGGGAGGCGCTGGGGCGGCGCCGGAGGGGGCGGCCCAGGGGCGCGCGGGCGTCGGGTGCCGGCGAACGGGCCGGGGGCTCGGGGCTCGGGTGCTGAGCTCTGGAGAGGGAAGGGCTTCGTTGAGTGAGAGGGAGAGTGAGGGGAAGGAGAAAGTGAGAGGGAGAGTGCTGTAGTGGTGGTGGGGAGTTTTAAATGGGAAGAGAGGAGAAAATGGAGGAATGGTTGTGTGGAGAAGAGTTAGTGTAGTGGAGGAAAAGGAGGAGAAGTAAGTGCTGGAGAAATAAGGGCTAGGCTAGGTCGTGGGGGAACAGGTCAGGGCTTACTCTTTTTTCTTTTCTTTTTTTTTAAAATAAATAAATCATAATACCTAAAGCTAAATATTTAATATTTAATTAAAAGGTTAAAAAGTGGATTCGGGACTGGAACGAAAATGGGTTCAGTAAATGGAAGACGGGTTCGAACTCGGGTTCGGAGTCCAGACTCGGGATCGGGACAGGACCGCAATCAAAAATCAGCGATATTTTTAAAATAATATATTTTTCTCTAAAACCGACTAACTAAATAAATAATAATAATAATAATAACTATAATAATAATTGAACAAAATTACACTACAAACCAATAATTAAATAATTCTAAAACTCTAAGTTTCACAGCAAGCCTCGGAATTGTCATTTGGAGGACGCATTGAGCTGGTACGGTCAGTGATTACAGTTGTAGCTCATTTCTGGCTACAATTCATCCTCCTTCCTATCGCCACTGTTAGGAAAGTGGATCGGATCTGTGCATATTTC
This sequence comes from Iris pallida, assembly GCA_029216955.1. Lineage (NCBI taxonomy): Eukaryota > Viridiplantae > Streptophyta > Magnoliopsida > Asparagales > Iridaceae > Iris > Iris pallida. Next base: position 7,428,251 of record JANAVB010028820.1, on the reverse strand, counting down.
ATTTTGCGAGGGGGTATGCATGCGATCTCTTGGGAACAGCTCTGTCGTCCCAGAAAGGAGGGAGGAGTGGGGCTTAGGCCGTTGCTGGAAATTCGGGAGGCATCCGCGCTTAAGCTGGCATGGAAATTCATTAATGGGGGGTCTCTCTGGGCTGCCTGGATGCATAGCAGATATGTGAAGCAGGGCAACTTTTGGACGTGTACTACTGACAACAATCATTCCGTCACGTTCAAGACTGTCCTGAGACACAGGGGGATTCTTAAGTCTGCTATCAGGAAGGTCATGAAGGATGGGTCTGGAACGGACTTCTGGTGGGATCCCTGGATAGATCGGTGCTCGTTATTGGACATTATGGGGGCTCGGACTCACCAGGAGGACAGGCGGGGCCTGACGTGTAGTCGGATCATTCGCGATGGGGAGTGGAGGCCGGAGTCCTATCGACTTACCGTGGAGCTGGAAGAGATCATTAGCAATATTGCCATCGATCCGGACTTGCCTGCAGATCGGTGGATTTGGGAGCCGACTGGTGCGTCCCTGGGTACTGGGGAGTTCCAATTCCGGAGTTGCTACAATCTCATCCGGCGCACTTTTCCTCAGAGCCCTGACTACGAGTTCGTATGGTGCAAGGGCCTGGCCAGGAAGATGCAGCTCTGTATTTACAAGCTCCTACTGGGTCGCCTTCTTACTAGAGATCGGTTGAGTTCTTTTGGAGTGCCGGTTCCAGATCCCAAGTGTGTGTTGTGCTGTCTGGAGCAAGAATCTATCAGACACATCTTCTTCGAGTGTGACCTGGCTTGGCAGATCTAGAAGGAGCAGAGTAGAGTGTTAGGAGGATGTGACTCCGGGAAGAGTATTGGGGACATCATTACGGTGATCCGCGATAGTAGAGGTAGAGGGAAGGACTGGTTCCGGACCGCCAGGGTTCGTCTGGCTGCTACGGTTTGGCATGTCTGGCGGGAACGAAACCGTCGGATATTCGAGGGACTGGTTACACCTCTGGTGGACATGCTTCATAACATCGAATTTGATGTAAATGTTATGAGGACTTGATGAGTGGGAGTCCCACTCTGATTGTATGTTGTAAGATTATTGCGTTGCTTTTGGAATAAAATTTACCCTTTTTCCAAATATAAAATTTACCCTTTTTGATGTAAATTTTATTCCAAAGCAACGCAATAATCGTACAACATACAATCAAAGTGGGACTCCCACTCTTCAGTTCCCCATAGCATTAACATCAAACTCTATGTTATGGAGGATGTCTACCGGAGGGGTAACTAGCCCCTCGAAGATGTGACGGTTCCGTTCCCTCCATACATGCCAAACAGCGGCTATCAGTCGAACTCTGGCGGTCCGGAACCAGTCTTGCCGTCTTCCTCTGCTATCCCGGAGCACAGTGATGATGTCCCCAATCCCCTTTCCGAAGTCACAACCACCCAGCACCCTACTTTATTCAAACCAGATCTGCCATGACAGGGCACACTCAAAGAAAATGTGCCCTATAGATTCATTCTCCACACTGCATAGCACACACTTAGGATCTGGAACCGGCACCCCAAAAGCACTAAGTCGATCCCTCGTCAATAGGCGGCCCAGAAGAAGCTTGTAAACACAAAGTTGCATCTTCCGGACGAGTCCCTTGTACCATACGAACTCATAGTCAGTACTCTGAGGATAAGTGCACCGAATGAGGTTGTAGCAACTCCGAAACTGGAACATTCCAGTCCCCGAAGAATCTCCTGGCGGCTCCCAAATCCACCGATCAGCAGGCAAATCGGGATCAATGACTACAGAACTGATACTCTCACCCAGCTCCGCAGTATAACGATAGGACTCAGGCCTCCACTCTCCATCGCGAATAATGCGTCGACAAGTCAGCCCCCCGGCTGTCCTCCTGATTCGACGGGGCTCCCCTGATTTCTAATAAAGATTGCCGATCTATCCAAGGATCCCGCCAGAGGTCCGTTCCAAACCCATCCTTCATGACCCTCCGGATAGCAGATTTGAGAACTCCCATGTGTCTCAAGACAATCTTGAAAGAGACTAAATGATTGTTGTCAGTAGTACAGGTCCAGAATTTGCCATGTTTCACATATCTGCTATGCATCCAGTCAGCCCAAAGGGACCACCTATTGATGAATTTCCATGCTAGCTTCAGCGCAGAGGCCTCCATGTTCTCCAACAACGGCCTTAACCCCACTCCTCCCTCCTTCCTGGGTCTACAGAGCTGCTCCCAGGAGACCGTCTGCATACCACCCCTCCATATGAAGTCTGCACACATCCGCTCCACTTTCGTGATAGTGGCAATAAGGAGTAGAATGGATTGCAGCCAGAAATGGGCACAGCCGATATCACCGATCTAACCAGCTCAATGCGTCCTCCAAATGATAAACCGGCGGCTTGCCAGCCTTCAACCCTCCGCTGGACGTACTCCACCAGACTATGGCAGTCCTGGTCCCGCGTATAGTTGACTGTGAGAGGAACCCCTAAATACTTCACCGGAAGCTCACTTCTCTCAACTCCCAGCCGTCGGCCCGCTCCTCCTTATGGGGGCAGAGGGAGCTGAAATACACCATGCTCTTCTCTCTGTTCATCTGAAGGCCTGAGAGGGATTACAGCTCTCCGATAATCTCTGCAATAGTATGCATACCCTCCGTAGATGGCTGGATGAACACCAAGAGATTATCTGCATAAATAAGGTGGGTAACCGGGGGTCAACCCGCCTGAACAGTGGAACCAGTCTCCCCCGATGCACTGCCATATCCAACAAGCATATGAAGTATTCCATGACAAGCGTGAATAGGTAAGGGGACAGAGGGTCACCTTGCCTAAGCCCACGGTTGCTCTGGAAATATCCATATGGGGTGCCCTGGATGAGGACAGAGAAAGTGGGAGACGTGATGCACTCCCGGATCCTCGCAACCCAACGGTCCTCGAAACCCATAGCAGTCATCAGATGACAGAGGAAATCCCTATTGACCATGTCATAGGCCTTCCTCAGATCCAACTTCACACACGCTTTCTCCCCGCCAGGTTTACTGAATCCCCTCACCATCTCATTAGCCAGAAGGCTGTGTTCCGCGATCGACCTACCCTTGATGAAAGCCGCCTGGTTCGGAGAGACTAAGTCCTGCATGATCCCCTCCATCCACCGGCACATAAGGTGTGTAATTATCTTGTAAAGGTAATTGCAGCATGCAATAGGCCTAAAATCCGCCAACGATGTCGCTCCCTCCTTCTTTGGCACAAGTGTCAGGAAGGTGTGGTTCAGCTCCTTCAACAGTTTTCCTTTGGAGAAGAACTCTTGCACCACCTCAAGGACCTGATACTTCAGAGTATTCCAGTGGTGTTTGCAGAACCCACTGCTAAACCAATCCGGCCCAGGTGCCTTGTTGGGATCCGCAGTCTTGACAATAGATTCCACCTCCTCCAGAGTAACTGGGCAAGTAGAAGGCTATACCCATACGGAGTCACCACTCTCTTCGTAACTACATCTGGGAACACAGACAGGTAGTCAGTCTGGAAATATAACTCAGAGTAGTACCTGACTGCCTCGCCTTGTATCTTTGTCGGCTCTCCCACCATGTTGACATCTACATCAAGAAGCTGGGAAATATGGTTCCTATGCGGTCTGGTCTGGATGACGTCATAGAAGAACTTGGTACATCGGTCACCATTCTTAAGCCAGGAGCATTTAGCACGCTGGGCCGTGCTAATCTCCTTCTGCAGACGCAAGATGTTCACTTCTCCGATCAGCTCCTCTCTCGCCGCCAGGTCTCCGTTCAGCATGTCAGATTGCATGTCATGTTGGATGGTCCGAAGCTCCGCCTCCTTATCTTCTAAGTTAGACTTGGGCAGACCCTTCACCCAGCTCCGTAAAGCCTTCTTTGTAGCCTTGAGCCGATGCGCCATGCGATACTGGGTCGTCCCCTCCTGATGGCTAGTGAGCCCCTCCGTAACAGCCTCCAAATAACCCTCCGAAAGATACCAGCTGTTGTTGTACCTGAAGGGACGAGACTTCACGGGAGGCCGAATAGTGAAGCCGAACCTGATGGGGGAATGGTCGCTCGTCCCAGCGGCCAGGCCCTCAGCCGACGAATTAGGGAAATGCCTAAACCATTCCCCGTTGCCTAGGACTCTATCCAGCTGACAAGCAACCCTGTTACGAATTGCTTTGTTATGCCAAGTCCATATGAACCCCGAGCGAGACAGCCCCTTGAGCCCCGCCTGAAGAAGACATCTCTGAAAGTCATAAAGGATCGGATTAGGAACCGGTCTGCCTCCCGTTTTCTCCCCTCTGTGAAGCAGGGCGTTGAAGTCGTCCATCAAAAGAAGCGGCAGGTGCGAGGCATCAACAGCAACAGCTATCCTGGAAATATCGCTCCACAAGGTCTCCCGTCGCCGTCTGTCGTTGTGACCATACACCGCTCCCAGTAAGAATCGAAAGCCACCCTTATTAGTGAAGGAGATGACTATCAACTGCTCCGTCATTAAGATCAAGTCTCCATCCCAAGACTTTGCATTCCATCTGATCCAGATCCGAGCCATGTTACAGATGGCCAAGTTGTGGAGTTGAGCCCAATGAGATGGGGTCTGGCGAGTGTCTTCTCCCCTTTAATCTTAGTCTCCTGCAGGATAGAGATGTCGCACCTCTCTCTGTGCAAGACCGCACAAATCTCCCTCCATCTCCCTAACGAATACGCCCCCCTCACATTCCAGGCGATGACCACCATTAATTATTACTGGAAAGGGTCCCATGGACATCACCTGGACTAGTACCTGGGGGCAGTACCACATCCGTCACTGTCATATCCTCATCCCTCCCCGCGGAGGGGTCAAGCTGGGAAGCTGTCTGGGAGAGCACAAGCGCCCATGCCAGGTTCTCCACACAGAGCGCCTCACTTGGAGGGCTCTCACGTAGTGGTCCAGCTCGTCTCTTCCTACTATATACCTGCTCCTCAGAAGACCCGCCAACGCCCCTCTCCTCTCTCCCCAAGGCCGCTATGCCTCTAGTAACCATACTCCTCTGTGCCGAGAAGGTGATCATAGTCCCACTAGGGGAGATCGGCTGAGGCGTGATAGTGAGACTCGGTCCCCCGGCCTCCTCCCCCGGTCGGTCACCCTCCGGCATATAATCCTCCGTTCTACCTTCCCCCGAAAGAGGCTCCCTCACCCGAGATGGGCCTGGCACCTCAATAGGGGGCGTAACCGGCCCCGACTGTGCTCCTCTGGACGGGCATGTGCTGTCTAGATGCCCAAAACAAGCACACTTCGAACACGAAGGGGAACCCATTCATACTCCACCTACTGGGTTAGAACCTCTCCAGAAGGCACCTCATACTCCAGTAGACTCGGTAACTCCCTCCAGCCCGAATCTCGACGAAAATTCGGACATACATCAACCTAGATCGAAAGGTTGTAGCTTCATCAGCCTTGATCGGGGTGCCTACCAAACTGGCCAGTCGCATCAACAGAGGAATGCTCCAAAATCGAATAGGGAACTCCGAGAAGCGAATCCAAACGAGGATGGCATTCAGGACTTTCCGTTCACTTCTTAGATCTGGGGTCCACTCCTTCAGAATGATCAGTCTGCCATCAAATGTCCACGGTCCACCTTGCAGAATCCTGGTGACATCTTCAGCGAGCCCAAACTTCACATAGAAGAATCCATTTTCTCTAGCAAAGAACTCCATGCTGCCTTTTGGCTGCCAGACACGCGCCGCATACCCCCGGATCTGTCCGTAGAACGGCTTGCTCCCCAGAACGTACAGGACCAGCGTGTTCTTCCAGAAGGCAGACACCTTCTCAATCTCCTCAGCCAAAAACGAAGCCCGGAAACCGCTCCCTACCTTCTTCGGCGGAACATACTCCATAGATGTTGGGCTTTTCGTCCCCACCGGTTTACGTCTTCTGCCCAGGAACGTCCCTCTGGCCGGGGAGCCGTTCCCTGGGCGACTCCAAATTCAGGGCTGAATGCCCCTGTACCCTGGCCTCCCGTGTCCACCACTTTGCCCTTTCCTTTTTCCACCGCGGTTGGCTTGGGGCACCAGCCCACCAATCTCCCAGTAGGCACCACAGGTTCACGGGACGATGTTCTGTGCCCCAATCCCTCTCCCGGCCTTCTCTCCGCCATGGGTCGCGACTTTTTGAGGCTCTGCGTGCCCCCACCTTGCCTCCCGTCTTGGTCCCCCGACGTCTCGAAACCGTCGTCCATCCGCCTCCCTCCGCCTGATCCTCCTGAGAACTGGGCCCATATCCAGATTGGAACCCCGGGAATACGCTGACATCGTCGGATCCGCCCAAACCTGCCACCGTCTGACCACCAACCTGGCCGCCGACGCATGCCGCCCGGTCGCTGGCGTCGGCCTTAAAGCCATCCCTGGCGGCTACTTCGTCGCTGCCCCGGCCACGCGGCAACGCAGACTTCCCACGTCCGCTTCCCGAGCGGCCGCCGCAGTCTCCACCACTCGTCGCTCCGCCCAGGTGCGACCTGCCCCCAGCCAAGCCGCCGCTGGGCACGCCGCCTCCGTCAGCACCAGGGTCCCAGGTGAGGGACCCCCTAGGGTTCGAAAGGGACACCGCTCCCGATCGCTCCAGATCTGCCATTATATATATATATAATAATGGCTGTTAGAGCGGGCGACCCAGGCGATCGGGTGGGGAACCCTAGGGTTTCTACTGCTAGCGAGATCGAAAGGGGGTCCCAATCCTGGGACCCTGGCGCCCCCTCCCCCCGTGCGCCAGACGAAGGGCCGGCGGGAGGCGCCGGTGAGTCTGTGGCCGGCGGAGGTGCCCAACCGGGCGGAGCTGAAGCCGCGAAGGCAGTCGCGGGTACAGGCCCCAAAGCAGGGGGTCAAGTGGTGGAGGCCGGGCAGGAGCGGCCAGGAGGGGCTGTTGGCCGACGAACCCAGGTGGGGGTGCCGGAGAAGGATTGTCGGGACAGGCGGATCAGTAGGTTCCAGATCCAACGAAAAATCCTGATTTCCAAATTGGATCTGGATCTGGATCAAAGGGTGGCCAGGCAGAGGGAGGCGGATGGACGACGGTCACGAGACGTCGGGGAGCCAAGTCCGGAGGTAACGCAGGCGGAGTACAGAACCACCGAAAGGCACGCTACCCTCTTACGAGGCGACCAGGAGAGGGTACAGGGGTGCGGACGTCGGCCCAAGGCCCTGTGGTGTCTGCGGGGAGATCGGTGGACTGGCGCCCCAAGGCGACCATGGCGGAGAAAGGGAAGAGCAAAGTTGTGGACCTGAGAGGCCAGGGGCCGGGGTCAACCTCGACTGGAGTCACTTCTGGGGTCATTCCTCGGACCCAGGGGGCGACCCCCCGCCCTGCGTAAAGGTCCTGGGCAGATATATACACGCCAACGGGACCAAAAAGTCCCACCTCCATGGAGTTCGTGCCGCCGAAGAAGGTTGGGAATGGATTTTGGGCCTCCTTTCCAGCTGAGGAGATTGAGAAGGTGACCGCCTTATGGGATAACATGCTTGTCCTGTATGTCCTGGGGAACAAGTCATTCTACGGCCAGATCCGGGGTTACGCGGCACGTGTCTGGCAGCCAAAAGGTAGTATGGAGATATTTGCTAGGGAGAATGGCTTTTACTACGTGAAGTTCGGACTTGCAGAAGATGTCACCAGAATCCTGCAAGGAGGTGCATGGACTTTTGATGGCAGGTTGATCATCCTAAAAAAATGGTCTCCCGACCTGCGTTGTGAGAAGGAAGTCCTGAATGTCATCCATGTCTGGATACGTTTCCCGAAGTTCCTTGTCCGGTTCTGGAGCATTCCACTATTGATGTCACGCCCCGATTCGGGAATCGTTCGCCTCCGCTTAGATTCACGCCGAATCGTTCGTCCTCGCTAAGGCGTGATGCCGTACAAGTCTGGAATTGCACTTGTACAAGGCGTGCTCGTGTTCCTTTTATAAAAGAGACATTTGAATAGAGATTCGCAGCGGATGATAAAGAAGTTTTGGCAACACAGATATGATCTGAAATAGGTTCTTTATTGATATCTTTGAAATTACATTGCATAAACATAAGGCTCTCAAACAGCCGAGATGAAAGGCCAAACTTGGCTACAACTTGCAGAAATATTGAAATGAGATACAACTTGTTCCATACATCATATCCCTTTATTAATAATGCAGCAATAACCACCTTCAGCAAAATGCCTTCTTCTTCAAGTGGAAACTTCAAGATGTACGAAGCTTCTAAAGAGTCGGACAGCAAGCCTTCAGCGTCTATGATTATCCACTAGGTTCCCGGCACCTGTGGAGACGAGGGTCAGTACATTGCCACATATGTACTGGTGAGCGGCCGTAACCAATCTCACCATAAATCAACAGTAGTAAAATTACATGAATGTTCACTATTGATTTGTATTCTTTCTATCTTGCCTTAGGGTCCATTAACAATTCATATATTTGATGAGAAATATAAGAAGCATACAGTGATGTTAGAAACATAAGCAATTCATGTTGTTCTAACATAAGCAGTTCATATTGATCACCAATTTGGTGAATCTTACCCACGGTCGATAGCCATCCCTGTACATGTTTATGAATACCACTTACTCTGCCTGCATAAGACAATGTTAGCTATGCCACCTGTCTATATGAAGGTCACTGGCTACACGCCATCTGGGACTTCTTGGTCGGACGGCTCCCCTTCATCGGTGGGTAGCTAGCCCATCCGGAAGGTTCCCGAAAGACCGTGCTACTACTTCAGCACTGTGCTACTACTTCAGCACGGCGTTCCTCCTAGGCCGAATCGGTTCCGTGGCCTCGGAGTACCGTTCGAGGAACTACCTTGTATACAAGTTGTCCATGACCATGCATGCAATGCAACTTAACTAATAAGAGACACGACATGCATGATAATAGCATCTTCCACACATATTCGTAGTTCTCATTTTATCTTGCCATTTTCCCATCTTTCCAACTTGCCATCTTACCATCTTACTTTGAGCCATAGGCTCGTATATTCGTTCATCCAACCAAGGGACTATTCATGTTTAACTCATTCTTTCGAACCGAAGTCCGATATACTTACCGTCCAATACTTGGGTCTTTGCATCACCTGTTAAACAATTCATATAGCATACGAGCATCATTCGATTTGCAACATAAGCCTAGCCATGTGATAATTTATCTTTCATTATCTTTCCCGTATTATTACTAGGCATCTTTTATTAAGCACCGAACGCAATAACAAGTCTACCATTGTTATGCGCGAAGATCAAGGATCGTCGAAGGATCAAAGCCACTCACTTGTTGGTGAATTGCCGAGAGAAAGAGGTCTTCCACGCAACGTCACCCGAGGTTCACCGCGTTAGCACCTGCATTGGCACCAACGTCTGGTCAGCATACTTCTTCTCTTTCTCCCAGTTATTCGATATGAAATGCGTAGACGATGAAAGTAAATCCATGAAAACATTCATCGAAAACAATCACGAAAACGCACACAAAAGCCAACAGCAAAAGCGACATCGAAAACCAGCAGGGCAACGGTCTCGGGGCAAGCGACTCTTATATAGAACTCTTCCCCCAAGACGCGCGCCACTGCATCTTGGGCATCATTTCAAAAGAGTCCAATCCATAACGAGGAAAGGATCTCAATTTATTATCCCGCGATCCTGGTAAAGTTTCCCCAATTCCCATCCGACTCGGCCATTCGGCCGCTAGCCCGCACCGTGCTCCGCAACGGATTCAGGGCATTACATATTAATACACTAACAAAAAGTTTCGTCCTCGAAACTTAAACACAAACCCACCTAGGTCAAACAACGAAGGAAACTTTTCCTTCACCTCTGCCTCAAGTTCCCATGTCGACTCTTCGACGGAATGATTTCGCCAAAGCACTCGAACCAAAGAAACAACTCGGTTCCGCAAGATTTTATCCTTCCTATCCAAGATCTGCACGGGTTCCTCCACATAAGACAAGTCAGCTCTTAGCCCTAACGGACCGAAGTCTACCACATGGCTTGGATCGTGTACATACTTCCGTAGTTGGGAAACATGGAAGATATCATGCACTCCATCCAATGCCGGTGGCAACGCGATCAGATAGGCGACAGGGCCGACTCGCTTAAGAATTTCAAATGGGCCAACAAATCTCGGACTTAGCTTCCCCTTCGCACCGAATCGCATAACTCCGCGCATCGGTGACACCTTCAGAAATATGTGATCGCCCACCATAAATTCTAATGGTCGTCGATGAGTATCCGCATAACTCTTCTGCCGACTTTGTGCCACACGTAACTTCTCCCGAATCATGCGGACCTTCTCGACGGCCTGTTCCACCATCTCCGGACCAAGTACCTGTCGTTCACCGACTTCATCCCAACAAATCGGAGACCGACACCTTCGCCCGTACAGCGCTTCATACGGGGCCATTTCTATACTTGACTGGTAACTGTTATTGTAGGCAAATTCTGCTAGCGGCAAGTGAGTATCCCAACTAGTCTTCAGATCAATAGCACAAAGCCGTAGCATGTCTTCAAGTATCTGATTTACCCTCTCGGTCTGGCCATCGGTTTGAGGATGGTATGCAGAACTAAATTTCAATTGTGTTCCCATGGCAGCATGCAAACTGACCCAGAAACGCGATACAAATCGCCCATCCCGATCCGACACTATTGATGCCGGCACTCCATGCAGTCGGACAATTTCATCCAAGTATAGCTGAGCCAACCGGTCGACGCTCCATGTTGTTTTCATTGCGAGAAAATGTGCAGATTTGGTTAATCGATCAACGATGACCCAAATTGCATCATTCCCCCGCTGCGTCTTCGGCAAGCCAACTATAAAATCCATGGTTATATGATCCCATTTCCATTCTGGGATCGCGAGGTTCTGCATCTCCCCGCCGGGCCTCTGGTGTTCCACTTTGACTCGTTGACACGCTAAGCATCGCGAGACAAAGAGGGCCACATCTCGTTTCATGCCGTGCCACCAGAAGGTCGTGCGCAAATCTTTATACATTTTTGTACTTCCCGGATGTAAGGAATACTTGGCGTAATGGGCCTCCGTCAAGATTTCCTTCCGGAGTTCTTCATCCTTCGGGACACATAGCCTCCCCTTGAGTCGCAATGATCCGTCCTCGTGCCTGGTGAAGTCGCTGGCTTCACCCTTTTCCACTATTCTGCCAATCTTAATCAAGAACTCATCTGTCCTCTGTGCCGTCTTTATCTTTTCTAACAAACTCGGCTCAAGTTGAAGTTGAGCCAATTGTGCATTTCGGCCACGAATCTGGAGCTCAATTCCCATGCTTTCCAATTCCTCCAGTATTCGTTTGTCAACACTGAGTGATCCTACAAAGTTTCGACTCAACGCGTCCGCCACCACATTGCCTTTTCCTGGGGTGTACGCGATCGTCAAGTCGTAATCTTTTATAAGCTCCAACCAACGTCTTTGCCGCAAATTTAAATCTTTTTGAGTAAAGATATACTTCAGGCTTTTATGATCGGTGAAGATCTCGCAAGCCACTCCATACAAGTAGTGCCTCCACAATTTCAGTGCAAACACTATCGCTGCCAATTCCAAATCATGCGTTGGATAATTTTTCTCGTGCGGCTTAAGCTGTCTCGAGGCATAAGATATCACTTTCCCTCTCTGAGTCAACACACATCCCAAACCCAGTCCGGACGCATCACTGTATATCTGAAATCCCTCGACGCCGTCTGGAAGTGTAAGGATTGGAGCTGATACGAGACGTTGCTTCAGATTTTGAAAGCAAGACTCGCACTCATCAGTCCAATCGAATGCCACTCCCTTCTGGGTTAGCCGAGTCAAAGGCGCTGCCACTTTTGAAAAATCTTTGACAAACTTCCTGTAGTAGCCTGCCAAGCCGAGGAAACTTCGGATCTCGCTCGCCGACGTGGGTTGCTTCCAATCCACTACGGCTTCAATTTTCTTTGGGTCAACGGACACACCTTCCGCCGAGATAACGTGCCCTAGGAACGACACGCTACTCATCCAAAACTCACATTTGCTCAGCTTGGCATAGAGCTGATTGTCCCGTAGAGTCTGTAACACTGTCCTCAAATGTTCTGCATGGTCTTCTCTGTTCTTCGAGTAGATTAGGATGTCGTCGATGAACACGACCGCAAATTTATCTAAAAAGGGCCGGAAGACTCTGTTCATCATATCCATGAAAGCGGCAGGGGCGTTGGTCAGTCCGAAGGGCATGACCAAGAATTCATAGTGTCCGTATCTGGTTCGGAATGCGGACTTAGAAATGTCATCTGGTTTGATCTTTAACTGATGGTAGCCTGAGCGAAGATCAATCTTTGAAAATACAGACGCCCCTTGTAACTGATCGAAGAGGTCGTCTATTCGAGGCAACGGATACTGGTTCCGAATTGTAACTTTGTTTAGCTCACGGTAGTCGATGCACAGCCGCATTGTTCCATCTTTTTTCTTCACAAATAGCACCGGAGCACCCCATGGTGAAACACTGGGTCTGATGTATCCCTTGTCTAATAATTCCTGTAGCTGTACTTTGAGTTCCTTCAATTCAGCAGGCGCCATCCTGTATGGTGCCCTTGAGATCGGACGAGCGTCTGGAAATGTATCGATAGTGAATTCAATCTCTCGGTCCGGAGGCATTCCGGGTATCTCGTCAGGAAACACATCAGGAAATTCTGCCACGACTTCAGTGTTAGCTGAGTCTGCACCATTCTTGCGTGTGTCTCGAACAGAAGCAAGGTACCCTTCGCAGCCAGAATGAAGCCATCGCCGGGCCGTAGTAGCTGAAATCACCATCGAAGCCTTCGCCGATGAACTGGCCGAGTAAGAGAATTCTGTTCCTCCAGGTAGGCGAAACATAACTCGCTTCTTCGCACAGTCAATCGTCGCACAACATGCACTTAACCAGTCCATTCCCAGAATGATATCAAAATCTTTCATATCAAGCTCGACTACATCTAATGGTAGCTTTCTCTTCCCGATACATATGTAACCATCCCTACACATCATGTTAGTAGGCATCTCCACTCCTGATGGAGTACTAACACTAAGGTACATATCCAACATTGTCATTTTTATTTCATGTTCCTTAACATAGTCTTTAGATATAAAACTATGTGAAGCACCAGAATCAAATAAAGTACGTGCAGGAATGCCATTAAATAACAATATACCTGTCACGACAGTATCTGATGCAAATGATGCTTCCTCCTGAGTCAATGCAAAGACTCGGCCCTGGGCACCGGGCCTCTGATTCTGTTGTGGCTGAGGAGGTTGTGGTGCCTGTCCACGATTCTGTTGGTACTGTTGGTGATGCTGCTGCCTTGGAGGGTTCTGGTGGCCCCTCCCTGGACAGTCTCTGAATCCGTGGCCCATGCGACCACATTTGAAGCATCCACCCTCTAGCACCTGACATTCGTTAGCAAAGTGCCCTCTGTTGCGGCACTTGTTGCAGAATGGTCCACCCTGGTTGGGTCGTTGAAAGCCACCGTGGTTCTGACGCTTAGGCGCCTCATATCTGCCCCCGTTGTTCGGTCTCTTGTTATGCAGATTCTGCACCGACGCTTGCACTGGCGCCGTCGCAGGATAGTGTGGGTCCAATTCCTTCGCGTGCTCATAAGACTCCTGAAAAGTCTTATATTTCTGAACCACGACTTGAGCCTTTAGAGCAGGCCTCAAGCCTTGCTCAAACCGACGAGCCTTAGATGCTTCGTCAGTAAACTTCGTGATCGCATACTGAGACAGTCTAGAAAACTATGCCTCATACTCCTTCACCGTCATGTTCCCCTATTCGAGCTTCTGGAACTCTAATTCCTTAGCTCGCTGCTCAGTCGAAGAGAAGTACTGAGCCAGAAATGCCTCGCGGAACATCAGCCAAGTGATTTTCGTTGTTCCATTCACTCCCGCGAGAATTCTTTTCTGACTTTGCCACCAGTAGTGTGCGTTGGAAACCAGCAGTAGTTTCACACACGAGACCCTCTTGGATCCAACAATACCCAAAGCTTCCAGGTGATCTTCCACTTCAACTAGCCAATCCATAGCAATGGTGGCTTCTTCTGTCCCTTTGAATTCTTTGTTACAGATCTTCTTAAACTTTGTAATGTCGGCCACAGCAGTGGTCTTCTTAGCCGTCGGGGGTTCCTCTGCCTCCACTAGTTCGCTCTCTCGGGAGACTGGAGTGCCTTGAGCCCCATTGTTCACCACTGTTCGGACCAACTGTTGCAGGGTATCTAGCTGCTTCTGTTGGGCCTCGAATTGCTTCGCGTTCTGCCTCTGCTGGCTCTCCATCATAGCCAGCATCCTCTCCATAGGGTCGGTTGAGGCTACCACCCTTGAGCTACTCGCGTTGTTTGTCGTACCCGCCTTTGTCATCTCTGCAAAACAGAGGAGCTTGTTAGTCTCATAATATATTTATGGACTTATTGTATGGAACATCTCATTTCGGGACATTTAAAACCAAAGTTGTTCGAGAAGCAATAAAGCTTGTGTCATTTCGAAATCTTTAAAACCAAGAAATTCCCAAGGATGTAAAGCCGTGCTCTGATACCAAACTGTCACGCCCCGATTCGGGAATCGTTCGCCTCCGCTTAGATTCACGCCGAATCGTTCGTCCTCGCTAAGGCGTGATGCCGTACAAGTCTGGAATTGCACTTGTACAAGGCGTGCTCGTGTTCCTTTTATAAAAGAGACATTTGAATAGAGATTCGCAGCGGATGATAAAGAAGTTTTGGCAACACAGATATGATCTGAAATAGGTTCTTTATTGATATCTTTGAAATTACATTGCATAAACATAAGGCTCTCAAACAGCCGAGATGAAAGGCCAAACTTGGCTACAACTTGCAGAAATATTGAAATGAGATACAACTTGTTCCATACATCATATCCCTTTATTAATAATGCAGCAATAACCACCTTCAGCAAAATGCCTTCTTCTTCAAGTGGAAACTTCAAGATGTACGAAGCTTCTAAAGAGTCGGACAGTAAGCCTTCAGCGTCTATGATTATCCACTAGGTTCCCGGCACCTGTGGAGACGAGGGTCAGTACATTGCCACATATGTACTGGTGAGCGGCCGTAACCAATCTCACCATAAATCAACAGTAGTAAAATTACATGAATGTTCACTATTGATTTGTATTCTTTCTATCTTGCCTTAGGGTCCATTAACAATTCATATATTTGATGAGAAATATAAGAAGCATACAGTGATGTTAGAAACATAAGCAATTCATGTTGTTCTAACATAAGCAGTTCATATTGATCACCAATTTGGTGAATCTTACCCACGGTCGATAGCCATCCCTGTACATGTTTATGAATACCACTTACTCTGCCTGCATAAGACAATGTTAGCTATGCCACCTATCTATATGAAGGTCACTGGCTACACGCCATCTGGGACTTCTTGGTCGGACGGCTCCCCTTCATCGGTGGGTAGCTAGCCCATCCGGAAGGTTCCCGAAAGACCGTGCTACTACTTCAGCACTGTGCTACTACTTCAGCACGGCGTTCCTCCTAGGCCGAATCGGTTCCGTGGCCTCGGAGTACCGTTCGAGGAACTACCTTGTATACAAGTTGTCCATGACCATGCATGCAATACAACTTAACTAATAAGAGACACGACATGCATGATAATAGCATCTTCCACACATATTCGTAGTTCTCATTTTATCTTGCCATTTTCCCATCTTTCCAACTTGCCATCTTACCATCTTACTTTGAGCCATAGGCTCGTATATTCGTTCATCCAACCAAGGGACTATTCATGTTTAACTCATTCTTTCGAACCGAAGTCCGATATACTTACCGCCCAATACTTGGGTCTTTGCATCACCTGTTAAACAATTCATATAGCATACGAGCATCATTCGATTTGCAACATAAGCCTAGCCATGTGATAATTTATCTTTCATTATCTTTCCCGTATTATTACTAGGCATCTTTTATTAAGCACCGAACGCAATAACAAGTCTACCATTGTTATGCGCGAAGATCAAGGATCGTCGAAGGATCAAAGCCACTCACTTGTTGGTGAATTGCCGAGAGAAAGAGGTCTTCCACGCAACGTCACCCGAGGTTCACCGCGTTAGCACCTGCATTGGCACCAACGTCTGGTCAGCATACTTCTTCTCTTTCTCCCAGTTATTCGATATGAAATGCGTAGACGGTGAAAGTAAATCCATGAAAACATTCATCGAAAACAATCACGAAAACGCACACAAAAGCCAACAGCAAAAGCGACATCGAAAACCAGCAGGGCAACGGTCTCGGGGCAAGCGACTCTTATATAGAACTCTTCCCCCAAGACGCGCGCCACTGCATCTTGGGCATCATTTCAAAAGAGTCCAATCCATAACGAGGAAAGGATCTCAATTTATTATCCCGCGATCCTGGTAAAGAGTCCAATCCATAACGAGGAAAGGATCTCAATTTATCATACTCCACTACCTGTGTCAGAACCTCCCCAGATGGAACCTGATACTCCAACATACTCGGTAGCTCCGCGCCCGCTTTGATCTCCACGAAGACCCTAGCATACATCAGTCTAGTGCGAAAATTAGTGGCCTTATCTGCTTTGATCGGCTTCCCCACAATGCTAGCAAGTCGCATGAGAAGTGGGATACTCCAATACTTAACTGGGAATTCAGGGAATCTGACCCAGATGGGGATAGCATTCAGCACCTCCCTCTCACACCTCAGCTCCGGCGTCCACTCCTTTAGTATAATGAGTCTCCCATCAAAGGACCAAGGCCCTCCCTGTAGGATCCTGGACACATCCTCCGCTAAGCCAAATTTAACATAATAGAACCCGTTCTCCCGAGAGAAGAATTCCATGCTACCTTTGGGCCGCCAAACACGCTCCGCATAGCCCCGAATTTGGCCAAAGAATGGCTTGTTCCCTAATACATACAGTACCAGAGTGTTCTTCCAGAATTCGGAGACCACCGCTATTTCTTCAGCGGAAAAATATGCCCGTAGCCCTCCTCCAACCGACATCGGTGGAACAAACTCCATCGACATCGGGCTTTTCGCAGCCATTGGTGTACAAACCTCCTTCCATGAACGAGGCCTCTGCTCCTCAGTGGGTATCCTGGTCGGAGGGATCACAGGGCCCTGGCCTGCCTTAGCGGTATCGGTAGCGATACCCTTAGCCTTCTCGGCCGCCGTCGCCTTAGGCCTCCAACCCGTAATAGACCGCACCATTCCTCCCCCACGACGCCGGGTATCCATGGTGCCGACCATAGAGGGTCGATTCCCATGGTTCCCTGTCCCCACTCTCCCCAAAGTTTGGGTCTGTACCCCTCGCCGTCCTCTCATCCGTCTTCGCGTCACAGTCTGCCAGCCAGCCTCCCCAGAGTTATCCCCCCGGATCCGAACTCGAAGACTGGAGCCTCTCCTCCGGAAGTGTCGCCACCGCCTCCTCCCGACCCCTCCCCGCTTGGAGGAGTCCCGTCGCCACCACCCGACCCCCCCCCTCGTGGGGGGTTTCCTCCACCCGGCCTAGGGCCACTGCCACCCGACCCCCCCCCCCCCCCGCCTGGGGGGGTCCCACCACCCGGCCTGGGGCCGCTGCCCCCGCTGCCTCCCGACCCCACCCTCCCGCCTGGGGGGGGGGTCCCGCCGCCGCCGCCTGGCCTAGGGCCGCTGCCCCCGCTGCCATCCGACCCCCCCCCCCCCGCCTGGGGGGGTCCCTCGGTTACCGCCGCCCGGGCCTCCAGGGAGGCGTCCGCTCCCTCCCGCCCGACCAGGCACCCTCCCCGCAAGCGGGTCGGAGGGGAGGAACGGTCGGCAAGTCGCGAACCCTAGCAGAGGGTGCGCTCGTGATCGCCTGCAGCATCGTGTTTATATATATATATATATATATATATATATATATATATATATAGAAAAAAAATATATATATATATATAGAGAGAGACACACACACACACAAGGCTAATTACACTTAACAGCAATTTCTTGAGCCTTGAGATTCTTTCCGACAGTAATGGGATAATATGTACCACCCTTTACTGTTGCGTCAACAGCCACAAACATGCACAGCCGCCCATGTGAAAGAGAGGACCCATCTCAAAAGAAACCTCAATTGTGTTTTACATGGTCACAACCATACATCTAACAATGTACTGTTGACTTGGATCCTAGATATGTTCGGACTGTACTCGAGATGTGTGAGTTGCAACTTATAACCCGACTGAAATTATACAAAAGGCATGAATAAGAATAATTGCATCATACGAAAATGGCAAAACCACCCTAAACCAGAACATGCATGCACCACCCTCAACCAGAAACACAATCTGCAGCTTATGTCAGGATATCAACCAAGAATTACTAATAAAGACATCAACGAAGTAAAAAAAACAATAATAATGGTCTTTGATAAAATAAAGAAAATTCCACTAAATTAAGTAAAGATGCGAATATATTCAAAAAGAACATGCATGCAACAGACTGCTTATGTCAAGAAATCAACCAATAACTACTACTAAATTTGAAAACAAATCATCATTAAGGCCTAAACGACACTCACCTTGGTCCTCGATTGTGGGTCTCCTGCTCCAATCTGATTTCTGTTCACTCCATAGTCTTACATCAACTTCAAATTGGGATAGAGGCAATATGCTATGAGTACATGTATGTGGTTTTTGGGTAAAAATTGAAACATGGGCAAAAGAATCAATTAGAAGAAGAAGATGAAACATATACCCATTTATTTCTCAACATAATTCAGGTTCTAGGAACATGAGTGATCAAATTGATTACATCTCTACAAGCACAGGGGGTCTCGCTGGTTCAGAGACGCACGGATCCAATTGGCAGCTAGCATTTGGCATATCTGGAGAGAGAGGAACAAACGCATATTTGAAGAATTGCAAACCACAACCTTGGGACTCCTGCACAACAAAGAGTTCGATGTTAAACATATGATCCTATAGCTTGTAATAATTGATGTAACACTACTGATTCTTTAGCAATAAAATCACCTTTTTTCCAAAAAGAGAGAGAGAGAGAGAGAGAGAGAGAGAGGACCCATCTCAAAAGAAACCTCAATTGTGTTTTACCTGGTCACAACCATACATCTAACAATGTACTGTCCACCCTGGATCCTAGACATGTTCGGACTGTACTCGAGATGTGTGAGTATCCGTGCAACTTATAGGCCGACTGAAAAAAATAACTCAGTTACAAAGTAAATCATAGACAGTAAAAAAAAATGGTGCCATGCCATCGTCACGAGGCGTCAAACATACATCTGACAAAATCACTCTAGAGGACACGAAATCAATGACCTACTCATTTTTCCATGTGCATATCAGGCTGTTTGAATTCTGATATGACAATCTTTTAGACTAAATCCACATGAAAGTTAAAGATTCAGAATAAAATAAAATCTAAAATTTACTTCATAACCCAAGATGTTGAAAATTATACAAAATGCATGAACAAGAATCATTGCATCATACGGAAATGAAAAACGAAAATGCTTTTGCCCGACCGGGGGGGACAACACCCACCCCCGCTAACACGGGCCCACCCGCGGCCAGGGGCCAATGGCGGCACACCATGGGCACCCCCAGCGGCAGGCAAAACAGCAGTCCCAATGAAAAAACCACCCTTTACTATGAACAAGAATCATTGGATCAATACGAAAATGGCAAAACCACCCTTAACCAGAAACACAATATGCTGCTTATGTCAGGATATAAACCAAGAATTACTACTAAAGACATATCAACAAAGTAAAGAAACAATAATAATGGTCTTTGATATTAAAAAAAAATGCACTAAATTAAGTAAAGATGCGAATAAATTCAAAAAGAACAAGCATGCAACAGACTGCTTATGTCAAGAAATCAACCAATAACTACTACTAAATTCGGAAAAAAAATCACCATTAAGGCCTAAACGACACTCACCTTGGTACTCGATTGTGGATCTCCTGCTCCAATCCGATTTCTGTTCACTACATAGTCTTACATCAATTTGGAATTGGGATAGAGGCAATATGCTATGAGTAAATGCTAGAGTAAATGTACGTGGTTTTTGGATAAAAATATGGGCAAAAGAATCAATTAGAAGGAAAAAAAAACTAATTTGGAGTTAAGACGGATATGGGATTCAAAGTGTCGAACATGACACAAAGATCGAGAAAGTATGCAAAGATCAAGAGGTGGACGATGCTTTTCAATAAAAGCAAACATTTTAATTTTTACATATACAATATCCACACTTTTTCAGTGCAACTGATTTACTAACATATAAACTTTAGATGATTCAAAATGAACGAGGCATTAGTTTTAGCACATATAAACTTTAGATGATTCAAAATGAACGAGGCATTAGTTTTAGCACTATATTGGATTAGAATATAACATAGTAAGATTCCATGCCATTTTTTCATAACAAAGATCTTGAAAATAAAGTCGCCAATTGTATAAGTTATCAACTTTGAAGTAGATTAACTCAAAACTTAAAATAGTCTTTAGGAGTAACCTTTTTTGAAAATAATATAGAAGAAAATCAAATTTTAGTAAATACTATTTATATGAATGTTTCAAAACATACTTGATCATATACAAGTCATATAATAGAAACTTCTGAAATTACAATTTAGAAGTAAGCTTCTTTAAAATATGGTAGAAGGAAAACAAATTCTTATGTCAAAGGATATCTGAACCTTCATAAAACTGACTGTCTTTGCGAAGTGGCCACTTCCACCACCAGGTGGGTCATCACGGTCAAACACTTGTCAATACAATATAGTCAACACTGTCAACAAAGTGAAACAAAAAAAAGAGCATGCAGTCAGTTACAAAAAGATGAATTTAAGATTTATGATGTCCAACTTAGAATTTCTAATGAAATAAAATATGAAGCAACATCTTATAACAACATTTTAAAGATCTAATTGGCAATATGAAGTTAAAAAATAACCGAGCGTTCGAAAGTATAAATACATGAGGGTTATAGCACACTCAGCTGCGATAAGGAGAAAAATATTATTAAAAAATCAATACAGGCTAACCGATTCATTTTTGTAATATATCATTAGTACTGTACTAGTTGTGTATCCCAATGAATCATTAGTACCGTACTAGTTGTGTATCCCAATAATTATTCATTTCCCTATACCAAGGTTGGAAAAGATAGGATCGTGAAGAAGTTGCTAGGTGCCATCCATTTAAGAGGATCAATCATTCGCAATCAATGTGATTTCAAGCAAAGCAACATTAATTTAGGAGGATCAGTTAAGCTGACATTTCAAAATTACAATCATGATCATTTCAAGCATAACAACATTCATTTCGGAGTACCTGGCATTGTGCTGTGAAACAACATTCATAATGTATTTATGAAACATCACCACTTAACCCAAAACAAATTGATTGATAGTTTAAGTAAACACTTTGATTTTCATGACAATATGAAATCATTCCTCTTTCAAAACAAAGAAATTTGAAAAATGAAGTAGAAAAAACGCATGTGGGAGAACCAAGATTTGAGGAGTAAGACTACAAAGAATGATTCGTCGCAAGTAATTGATGATGGATATGAAAGTTGTGAGATATTACAAAAACTAATAAATTTATAGAATTAATCCTTTGATGTCAAGCCCAGCCCAGCCAAGCAAATCAAATAGATCTTCTCTTGGCAAGAGTTTCCAACAAACAAAAAGTTGAACTTCTTGTTTCCACTCTAATTTTTGTTCATGGAGACCTCTTCAGTGTTCGAATTGGCATAAATCAAGGAGACGGCAAAAGCAATTTTACTGCTCAACATTAGTTTATACCTATCCTTAACAAAAACTTAAGGCTTATAATAATGAACCTTAGTTTAGCCAATAATAGGAAAGATGGACTTTAGATTATAAAAAAAAGGGTATCTATGGCAATTTAAGCAAAGGGGAAATGAAGGTGATGACTTTCCATTTGTATTCAAATAATTTTAAACTTCAACTCCAAAGTCCTAATTTCAAATAAAAGTAGAGAAATTTGATAATCAAATTTACCAGAATTAGTGAATTATGTTGTCTAAAGCACATATAGGGGAATTATAAAATCTGAAATGTAAACACGATTAAACTCAAATTATAATGCACACAAGATGATTATAGCTAACTTTTCAGATAAGATACACCAAAAAGGGAAAATTGTAACAAAAAAACTAAAAGAATTACAAATTAGGCAGTAGAATGACTGATCTAAGAGAGAACATACAGTATAATAAAAATTATCAATCTTTCAATACACTCAATAACAACCATCAGATATTGAAGAGAAACAATGCTTTCACTAATTAATCAACATTTCAAAGAATATTTTATTTCCATCCGTTCTATTTGAAGATAAAATTATATATACTTACATGCATATTCCTCAATCATGGGGCCTTCTATTTCGTCACAGATACAGAAAAGCAGCACCTAAGTACTTCTTAGGTAACGCATCGTAAACATCTGAACAATAAAAGACAGAATTCACTAAAACATTTCAAAAGTAGAATTAAGGAAATTTAATGAGAAGGGTGTTTAATGTTTTAAAAGAATTATTAATGGTGATTAAGAAAGTGATTAGGTGGGAGGGTGATTAGGATTTGACTAGTGAATGAATTGATGAGGGTTAAAAAATAGGATTAAGGTACTTAATTAAGGAACTTTAATGAATTTTAAAAAAATAGATAAAGTTATGGAGATTGGAAACTTAATACGAACTATATATTGGACTAGGTCCCCAAACAAGGCCAGAGAAACATGATTCCATTAACATATAGACCTGTAGTATACACATAATAGAATACATTAGTAGCACATCAAATTCTTCAAATACTTTAAAATAAGTAGAAAGAAAATCAGTTATATACCACCTCCTTGGATATGAATACTAGCTTGCCAGGTTTGACACCATGCTTCTCAAATTCCCTCGCTGCATATCCCCAAGTATATATAAACAAAACAAAAAACTAATTCTCTAAACAAAAGAAGTATCGATGTGAGGCCAGACAAGCCAGACAAGTAACGGACACAACATACACACTCCAAAACTTGTCGAGTCCTTGTCGCAGTGTCCATGTGTGTATTGTCTGTTATCAGAAAGACGCTCCAAAACCAGTCTCGTGCCCATATTGTGAAAGAAGGCGATTAAGAAGACAACATAAAAGGAAAAGGAACGAAAACAGGTACCTAGACACAAACCCACATAGCACAGAAAATACACCGACGAATACCCTCCTTACTTCTTGGCCATAGCCTCTCCCACCATCCTTTGCATCGTCAGAAAGTCATTTCAAGAAAGTGCCCGAGATGGAGGAGGATCCTCGAAGGAACCCTAAATTCATTAAAAACCCTAGTCAGAGAAAAGATATTTGATTTTAATAAAAGTCATAAAAGGAAACTTGAACATAAGATCAATAAATGCATATTCTTCGGAGCTTATTTAGAACCAAAACCTAGAAGAAAATGAAACTGTGACATACGACTTGTGACTGTTTGTTAACCTCAAATCTCATATCAAAGAAGAAACAAAGCTACACCTGCAACATCAAAAGTAGAAAACTGGGATGCCGGTAGAGTTTCCTCTGTTCGAACAAAGATAGATTTCTGACAGTGTTTTTTTCAATGTTCACCTGGGAGGTGGGGAAGGGACATGAGACTCTGCCAATTACATCATATATCACTACTGCTTCGTCTTCTTGGAGACCTACAATTACGTGGTTTGTAACATTGAAGTCTTTCAGAGCACATAAAAGAAAACTAGTACATAAATGGTTGCTGAAACAAAACCTGAACAAAGATTTGTTGTAGTAATTCTGATGCATCTTTACTCTGATACATCATAATCTATCATTGTGAGGAAGTGTTAAACTCATGAAAAAAAATAAAGATACGAGCAACCACTGTGTCACTCAAAAATCCACAGCACCCGTGTAGGGCCTGTTACTTTAAATTTGCACAACATTTATTTTGATTTTTCTTAACGGACTATATTCCAATATTTTCTCACACAAAATTTAACATACGAAAATTCTCAAAGAATAATTTTTCTACAGTATCCTTACAAATTTAACATGCTACATATATTTTGTATGTTGTCACAAATTTAACATAACGAATATTTATAGGTCCTTCAACTTTTCTCAAATTCATGTATTTTCTCATAAAGTGACTTTTGTCCAATATCCTCTAAGAAATACAAATTTTTGATGTTCTCCAAATTTTTTTAAAGTCCCACATGTGCCATTTGAATTCTTCTCACAAGCCACACGTTCCAGAACTCCAGCAGAATGTTATCGAAAAATTTGGAATTGAAAATACTATATTAGAAAATAATCAAAATCAAAACTGGACTCAGATTGTTTATTAATATCTTTAAAGATATTGACTGACATATGTAATATATAGGCTCAAAGTGTAGCATTTATTTTTGCATAACTATATCCAACCCAAATGGATAGCGAATAAATCATGAGAAATAAATTTTTAAGGAATTGAACATAACCTATTTCCAACCCAAAATTGCACAAAAAATACCATCCCATCGTTGAAATAAAAGTGTCCATGGTATGAACTAAATTCTGAATTTCTCATACAAAGGCCACCAAAGTAATGAAGACGAAATATGAATTTATCATAAAAATAGGGTTAAAACAAGTTTCCTCATCATATAGCCCATAGTATGTGAATTATGCTAAATATTAGTCAGAAGTAATCATATATTTTACGAAACGAAACTTCATTCCAATAATATCCTTCTAAGATAAAATATCATCGTAGCCCCACAAAAACCATAGTTCGCAGTATACCGATACGGTTTGGCATGTCCCGATCAATACTGACCGATACCCGATACTGACCTATACCGACATTGAGGGTCTCTTTTCCGGTCAATTCGGCAAAGAAAATTGAATAAAAAAAAACCATCAAAAAGGGTGTAAAAGCATAGATAGGTTATAAAAACATGTAAAAGAAGAAAACTTAATCTATCGTATCGGTAAGGGTGAGTACTATTTCATTCAATTTCAAAACTACTAAGAAACAATACTAAAAATATTAAAATCATGCCTAAATATATAAAATATATTTTCTAAAATGTTAATAATTTATTAATAATTATTTGCTTTCCGATACCACAAAATCCGATATTCTCGATCCGAAACATACGATTCCGCCGATCCCGAATGGTCCGATACCACCCCAAACTGAATTTACATACAGAACCAAATATACATCTTAACAAATACACAATCCAAGCCCTGTAGACAAACTCAACTTCGAAATATAGAACTCGAATCCCCATCCTTGCCAAGTATGGACACGGTCAAGTCTGGACACGACTAAATCTGGACACGACCAAAACCGAACGCGAGCAAATCCATAATTCCTACAACCGATCCTGCCCAACACCCTCATCAAGCTAGATTCGAAATTATGTATAATTCAACATTAGGGGAGTTAGAATGTTACCTAGGTGTAGAGGAAATCGGATCTGCAGTGAAGACACGAGCTCACACGACCTCTTCGTGCTCAGTCAGCGATGCTACCCTGGCTCAGGCAAATTGCCGAACAGTTGGTGTTCAGAAGAATACTACAACACCATGCATCTCTCCTAGTTATTCCTTCAAGAAAATTCAAAAATAAACCAAAGAGAATCAATCCAGAATCCCATCGGCTTGTTGATCAAGATCGATCAAATTCGCACAAACATGATTTGATCAACCAAATCAGAAAACCGATTGAAAAATCCAACTCGATCAAGACACTACTGCCGATAAAATGAAAATTCACAGAGCTACAAGGATCGAATTCTTGATCTCGACAGGAAGTCCCAACGATTTGATTAATCCCGACAATGGTTCACTATTTCGAAATAGCAGAGGGAAAAGAAGTTGATCAATAGAACGATCAATGAGTAGATCGTTTGATCCTAGGTTCAAGAACACTACAAAACACCGATCAGTGACTCACCGGGTTGGATCATTCGTCAGAGGAAGGAGACGCGATCTATCGATGCCGAACGCTCGCCGGGAAATCGCAGTCGCGCGGAGGAAGAAGACTCGTGCAGCCGTGCGCCGCCGAGGAAGGAGGGCGCCTAGTCGTCGTCGCCGTCGGAAGAATCACCTCGCCGTCGCCGGAGAGTAGTCGCCGAGCCGCCGAGAACAGTTGCATCGCCGGAAGACCGGAGCTCAGTCGTCGATGGATGAGAACATCGCCATGGCCGATCATAATTAGGGTTAGGGTTTTTGGTTTGGGACAGGGAAAGGAAGGAGGAAGAGAGGAGGAGAAATTGGGATCGAGTGAACTCTGCTCTTCCCAGAATGAAATAACAGAGAGAGAGAGAGAATGAGAAGGTCAGTTCATATAGAGTGGAGTGGGGCAGGGTGTTGCTTGGAGAAGGGGACAATTTTGGAGGGAAATATTTGAACGTAAGTGATATTCGGGGATTGCTCTCTTTCATGGAGATCAAGCAGAATCAGTGGAATAAATAGATTTGAAGGAAAAATAAGAAGGATGCGGCTATACGCACCATATGACTTACTTAGCACACCCAAAGTGCTAAGTACACCATATTTTAATTGATTAAAATTAGCATAAATGTTAAGTACATTCCACCAAATGACCAAAATATCATTTTCTATTCTAACCTAAAACCTATCTATCATTCCTAAGCACACCCCAAATCATTCTAACCTCTCTAGTCTACTCTCTCCAACCGACCGGCCCTCTCTCCTCTCCGATCCCCTCTGCTCCGTGCGACCAATGAGAGGCGCCCCCGTTCAACCCACGACAGTCGGCCACCACAATGGACAGACCATCCCAAGACCAATCCCAAGATCACTGCTAGAATTTTTCGCTTAGGATCACTGCTAGGATTTTTTGAATCCCTTCAATTCGTGTGAAAACGAAAAAAATGGAAAAAAAAAAAAATTGGGTTTTCACGGTTCTGTTCGAGCCTGGTTTGTCGAGCGCTCGGACTGGAGTTCGACCCATCAGTCGAACTTCTTTACGAAGGTTCGACCAAAAATGGTCGAACGAAAAATTAAATGAAAAAACACAATGTTCGACCACAACTAGTCGGACAAAGCTCTACTGTTCGACCATTACACGTCGAACTGCCCTATATATGTTCGACTTTCCTCGATCGAACATGTTTTGTTCAGTTCGACTAGTCGAACAGAACATGTAATGTTCAGCAGTCACAGGTTGAGCATGTGGTTATCTGTTCGACTTGTACAGGTCGAACATGTAATGACCCGCTCCGCCCTAGCGGAACGCCGATTCAAACGGCAAGTGCGACGACTCAAACGAGCCGTCGACTCGAAGAGTTGCGTCGACCTGATGAAGAATCGATGCAAGACTTACATTGGCCCGTCAAGGATGAATCCAGACTTAGACTTTCAAAGACGCGCTCGGAGTATCGCTCGGTCGATGCGAACATCGCTAAGGTGGGTGGCTCCGATGAACCCGTCTTTGCTTAGCCTAGACACATAACAATACGGACACTATTGTTAGAATCGCTAGGCGATAACACCGCGCATGCTAATAAATGACTCAACGCACCTAGCTAAGGGAATAATCCCATCTTGTATGCTTGTATAGAATATGGAAAAGAACTTGGAAAATGTGAGAACTCTCGCACCGCACTCCACGCTCGTGCTAAGGCACAAGGTTACATTTCGAGTTCCTTATGCGTTCAATAATGAAATAATGAATGGTTTACAACAATGAAATGGAAGACTATCGACATAGTCGTT
The DNA here is from genome assembly GCA_029216955.1 of Iris pallida. Classification (NCBI taxonomy): domain Eukaryota; kingdom Viridiplantae; phylum Streptophyta; class Magnoliopsida; order Asparagales; family Iridaceae; genus Iris; species Iris pallida. The sequence goes on along the minus strand of JANAVB010028820.1, from coordinate 7,400,525 downwards.
CCGAGTAGAGTATAGCAACATTGGAAGACTTCGGGACCGATGGGTCGTCAAGGCGACTCCCGTACAGGGAGTTGCATAATGTATGAATGAAAGAATGAACAAATAATATGTAAATGAATGAATCAACGAATGAATGAATGAATCATTTGAACGAACGAACAAGTGAAAGAAAAGAAAGAATGAATGAAAGATAAGAGAGAAAAGAATGGTTAGTGACAGGTATGACGGGGACGTGCAACGGGGCTCGCTACCCGCGCTGCACGGACGCCAACCTGGTCGATAACGCATTATGGCTCAGAGACAGCCTATGGCTCAAGGACAGCCGTTAAGTTAAAATGACAAGACAATACGAAATGGTCGTGGACGGACTCGTGCACGAGTGAAACGATTCCAAGGCAACGAACGACGATGTCGTGGCCGACCTAGGCAAAATCATGGCCTACGGGTGGACAGGTATGCGGGCTTGGGCATATAACCAAACGTAAGGCCGGGTACTTCAATAGTCTATCAAGGTGTACCAGCCATCACGCTTGATAGATGAGAATACCATAAGTAAATGTCCAAATGGCTCACATAAGCCAGCGACTGGTGCATATAGATTAAGTGGGCTTTGCTGGTGGCAATCCACGTGCAAGTCCTTGCATTGAAACAAAGTAGTCTAAGTTAACTGAATAAGGCACCTTCTGAACAGGCTTGAATATAACACACCAAATGATCAAGAGTACTTCGTGCAAATGAGTTAGAAAATACGTCTACGACGCGCTAGGACCTGAGACAGGGACATGCACGCCCTTGACATTGAATGTTTACGTGAATTACGTTAAGTTGATATATATGAATTGTTGTCTAACTTGGTTTACTTTGGACAGGGAAGGCCGGACGATAAGTATGGGTAAGTCGTGCATGTATTTCCATGCAAACACTTGAATTCGGCAACACGAGATAGGTTATGAAATATGCCATGAAACTGGCCCTAAGGAAAGATTAGCAAGACAATGAATGATAGACGGTGCACAAAAGTAAATAGAACGTGTTTGGTAATGATAGCATTGTGGGCGAGCTAGCCTCCCCACCAGTGCATAACAATGTACTGATAACCCCACAGTTTGCTTGCAGGACGCAGGAGATGTCGTCGGGTGCGGAGCTTTCCTAGAACGTGCTAAAGCGCAGAGCTAACTCTGGAGCCTTGGAGCGTTGCAAGGAGCTGAAGCACCATATACAGGACATAATGTATCGGAACATCGTCATGAATCATTCCATCTTGTAAGCCACTTGGCACGCCTTTTATGTTTCAGAGAGAGAGAGAGAGCTTGAGAGACTTGTAAACTCGACCTAGCGCCGCTTGTAAACTTCTTGAAAAATCAATAAAGAGTTTGAATTCGCTTCAACTTGTGTTCAGTTACTTTCTGCTGCAAATGGGGACACTCTGTGCGACTCTATGGCCTAGCTCAAATCGGCTGTTTCTGGAGAAAGCCTTGCACGGGTGCAACCTAGGCCCGTGCGGCATCACGCCTTAGCGAGGATGATCGGAGCGGGACGTGACAGAACAGATCACAGATTTCGAAAAAAATTCTCTGAATAAACACAAAGTTACAAAATAAAAAATTGGATAAAACAGGAACGTAGATTGGGCCTTTGATGTTCCCTTTGTCCCTCCATTATGCTTTCTTCACAACTTCAAACTAAAAGGAATTTAGAATTTTTTGGGTTGGAGAAGAGAAGGTGGGGTGTACTAAGTAGAGGAAGAAGCTTGATGAAGACTAGAGGAAAGAATAATGTTGCTGGGGGTGTGCTAAGTAGACAGAGTCACAGAGGGATATTTTTGTCTTTGAACATTATCATATTTTATAACTTAAGTCACTTGGGGTGTACTTAGAAATGCTTGGGGTGTTAATAGCCGGACCCAAATAAGAATTGGCCAAAAATTATATTATTACAAGAGTAAATATTCTATGACAATCTTAGATAAAATTGTTAGAAAAAAAAATGGAGTTTGTTAAAATTATGAATACTCTAAAATTTCTAGACTTGATTAGTTAAATAACCAACCAAAGCGATTAATAATGCTAGAACCTTCTCTCTCTTCGTAATACTTAATAATTAATAAAATTAAACTCTCCCTTCAAAAACCACAATAATACTATTAGAAAATTTAATACCTGACAAAATAAATTATAAATTAATATTTCTAAAATTCTAAAATATTAATAAAATATCAAATTCTATTTATTCGGGAAAGTGAGGTTACACTTTGCTCGTGCAACGTAGAGCATTGCGACTTCACATAAAACAACAGTTTCCGTTGAACTCTATATTGGACTAGGTTCCCAAACAAGGCCAGAGAAACATGATTCCGTAAACAATTAGACCCCTAAGTTACACATAATATAATACATTAGTAGCGCATCAAATTCTTCAAAGACTTCAAAATATGTAGAAAGAAAATCAGTAACAATTTCATGCCGCCTCCTTCGATACGAATACCATCTTGCCAGGTTTGTCACCATTCTTCTCAAATACCCTCGCCACATATCTCTAAGTAAATATAAACAAAAAAATAAATTAGATTTTCTAAACAATAGCAACTAGGAAGAATAGACACTCCCAAAATAGACGATTTATCGGTGTGATGCTGGAAAAGTATCAGACACAACATAAACACTCCAAAACTGTGTCGAGTCCTTCTCGCAGTGTCCATGTGTGTCTCGTCTGTGTAGTGTCTGGTGTGTATTAGAAAGACGCTCCAAAATCAGTGTAGTGCTCTGTCCCGCTCAATCAATCGAAGGAATCGAAACGTCGACGGCGTTCGGACTTAGCCTTGCAACGGTGTCACGACCCGCACCCACTGTGAGGGTACGAGAACGTAACAACGCCCAGCCTACGCCGCAGTGTCGGCGGTAGAACGCTGTCCTAAGTCAATCATCTAACAATATAAAGGTACCTGTACAGTATATACACTCATAATGGAGGTGACATAACAGAACAGTCTCAATCACATCTAAGGCAGATACAGAATAGTAAAGGTAGATAGAGAGATCAAAAGCACAATGTAGTACAAATAAGAGGGAGAAAATCTAAGTGTCTAAGATAACAACTCAAGAACATCCAGCTCAATACAAGTCTCTAAATATAACAACATCTCAGAAGAACAACTAAAAATCAAATAACACAATACTGAATGAAAAACTAAAGCCTAGCTATCTAGCCTAGACTCTGGGAGTAGCATCCTGTACTGCAGCTGGGTCCTCCAGAGGAACTAGGTCGCAGGTGTCGTCTAAGCCTGCTCCGTAATAGGTGGTACATAGGGCCTCCTCCTCATCCTCTGTAATATTTTCAACAGGTCCAGTCAGGACAGGAGCGAGTACAGTACATCTCAACAGATCATAGCAGGTTAGAAAATATAATCATGCAGTAAAGTAAGATACATGAACTGAAGAAATACAGTATGTAAACAGAGAGAGAACTGTAATAGAAATATCTACTATACATAGAGAACATAGAAATATCTACTATACATAGAGAACTAACAGTGACTAGTGAGTCAGAGTAAAATATAAACATGTGAATGGCATAGGAGATTCATGACTACAGCTAAGAGAGTGATTCATGACTACAGCTACTTGGATAATATTCACATGTCTATTTCTACTCCCCCATCCCCAATCAATACACAAAGATCTGTTCAAGTTATGTTAAGATTCGTGAAACTTCACATGGCTCATAAAATGAGTGATACGTGAAGGTGATTCATGATGGCTTTGTGAACATGAGAGTACATGTGTCACAAGCGATTCGTGAATCAGAGGAAGCATAGAGATACGTGATGATTCGTGAAACGCACAAAACATGTAGTATCCGATGCTCCCGAGGGGGATAACATCTCATGAAAAGATCCATATAGTACCAATCCGTGTGACCAACGTGACAGTATCAAGTAAAGTAATTTAAAGCAGGAAAATAATTCTAAACAGGATATGAAATGATCAGAGAATGTACTCGCCTGGTATCCTCAATGTCCGAAGAGAATATACTGTCCGAGGAGTGGTGACTGTCTCCTATAGAACAGTACAAGTCACAACAAGTCTAAAATGATAAAATGAAGCTCTACTATGCATTCTACATGAGTCTAGGTCAAACTAGGTCAAGGATTCATGAATTCCCCAACAATAACAACGTAACTCCAACCGCAAGCCACATATTCAAAAACTACCAAGACGACATCCCTCTCTAATCCTGTAAAAAGGTATTTGATTAGTTACAAGAAAACAATATTGCTCTAGTATATAATAGAAACACTTTCTTTAACGAAGTAAAATGTATACTTACATGTGCGTCCTTTGTTGTAGCATTGACCAAGGCCTTTTTTTGACATATGAGTTTTACCCAACATATAGATATCAGAAAATAGCGAACCACCCTAATGATAATATCATATATATATTATGATCATGTTCTGATACTCATTTAGTAATTAAAGAAAAATCAACATTTCAAACTTGTGTCAATAGATCCTTTGGTGATTACACACAACACAATTCCAAGTATCCGAAATTGAGTACTTAAATAGTTATACATGCATGTTGTTAGGCGTTTAAATGAAAATTGTTATGTGATTACCTCAAGCCATATATTCAAAAACTACCAAGACGACATATCCCTCTCTCATCATGTAAAAAAAAAATTTTGATTAGTTACAAGAAAACAATATTACTCTAGTATACAATAGAAACACTTTCTTTAACCAAGTAAAACGTATACTTACATGTGCGTCCTTTGCTGTAGCATTGACTAAGTCCTTTTTTTTGACATATGAGTTCTACCCAACATATAGATAACAAAAAATAGCTAACCACCCTAATAATGATATCATACATATATTATGATCATATTCAGATACTCATATAGTAATGAAAGAAATATCAACATTTCAAACTTGTGCCAATGGATCCTTTGTTGATTACACACAACACAATTCCAAGTATTCGAAATTGAGTACTTAAATAGTTATACATGCACGTTGTTAGGCGTTAAAATGAAAATTGTTACGTGATTACCTCAACAAGATCATGATAATACAAATAGAATGGTCGTGAACCACCAAAATAATCCCATGGTTTCTTTGACAGATTAATTGAATTAATGAATTGACTTAAGATCTTTTTTCCACAAAACAAAGACTTATTGAGTAAACCCTTCCCATTAAGGATTCTCAATTACATTAAAATTATTATGACAACAATTCCAATCCATATCTATTTGGTATTATGTAAACAACTACGGGAAAGAATTGAGCACTCACTAAGTCTTCCAGATACTGATTGGGTGAAGTTTGCAAGCATTTACTTGCACTATCAACAAGATGACACCGATGTCAATTTGCAGCTTTACTGAAACATTAAGTGCAATAATTTTCAAGTTCTTAGTAATTCAAGCAATTTCCATCTTACTATATAAAAAACTATAGTGGTGGATACATGGCTAATATTTTTTAACTGTATTGGAAATGATACAGAAACACATACCATTTTTTCGTGTCCATAAACAGCTTGCTATTTACCATACTATTGTTAGAATTAGTCTAAATTAGTTACTGTAACTATGTTAGTTCCTATTTCTTATGATTAGTTATCTGTTCTGTTTATCTATTTATGCTATTAGTTAGAAAGTTAGTTCAATTGTATTCCTATTTATACCACTCCATTAATGAAGAGAAATACAACGCTCAATTACACCTGCTTTTATGGTATCAGAGCGATAAAATACCTATAAACACCTATATGGGATTATGCCAATTCTAGATGGCTAATCCAAGTATTAATAGCACCAACTCCAACCACCGCTTCCCGAAGAAACCTGATCGTCCGATCTGTGACTACTGCAACAAGCTAGGACATATCAAGGCCAAATGCTGGAAGCTCCATGGCAAGCTAGCCGATTTTCAGCCATCTCAGCGATCCTCCCGCGACAACAAAAGTGCTTCAAGCGTCTCAAACGGTTTTTAGCGAGCAAGGAGCCCAAACTTCATCATCTGAGCAGACCTTATTCAACAAAGAAGACTTAGAGCAACTGTATAAGCTATGGACATCACATAAGTCATCATCCTCACCTTCCCCATCCTCGCTTGCCCAGAAAGGTAGCTTTAAAACAGCCTTAAGTATCTCTACAAAAATCCCTAACCCCTGGATCATAGATTCAGGGGCCACTGACCATATGACTGGGTCCTCTTATCTATTCAACTCATATTGTCCATGTTCTCTGTATGAAAAAGTAAAAATTGTAAATGGATCTCTCTCAGCTATCGCCGGGAAAGGTTCCATCATTATTTCACCATCCATCACTCTAAACAATGTCTTACATGTTCCTAATCTAACATGTAATCTATTATCTGTCAATAAATTAACCTCTGATTCCCAATGTAGACTCATTTTTTCACCTACTGGTTGTCTTTTAGGACCTATACTCGGGGAAGATGATTGGCAATACTAAAGCGCACGGGGGACTTTACTATCTCTCAGAGGTCAACTCGAGTAAACAAATTCAAAAATCTCAATGTTCTAGTTTCGTTTCCTTATCTGATGAAATAATGTTATGGCATTTTTGCTTAGGCCATTCTAGCTTTGGGTATTTAAAACAATTGTTTCCTACCTTATTTTAAAATAAAAGTGTTGATTCTTTACAATGTAAAATTTGTCAGTTAGCTAATCATAAAAGAGATTTTTTTTTTCTTCTGTTAAATATACTCCATCTAAACCATTTTCACTAATATACAGCGATATGTGAGGACCATCTCGAATCAAAAATATTTCATGAACGAGATGGTTCATCACTTTCATTGATGATCACACTAGGAACACATGGACTTTTTTGTTGAAAGAAAAATCCGAGGCAGCTAATACATTCAAAAATTTCTACACTATGATTGAAACTCAATTTCAAACAAAGATTCAAATTTTGAGAACTGATAATGGTAGGGAATATTTTAATGGAATATTAGGACAATTCTTAACTAAAAAAAGCATAATCCATCATAGTTCTTGTGTTGATACACCTCAACAATGGTATTGCCGAAAGAAAAAATAGACACCTACTTGAAGTCACCCGAGCTTTAGTGTTTTCTATGAATGTTCCCAAGCATTTTTGGGGAGATGCTATACTAACTGCTTCATATCTAATTAATAGAATGCCAAGCAAAGTACTTAACTATCAAACCCCGGTACAATCACTTCAAAATTATTTTCCAGAAAATAAATGTTTTACTAATCTATCTCCAAAAATAATTGTACTGTTTTTGTTCATATTCATGATCACAAAAGAGGAAAATTGGATCCAAGAGCTACTAAATGTATTTTTTTAAGGATTTTCTCCAACACAAAAGGGTTTCAAATGCTTTGACCCTAGCTCGGGTAATTTTTTCGTAAGTATGGATGTTACATTTTTAGAAACAAAACCTTTTTTTGAGAAAACTTATCTTCACGAGGAGAACACTTGTAATGAAGATCACTTTTGGGAATTACAAGCCTTACCTTTATGTGAAAATATTGAAAATATCTACCACCAATCACATGATGTGCCTCGTGCTGAGAATAACAGTAATAGTATTTCATCTCTTAATGAAACGAGTCCCATTGAGGACCAATCTACTGAGTTTCGGGTTCACTCGAGAGGGCACACGAGAGCTGCACAAGACTCTCCGACGCCGGCGCTGCCAACATCCGAACCGAGCACCAGTTCAGTTAACATTTCTCCATTTCCTGATTTATCTCAAGCCATTGAATCCTAAGAAGAGTCGGTCAACCCTGAATCAGTAGAATCATCCCACAATAGCCTAAATGAACCCATAGCCCTAAGAAAAGGAATACGAAAAGGTGCTCAATGTCATTTATCAATGAAATTTCTCAAAAAAGATGATATTAAAAAGAAGGATTTGCCTTGGAAAGACCCCAGTCTTGAATGAGTTGGTTTTTTCCTTTACGGATATGGCACCGCTCTATGTATGAGAAGGATCCTGGTGGATAATGAGAATGATGGGCTCCTACAAAGAAGGAAAGAGGTTGTGGATATAGAAACCGAGTTTGGCAGCTGGATGATTGCCCAGAGTAGATACACAAGGCTTTCCACCGTCCCTTTTTCTCTTGCTAACTTGGTTCATGAGAAAGAATAACGAAGAAAGACTTAAACGAAATATCCCGTTAACCTTATTGGTGAAGGAGAAGCTCTGCTTCGGACTTCCCCTTCCCCACTGGCAAAGCTCCGCTTCTGACAGTGCACCGGCGATCCTACAGATCTGACGGGGAGAGGCGTAGTTACGCTAGAAAGGTAGCCACTCAAACGAAATTGAATAATGAGACACCCCACTTGCCGGATATCATCCCTGCTGTCTTCGCTACGTAACAAAGAGATCCCCCCCCGGGAAAAATAGAGATGTCTCCTACGTTACCCGTAATATGTGGAAGTATCGACGTAATTTCATAGTCATTCGGTCTGAATGCTACATGAAGAACATAAGCCAGATGACGGAACGGGGAGACCTACTGTCTTGAAAGCCAGAACGTATTTCCTGCCTTTTCTCTGCTTTCAAACTGAAGAATCAACAGAGGAGAACCTGCACGAAATTTCTTTTATATCCGCTGTCAAACTATGTTTCCTATCAAAACCTATCTCCAAGTTTTAGGACATTCACGACCAGTATAACTAATGATGAGGTTCCTAAGTCTATACACGAAGCTCTAAGTATTCCTAAGTGGAAGGAGGCAGTCTTAGAAGAAATTAGGGCCCTAAAGAAAAATGAGACGTGGAAAATGACTGAATTGCCTAGGGACAAACACACGATTGATTGCAAGTGGATATTTATGGTAAAATACAAAGCTGATGGTAACGAGGAAAGATACAAAGCGAGACTAGTCGCTCGTGGGTTCACTCAAACCTACAGTCTAGACTACGATGAAACATTTGCACAGGTTGCCAAACTTAACACAATTAGAGTTTTGCTCTCCTTAGCAGTGAATCTCGATTGGCCATTGTTACAATTTGATGTCAAGAACGCGTTCTTAAATGGGGAGTTAGAAGAAGTATTCATGCAAGTTCCACCCGATTTTGACAGGAACTCCGATGGAAAGGTGTGCAGGTTGAAGAAAGCTTTATAAGGCCTTAAACAGTCTCCCCGGGACTGGTTCAAAAGATTTTCTAAAGCGATGAAGGATCAACACTAGAAACAGGCTCAGTCTGATCACACCATGTTCTACAAGCACACTCCGGGAGGTAAAATGGCCATACTAATTGTTTACGTAGATGACATGGTTATGACAGGAGACGACGAGGCTGAACTCAGAAAACTAAAGCGTTTCTTGGCTCAACAATTCGAGATAAAAGACTTGGGAAACCTTAAATATTTTCTGGGAATAGAAGTCGCAAGATCACCAAAGGGAATTGCAATTTCACAACGGAAGTATGTGTTGGACCTCCTGTCTGAAACTGGTCTCCTCGGGTGCCAACCGGCTTCAACACCGATTGATCCCAACCATCGGCTCAACAAGAAAGAAGATGTACCGGCGAACAAAACTAGGTATCAAAAACTCGTTGGAAAATTGATTTATTTGGCTCACACTCGCCCCGACATCGCTTATACCGTGAGTCTTGTAAGTCAATACATACATAGTCCATCTGAAAGTCACCTCGAGGTTGTGTACAGAATATTACACTACCTTAAGGACAGTCTAGGAAAGGAATACTCTTGCAGAAAAATGAGAGCAGACAAATTGAAGTTTATACCGATGCAGACTGGGCCGGGTGTTTAGATGACAGAAGATCAACCTCAGCATATTGTACCTTTGTTTGGGGTAACTTGGTGACATGGAGAAGTAAGAAGCAGCAAATAGGGGCACGAGCACGTGTGTACGTCCAGCCTACGCCACAGAATCGGCAGTAGAACGCTGTATAGGTCTACTAGAAAGTATAGCATCTAGACACAATATATGTAACTGTCATCTCCGCACGGAGGTATATAATCTCAACTCAATCACAAGACATTTAAGGAAGATAAGTACGAATATCATAAAGATATGATGGAAATAGATAAACTGAAATAGATGCAAAGTCACCACACAAGATCAGAGTTTAAGACATAACACAATATCCAAATAAGTACTACAAGTCTCAATACCCATCTGGAACGCAGTCCAGTCAAACCTAACTAGTCTAGGTCACTACTGGTAGTATGTCCTCTACGGACACTGGCATAAGAGGAGTTCCTGGTAATAGTCTCCGTCGGTGCCATAACCATAATAGGTCGAGCAGTCAGCATCTAAATCCTATGTAAACATCAACGGGGTTATCCTGTCAGAAAAATGAACGAGCACAAACACCAACAGCAGTTCCATAGTATTGACAAATGCTATAAGAGACAATCATAACGGAATACAAGATGATATATCAAGACTGGAATATAAACAGGATATGTAAAAGAGGAAATCATGTCAGGGTGTAACGTACAGAAAAGTAGAACTGAACTGGAATAATTGATATACAATATAAATATAAAATGTGCCTCGAGTATTAGAGCAATTATGTGATCGGCTTGGGTGCAAGACTCGAACCTTTCCATTTGGCTAGGCTATCACAAGATGAAACAAGATAGGGTCTAGCCGACCAACATGGAAAGCGAGCATAAGAAATGATCTCACTACACCCTACGTGTGGTAAGGGTGGCACAAGCACAAGAAAAGGAACAAGGTGGATTTGATCACATAACCCCTAATAACTCCCTATCCCCGAATAGTATATGAATCCGGACACAGCACGTCATGACACAGGATTCTCTAATAGGATAGCTAATCCCCCTTAGGAATCGATGTCTATACAAGTACAAGAAATAAGAAACAAGATCGAACAATGTACCAATATACCACGGTAATCCGAAAATGACATCTCATGACAGGATCCGATATATACTAGTCCGTACTTCATCGTGTCGAGAATCAAGTAAAATACCACAACTGAATCGGATATAGAAGATATCAAGACAATGAAAACTATCAGAAAATGTACTCGCCTGCGGTCCTAAGCTGTCAATTGGATCGATGCTCAGAGTAGTGTCACAGACCTAAAGATGAGATATACATAAGTTAGTTAGGGTTTAACAGTGTATGGTATGATTTCTAGTATATGCTATGCAAATCTAGGTTAAACTCAGTCAAACTAAATCACACCAAGTCAACTAAGTCAAACTAAATCAAACTAAGACATATTAAGTCATAATAGGTCTAACAAAGTCAAACTAGGTCATGCTAAGTCAATCTAAATAAATTTAAGTCATACTAAGTCATACTAGGTCTAACAAAGTCAAACTAGGTCAAGGTAAGTCAAACAAAGTCAAACTAGGTCCATCTAAGTCAATCAAAGTCAAACTAGGTCAAACAAGGTCAAACAAAGTCAATCTAGATCATACTAGGTCAAGGGTTGACCTACAGTTGACTTTTGGTCAACTGGTCAACTCTGGTCAACTTCTAATCCAATCTAGGTCAAACTGGCTAATGGTTGACTCATAGTTGACTTTTGGTCAACTGATCAACTCCGGTCCTCCTAGTCCAATCTAGGTCCAATGTTGACTTGCAGTTGACTTTGAGTCAAAACAGTCAACCTTAGTCAAACATGATCAAATCTAAGTCAAGTATCATATTCCTAACGTTTACCTACCAAGATAACCCGCTTCTAGCCATTACCTAACAAGATTAGGGGTGAGCATTATTCGGTTTTGAACCGAAAATCGAACCAAACCGAACCGAATAAAAGATTCGGTTCGGTTTTAAAAAAATCGGTTCGGTTTCGGTTCGGTTTTCGATATGGTTTTATATCTTAGTCTAGGTATAAATACCTTAACTACCAAGATACTAATCTTAGATATCTAATATCTATCCTAAGCTACTAGCTAACCAATAACTTAGATATCTAACCTTAGTTAGATAGGTAAACCTAATACCTTACCTTGTAATAAGGTAAATCCATTACCTTAAAGTAAGGTAAACCATTACCTTGGTTGAAAACTAATACCTTAACCTCTAATACTAATACCTTAAATATCTAGCCTCTAACTATCCACCCTGAAATATTAGATAGAAAATACCTTAGTATTTAATACCTTAGTATAAAGTAAACCCCCGTTACCTTGTAGGTAAGTTCCTTTACCTTGTAGGTAAAAACATTACCTTAAGGTAATAGGCAAATACCCAAAATATCCTAAGATACCACTATGGTATCTCAAGATATCACTCTATATCCTAACTTATATCTCTAATACAAGATACTAACCAACTCTAACATATAACTTCTAACCATCTATTCTAACTTAGAAATCTAACACAACTAACATCCACTAACTAATATCTAACCATCAAGACCACACAACACATCTCACTAAGACATCACACATACAAACTAGCACCACTCTCAAGCACACTCACAAGCATGACTACACTCACATTCTCACACTAACAACCACAACACAACCAAGCCACTCACAAACACACACACATAAGACATATATCTCACCAATACATCATCCCCTCTCACTCACACACACTATTGTCACCCCCAGTTTCCAGAAACAGGGGTATTTTTGTAATTTTCCACTTTAAAAATTATTTTAGAATTATTTATTGATTATTTGTATTATTTTGGGGTTATTTGAATCGGGTTCGAATTTCAACTCATTCCGACTTGTTTTGACTTGTTTCGGGGACCCGGGAGAGTTTTGACCTTAGCGGGCCCACACACTAGTTAGCCATGGCCCACATGTTAGACATTTTGGTTAGAGACTAGACTAATTCTTTTAGTTAGTATTAATTAGGGATTAGTGATTTCGGTTTGACTAAACTACCCCCAACTTGAACCCCTTTCATGTATTAACCCATAGATTAGTGTAGGGGGCTTTTGGACCTTTCCTAATAGGACAAAACTACCTTTCTTGGCTGGCCACTTTTGGTGGATAAGACTCCACCACTTCATCATTTCCCCCTTTCATTTCTCTCTCTTGTTCTTCCCCATTTTTTTAGAGAGCTTTCCCTAATCAAACCATCACCAAATCCTTCCATTTCTCCACCAAATCTTCTTCTTTCCCTCTCCATTCAATCCAAGGAAGGAGCTCCTCAAGTTTGGGAGGATTCGGAGCTCGTTCGTGTCCTTTTGGAATCTCTACGTGTCGGTGTCGAGTCGGGAAGCTTCTTCCTTTGAAACTCTCTCCCGGAAGGTATAATCTCTCATCTAATCTACCCCAACATGCATGTAGGATTATTTTTGACCCATAGGAATAACCCCCATGGTTGTGTCTCCATTTGTGTCCGTTTCGTGTCCTTTTGGAGACTTTTAGGAGTGTCCTATGTGTAGGTTTGTGTCCAAGTGGAGAAATTCCTTTTGGACTCTTGTTTTAATATATATATTGTGTGATTAATTATTAGACATTTATATTCCAGATTTTATATTGTTTAGAGAAGGTATTTACAATGTATCATAATGTATCATGATATCTAATATATATATATATGTATATATGGTTTATATATATTTTTTTATATATGGTGTATATATGTATCATGATATCTAATATATATATATATATATATATATATATATATATATATATATATATATATATATATATATATATATATATGGTTATATATTATGGTGTGGTGTGATACTTGGTATTTGGATGGGGTAGGGTCGGCCAAGTGGTGGAGTGGGAGAGTTAGTTTGTGTGTTTGTGTTGGTTAGGAGAGAGGGCTTGTGAGGTGTTTGAAGAAATGTTTGAGAGTGGTGTGTGTGTTGTTTTGTGAGAGATTGTAGAGGGGTTATGAGTGGTGATTTTGAGGAATGGAAGAGGGGAGAGAAACCAGTGCACACAGCCCCCTTACACCACATACATGGCTGTCATTCCTGTCCAAAAACCAGCCAATACATGCCTCTTAACAGTCCAGAAAAGCCCCACCCTTTGGCTGTCCATGACAGTCAAAATACACCCTACAAACAGCCCTTAACCACTGTCCAGATTTTTCCTAAGGACAGCCCAGACTTCACCTATACTTGGCTACCCCATAAACCATCAAATTCAGTCCCCTTGGACTGTCAAAACCTGTCCCCATCTAGCCATTAGATGGCTGTCCCCAAACCACAGTCACTTGGCTGTCACTTGAGTCCCCCTAAACCCACATTTCAGTCCATTGTATTCCCCATTTTGTTGGCTGTCCCCTTCACCAAGAACAGCCCCTTGAACAGACCAAAACCCCCACCCTTTGGACTGTCCTGCACAGCCCAGATTTAGCCTCACTTGGCTGTCATTGCATCCCCATATTTCAGTCCATATAACCCCAAAACAGTCCCCACATTTTCTGTCCTTTAGAGCCATTAGATGGCTGTCCAAATTGCCATCTAAACCACCAAAGAACAGCCCATACAAACCAATATTTGGGCTATCCAAGAACAACCCTTCACTGTCAACTATCCAGATTTTGGGTCCATTTCTTGGCTGTCCATGACAGCCAAGAACAGGCCATTCCAGCCCAGTTTTCCTCCCCTACTTGGCTATCATTTACACCACATGTTAGCCCAAACATAGCACCATATCCAACCCTTAAACCACTCTATACATGGCAGTCCTTGCATCCCATTTAAGCCCCACAAATCAGCTCCCATTCAGCCCATGTTTCACCCCCAAAAATCAGTCCTAAAACACTACAAACCTGTCCACAATTTCAGCATGTGTGTGTATGTGTATTGGTGAGTTTGTGTGGGTGTGTGAGAGTCTAGAGTGCATAGTTTAGTAACCTATAGGTAGCCTATTGTCTAAACAAGTAGGAAACCCATAGGAGAAGCCTGAGTGTGAGAAATACCATGTGAGTGTTGTGTGTGAGTGAGTGGTATGGGAGTGTGATAGTGTTAAGGGTAAATTCATGAGATAGAATAATGTAATAGGGTAAATCGATACCCCGTATCCTAACATGGCCTAGATACTTAGGATACCCAAATTTCTTGGTAGGTAAACCTTAGATAGGTTGATATCTAGCTACCCTAAGGAGCCTAGGCTAGTACCATGGGTATTTACGGGGTTTCCTTGGGTTTGGGCAAGGTATCGGGATTTACCTTAGAAGGGTAAATGCTAGTTTTGCCTAGGAATAGGGTATTTGTGTTAGAAGCCTAAGATAGAGTTAGAACTTGATTCCCGTGGTTGGTAATGATCAAATATGGTACTCAAAGACTAGTTTTGACGTCGGTTGACCATTTTTACCAAAAGTCAACAAAAGTCAACCAAGAGTCAAACTTAGCCTTTAAGCGACCCGATTTGACCGAAACCAAACCAGAGTTGACCAGTTGACTGAAAATCAACTGTTAGTCAACATTAGACTAGTTTGACCCAGGGTTGACTCAGTGTTGACCAGAGTTGACCAGAGTTGACTTTTTGACCAAAAGTCAACTGTAAGTCAACCGTTGATCCCGATTGACCTAGTTTGACTTGGAATGACTCCCAGTGACCTAGTGTGACCTAGTATGAACCAGTATGACCTAGTGTGACTCAGTTTGACCTAGATTGACCTAGTTTTGACTTAGACTTGCATTCATGGCTTGTATTAACTTCCTTTTTCAGTATTTAGCCCTGTTTGACTCATAGTATCTTATTTTAGGTCTGTGATCACTCTGAGCGTCTGTTCACCCTATCAGCTCAGGACCACAGGCGAGTACATTCACTGATAGTTTTCATTGTCTTGATATCTGCTATATCCGATTCAGTCGTAGTGTCTTACTTGATTTCCAGACACGATATTTCACGGACTAGTATATGTCGGATCCTGTCATGAGATGTTGTTCCCGGATTACTTGGTATATTGGTACATGACTCGATTTGTTACTTGTACTTGTATAGACATGGACTTGGGAGTGGGCTGATCACCTGCTCTTAAACCTCGTGTCATGACGTGTTATGACCGGATCTTTTATACTATTCGGGGATGTGGAGTTATTAGTGGTTGTGTGATCAAAATACCCACTTGTTGTTTCACACTTGTACTCGACACTTGTTCATAGCTACTTGAACTTTCCATGGTGACCGGCCTTATCTTCACACTTGTTGTTTCACACTTGTTATTTGTTCGTAGCCGGTCAGATGGAAAGCTTGGACATGTTTCCCAAACCAATCACATGACGCACTAATAATTCAAGGCACCTTTTCATATTTATTTATCCTAGGAGGCTAAGTTCTGTTCGGGAGAAGAGTTACAACCCCGGTCCTTGTTTGGTTTAAGGGTTGTAACTCGGCTCCCAGATAGTTCCTAAGCAATCCTACATACATATTGTTGTTCTATTCAGTACTCACACCTATTATACATTTCCTGCTGGTTTTATCCTGTACTTTACATATCCTTGTCTTGTATTTTATTATACTGTCTCTTATAGCTTTTGTCAATTCATATGGAACTGCTGTTGGTGTTTGTACTTGCTCATTTTTCTGACAGGATATCGTTGACAAATTTTACAGATGATCCAGAGGCTGATTGCCCGACCTACTATGGGGTAGAGTCTGATGGATTAGAGTTAGACTGTGGCTTGTTGGTAGAGCCACTAGATTTTGCTCACCCTGAGTAGTGTAGTTTAGCTAGTTTTGCCTGGCCTGCGAGCCAGCTAGCACTTTCAGATTTGTAGTACCTATTATATATTTTCTGAGACTCTGGATATTTTGTGTATAGCTCTGACTTGTGGATCTTGGACTCATTTCCTGTTTATTTCTATCATATTTCCTTTTTCGTACTATCTACCTTAGTTTGATATATGTGATTGAGACTGTATTGCTATGTCACCTCCATTTGGAGAGTATATACTATACAGGTACATTTATCTTGTTTAGTCGTAGTATTTACAGATCCTATATACAGCGTTCTACCGCCGATACTGCGGCGTAGGCTGGACGTAACCACGTACTCGTGCCCCTCTTCAGGGTGCGGGTCGTGACAACTATACATCTCACACTATCTAAATCAAGACACAACAACACACTCACCAACATAAACACACACACAAATCCTCTTCTCAAACACTAGCACTCAACCTATATTAATACCCCCTCACTCATAAACACAAATACTCACAAGCATCAAACACCCACACTCCTCTCTACAAGACACTAACAAACACATATTACCTAAGAATAATATATATATATGTACTATATCATACATATTCTTGACAACCTATGATACCTAAATTCACTTGATATCCATACTACATAGGCTCATAGGATACACAAAATACCGATATTGTATAGTCAGTTTTCTACTTAAAACCAATATTGCACCTATTAGACCTATTCACTAAATTCTAGGATTAAAGTATGTCGTAGCCTTTCGTATTAGCTTCCCAAAACTTCAAACGGATCGCATTTTCGTGTCCGGAAGCTCCCGGAATCGTGAAAACACCGAAACGCGTTCGTCTTTCGGACAGCTGATACTCAAACAGTTTTACAGAAAGTTTTAGAACGATTTTCGCCCATTAATATATATATATTTGGAAAGCTAATTTCGATACGGTTCATTTAAAAAAAGCGGAAGATTAATCGGAGTCTTGAGTTAGGAGTTATGACATTTCTAAGTTGCTATGGCTACTAAAAACGTGGATGAATATTATGACGAATTTGGATTATTTTGGAGAAAAGAAACACATGTATATACCCAAATATAACCATGGATATCATGAAATACCATGACACAACACCACGTATCATATTTAGGACACATACACCCAATCTCGACTAAAAAAGGACAAGAAAGTTTCATTGGGGACACGTGTCGAACACTTGGTGGTCACAAATTCGATTTTCCCCAATTTGTATCAAAATAAAATGGGAAAACCTTCATATAGGAAGAGAGCCTCAACTCCTCTCTAATGGTACCCTAATGCAAATGGAGTCCTAAATGAAAGTCGTTGCACTAATGAAATGAAATGGAAGGCTTTAGAGAGCTCATACCAAAAGGGAGATGGATTTCCAATGTAAAATTTCTAGATCTAGATCTCCACCAAGCTTCAAGGCTCCAAATCCTTCCAATCCCTTCTTAGCTAGCCAATAGAGGCTTCTCTTCTCAAAGGAGAAGAGAATGAAACGAATTTGGCTGAATTTGGAGAAAATTTGGGTGTAGGAACAATTTGGGGAAAAAACTTCTAAATTAGGGCTTGAAATGAAAATGGAAAGAAAAAGAAGATGAAGTGGGGCTTTAATAGGAAGGTGGGCTGCCATACGGGAGCCCTAAATGGGTTTGGGAAATGTCCAAGTTGCCCTCATCAAGTCTCCCTTTGGTTAACTAGGAGTATGCAAATGTTTGGGGTCAAAAGGGTCAAGTTTCTAATCTCTAAATGTCTAAACTTGTCATGTGGGTTTAGTCTAAATGTACTAGCCTAAGGAGATGAGTTTGTGGGCCATGCCTATCTAATCTTTGGGTCCCGACTAGAGTCTAAACTACCCGGGCCACTAACACAATTCAAAACTAGACGAAACTCCAACCCGGCTAAACTAATCCCCAAAATATAATAATAATAAATAAATAAATATTCACAAAATATAGGAATATGAAAAATGACAAAATTATCCTCATTTTTGAAAACAGGCAGTTACAATTGTCTCAGCAAGTTGGGCATGAAAGATATTTTCGCACCAACTTGAGGGGGAGTGTTAGAATTAGTCTAAATTAGTTACTGTAACTATGTTAGTTCCTATTTCTTAGGATTAGTTATCTGTTCTGTTTATCTATTTATGCTATTAATTAGGAAGTTAGTTCAATTGTATTTCTATTTATACCACTCCATTAATGAAGAGAAATACAACGCTCAATTACACCTGCTTTTACTATGCATATTTTTTAACTGTATTGGTTTAGATGCATACCCAATTATTCTAAGAAACTGTAGTGGTTGATAGTCTTAACTGAAACACAGTAATTCCCACTATTTTATGCCCGGACCTCGCAAAATAAAATAAAAAAAACTATACATACATTTATAGTGTACTTGGCTAAGGGTGTGAATAAAAACAAATATTCAGATTCGTATTCAATACCCTGTTCAACTAATGACTACTTTAAATATGGTCAATTTTTTACTTTTATATTCCCAAAGTGATATATTAATTTTCAAACTTTATTTTGAGTCAATTTCTCTTAATTTGTGCTTACTAAATAACTTTGACAATGATCTAATTCGTAAGTGTACTTGATCCAACTCTGTATCATCCTTCGTAAAATATATGGACATCATCAGGTTAAGTATTCGATTATGCGTCCTTGCTATATTCTCAGTTGCCCAAAATAATATCTTATCTAACAAATAAAGATCTTCCATATATTTATTTAGTTCTAACCAATCCTTTTTCTAGGCCTTTTAATTTTGCCTTTATCACATACCTTTAGCTATCAATACCTCTTATATCGTCCATAAATTTTTATATTGTACTTAATTGAAATTTCTTATACTGATCAGACTCAAATACAGTGGAAATGGCTGGGAACATTGAATGCTAGCTCATATCACGCACTCCTGCTATCAGCCATATCTTGCATCTTTTGTAGACTTCTGCTATCAGCCTATCAGTCATACCTCGTGTATCGTTTGTAAGAGTTATCTATATAGTTTGCAATATTCCGATATGGCAATACAATACAGTTCGTATATATTTTGGAATGTTTGATTCAGGTCCATTATGTATCCGACATGAACACTGTATAGTACAAGTGGACATGTTATGCCAACCAAATTTGGCATATTTTTGCTTCCTAGACAGGTCTTACCCGAATTTTGCTTATCTATAAGTTAGCTTTCATCAATTAGGCAACGAGCTTTAATTCTTCACTACCATTATTTCTTGCGTCTTTTTTAAACCTCTGCTATCAGCCCCAAATCTCTTGTATCGTTTGTAAGAATCATCTATATAGTTTGCAATATCACCGATGCCAATCCGATATGGCAGTACCCATACAGTTTGTATATATTTTGGAATGTTCGATTCAGGTCCATTATGTATCCGACATGAACATTGTATAGTACAAGTGGACATGTTACGCCAACCAAATTTGGCATATTTGTGCTTCCTAGACAGAAGGTCTTACCCGAATTTTGCTTATCTATAAGTTGGCCTTCATCAATTAGGCAACGAGCTTTAATTCTTCACTACCATTATTTCTTACAAATCTATACCTACCTCTACATCCTATATAGTCTTCATAGAGATATATTCAATACTTCGCTTTTATAAAGAAAGCCCTAAATTTGACAAAGCCCGCAACCAAGCTTCCTTGTATTGCTGATTACTCCTATGGTTAGATCTCACATCCTATCACTAACCATCCTATCACTAATGGAGTTTTGTTACAGTAGCGTTTGGTGAGATAATGCTATGCCAGGATCACTTGACGTAACTGGAGAATTAGTTTAGACCACTAGGACAATGAATTTGAGCACTAAGCAACTCAGACTTCTGAAGCAAGAAATTACTAATCAATAGCGTGTGACAGTTCTTGTGAAAACTGGTTTCATCATCTTTAATGTTTTCCATAAGATAAGGCCAAGGGGCCCTTGTAGGATTTGAATGATCTCAAAGTTCCTGCCTCCTCCCAAATTCCTCTCTTCATTTCCTTCAATCTTCACGGACGAGTAAATTGGGTGAAGAGAGCCTCATCGTGATCCTCATGTGGCATGATCTCTACACCTTCCGGATCCCCAATAAATACATGTGGATCTAGAGTCCTCCATTGCCATTCTCTGAAGATGTCTTTTGACCTCACATGTTATTTGTTGTCCAAAACAATTCTTCTAACAAAATACAGATAAATAAAACATGCACTTTTTATAAATAAACATTTCAGAACTACATGATGATACTAAACAAGTTGAGAAATTTCCAATTATAAGCAGAAGATAAATGCACCTCTTTGACAAGATCGCTAACAGCAGAAACACCAAGGGAACCCAGGCATTCCTAACTAAGTAAACGCCTGCATGTATCTACGACAAACCTGCAAAAAGCTAATACAAAATTAGATTTTACACCATACTTTAGGATACCTTGAAACTTCAAG
This sequence comes from Iris pallida, assembly GCA_029216955.1. NCBI lineage: Eukaryota > Viridiplantae > Streptophyta > Magnoliopsida > Asparagales > Iridaceae > Iris > Iris pallida. Next base: position 7,379,427 of record JANAVB010028820.1, on the reverse strand, counting down.
AAAGTTTGTTTGCATGTAAAATATTTGCAAGCTTTGACTGTCCGTAAGCAAAGTAACTGTAGTATCTGCAAAATAGTAAAATCACATATCAAACTTAAACACATCTAAAGTTTTTTGTAAAGCCAAACTAATTTTTAAAAGAGAAGAAAAGAAAAAGAGAAAAACATAAACTAGTAAATTGACCAAGCAGAAAATGCTAATGCCTAACCCCAAATAATGGAGAGCCAAGTTCTTAAGTTGATTTACCCAGACTCTGGAGCATATCAAAATCCAGTCATACTGTATTTCTATTAAAGAGTATATGAGGTTCATATTAGCTACTTCTTTCAAAAAAGAAAAAAAAAAATAATCATAAGAGCCACCCAAACTACTGCACTTAGTTGGAACAAACTTGTAAGAACCTTCAGTTATATTTCATGGAAACAACATATTCCTACATTTTTAGGAACATTCGAATAATTTATGCAAGAAAAATATATGGTAAAATATTCAATGAAATGAAGGAACACCCATAATGTTACTGAAAAAAATAACATAACATCATATTGCAATTTACATCCTAAAGTTTTGAAAGCATAAGAAAATCGGTGAGGACTAAAAAGATCAAGGATTCATGAATTCCCCAACAATAACAACCTAACTCCAACCACAAGCCATATATTCAAAAACTACCAAGACGGGATCCCTCTCTCCCAACCACCAAAGTTTGTACCTAAAATAGAATGATGCTTTTCCTCCATCCTCCTGTCGCATGATCTACACCTTCCGGATCTCCAATAAATTCATGTGGCTCAGACCCCTCCATTGCAATTCTCTGAAGATGTCTTTGGACCTCACGTGTTATTTGTTGTCCAAAATAATTCTTCTAACAAAATACAGAGAAATAATAAACTTGCACTTTTTATCAATAATTTCAGAACTTATATGATAATACATAAAGATGATACATGACAATAAGCTTACTTTTGTTGCAATGCATCAGAAATTTTCAATGATAAGCAGAAGATAAATGCATCTCTCTTTGACAAGATTGCTAACAGCAGAAACACCAAGGGAACCTATGGAATTCCAAACCAAGTATGACTTTTTCTCTCTTAAATGCCTGCATGTATCTATAACAAACCTGCAAAAAGCAAGATACAGAGATCATCACCTATGAAACTCAAACAAATTAGTACAAATTGCTTGATCCTCACATGACCAATAAATGCTTACATTAGATGACTTACTAATGTGAATCATATCTAAGAGTACCTGAGGGAAATTACACTGCAAAATGTTGACTTGAAAATATCATGTTAAAACAACAGATGGCAGTAACATCAGGTGATCAGTATACAACCAGAACATGCCCAGGTTACAAAGTTATACTAAATTAGGCACGTCTCAAGCATTTAAAAAAACACTATCTGTTAATACTTTGATAAATGGATTTCCAATTTCTCCATCGCATTATCAAACTCCAGTTTCCCTTAATATAAACTGTTGCCCTCTGCAGCCAGACTCATTTAAAAAGAAAAATGCAAGATGAAATTATTGACTGTTAACATCACAATAAAAATTACATAGTATGGAATTCCTTAAAAGGTTTATGAAGGGTGACTTATTATCAAGAGTCTGAGAAACAACAAATGGTATTCTCCTGCAGATATCAAACAACATAATCTTAGAAATGCTATAAGTAACCCCATGTTGCTTCAAAGAAAAACCCATATGTTTCATACATAGTGATCATTGTCTTTGGACTAACCAGATTTACTGATAACCGGTTAATAACATAAGCTTCAAGGCAAGTGACTTAGCAAAAGAAAAAAAACGAAAAAATTGTAAAAAGCACCCTAGTTATCTCATAAATAGAAAATCTAAATCATACGAACTACAATGTTCAGATATCAGGAGTTTTTCATGATATATAGGAAAGTCCAAGCCAAAACAATAATGGAGATTCTGAAAAATAAAGGTTTGATCATCCGGTCGATAAAATCACCTATAAAGATCTTGGTAGCAACCATGATGTATGTCCATCCTGAAGAAGTCATAAGCATTCTAACTAAACTAGTTCCAGATTCACACACTAAAAGATGCAATAGTTAAGGATTCCCACTCGCATGGAACACATTAAAGCCTCTCAACTCCCTATGCGAGCAATTCTCAGACGGTCCAAACAACCCCCACGTGTTGCCAAATGCAGAGGGGTGCTTCCTGGACAACTGCAATTAGAATCATTACCGTTCAGTCCAATCCTAGCAATTACAATTCTGTATCAGAAACAAACAACCAATATTGGTAGGCATAGATCTACTTACTCGTATCCACCTCTTGAAGCACAGACAAAAGCTCCATTGTCTAAAGGAATATGTACACATTGAGGTACCGGTCTTCTTTGCCTGGCTGCGAGGTGCAATCTGTAGATTCCTTCATTCCATCCACCGTCAAGAAGCCGCACAATTAGAACCCTCCTTAATTGCTACTGCATCAAAAGTGTCAGGTCCACATCCTCTAGACAAATAGCTAACAAGCAGAAAATAAAGGAGCATCGTCTCTTACACAGCCTATTATGCAAAAGGAAATCACGTCAACATTAAGTTCAAAATGAATGAAATAACAAAAGTGAGGAACTAACTAGCAAGTAGTATAAGAATGCACTTTATTCCCAACCAAATCTTATTAAGATAAAGCATAATGTACAAAAATGGATACACGAAGCAGAAATTACAAGTTAAACACCAGTAAATAAGACCTAGCTATGTTGTATAAAAAAGTAGGTACATTCTAAGTGGTATTTCACTTGATGTTGGTGTTTGATCTCATCCACTTGATAGTAAATAGTTGCCCAAGTTGAATTTTACCTGTTGAGCTTTATAATGTAATTATCTAATGCAGAAAACACCCCAAAGAAAACAGTGAATAAAGTAATAAATGTGAACGGGAACTTTATACACCTATGTGCAAAAGGCAGCAAACAATGCCAAATGCACCTCGCATTATATAAACCAGAGTAGATAAATGGTGTTTGGATATAAAAACTATTATTGAAGATGTACTTCGACAGACAACTGTATACAAAGCCAGGACGTTGTCAAAATATCGATTGCCATATTCTAAGATACTTAAGACACAGACACATGCTGCTCCCTGAATCACCACAGGCCAAGTACAGGGCAAATCTCACACTGTACCATCTCCCGAATGAAAATGTGTTCTCACTCGAGATTTAATTTTCCATTCTCTGGTACATCTAAAAGTTTTTAACTTTTCTCCCTTTGTTGTTTCCTTCTTCAAAAAATGACAAGTTACAACATTTGAGGTCATATCAAGAACAATATTCCTAAGTACCAACAGTAGAGTATCAGTTTCCAGGGAAAGGTAGCAAGTCTCAATTCTCAAAGCCCTTTCTGGCAGTTCTGTAGTGAAGCCAAACATGCCTTAAATGCAATTCAAACAAATCAACTGACGTAACAGATGGACAATGCAAAACAAGTACTTAAAATATATGCTACATGGATAATCATGAGCAAGAAAAACATTTCCAAGTGACACTAACCATCAGAACTCATGGCATTATCTTCATCTGGATGCTTTTCGCCTGTTAAGAAAGCATGAGCCTTTGTAGGGAAAACAACAAACAAAAAATAGTCTAAGGAACAAAATGGGATTTACCAACAGGAGCAACAACATATTGATATGCAAGGGATGGGTGAATCTGAAATGCATTAAAATAAAGGTTATCAAATATTTAAAGTATTTTGCCCAAAATTTTGTAATATAATAGTAAGTTAAACAAGAAGAAAATTTTCTTGGACTGATATTTGAGCCAGTATTGCTGCTAGTTGATAATTGGATGTTTCATCATGTTCTAGGAGTTTTCTTCTTTTTGATGAGTGTTTCATCTTGCAAGCAGAGCTCCTGAAACAAACAAAATATGTCTATGGCAATACTTTATGACCTTGGATAGGCTAACCATGCAGTTAAAAACAGATTAAGGCTTTGTTCTAGGGTGTTCGTATGTCTACCTCATTTGTAATCTAAATAGTAAGTCAAACAAGAAAAATCTTTTCTTGGACTGATATTTGAGCCAATATTGCTGCTAGTTGATAATTGGATGTTTCATCATGTTCAAGGATTTTTCTTCTTTGATATGATGAGTGTTCCTGAACTTTCCTTGGATTAGTAAGATGGAAATATGTCATTCACTACATGATATGTTTTTAATATTTCATTTATTTTATTGTTTAATTTGGCAGGGATAATATTGATCCCATCTCGCTCTAAAGGAAAAAACAATATCTCTGCAATGGTATATTATAATTCGTACAACATACAATATATCAGGTTCATGGAGGTAGTCATAAATATCTCTATAGGAAATAATGGAAATGGCAATTTAATTTTTACACCATCAATATCTACTACATAGCTATTAAGAAGATTAGGAGTAAGTGGCTTTTATTCTCAACTGGTTAAAAAGTTTTTAAGGATTTACCTCATTGTCAGAAGACGAGTCGTCCTGAGCTTAGTCACCTCCTAATTTCACCTCCTCTTCAGAAAGACCATCATTTTCATCCTCACATGGATCAAGAACACTTTTAACCTGCATATGTTACAATGAGTTGATGGACAAGGTTGTTACAATGAGTTGATGGACATGGTTATTGATAAAGAAAGTTAACTTTTCCTTGCACCCCTTCTGGCAATACCTTCAGAGCTAACACAAAGTGCTTGTTGTTGACATTCCCAACTTCCATCTTCAGAGGATTCTTGGTCCATTTTTTGGTAACTTCATTCTCACTGCAGCACCTAAAGAACGGAGGCTCGTAGTCTTGGAATCTCCAATAAGTCAGTTTTGAATTAAAACCAAGCAGTCACATTATAACATCAAGTGAGATGATTGGAAATTCAGAAATCATTCACGAAAAATAATCATTTGACTATAGGACACCAGGAAGTGAAGCTTACCATGACATCATCGTAATACAAGAGCTTCATCAGAATAGTGCACTGAAATAAAGAAAAAGGATTTCTATTTAGATTCTGACTAGAGAAATTGATCAAAAAAAGAAAGTGAGATTACCTCCCCAAGCATTTGGTCCAGACTCCTGATCAGCTGAAGAAGGGTTTGGACCATCTTGCAAGCAGATCTCCTGAAACAAACAAAATCGGTTCTATGGCAATATTTTATGACCATGGATAGGCTAACCATGCAGTTAAAAAAAGATTAAGGCTTTGTTCTAGGGTGTTCGTATGTCTACTCATTTGATCTGGAGTGATATCTATAGGATTAGACTTGAAGGTGGCACCAGTCTTTTTCTTTCCCACTCCGATTTTCCGATAAGATCTGCTAAATATAGATAATTATCAAAAAGCTAAAAGAGTTGCAAATAAGGCTAGAATCATCGATCTAAGAGAGACATACACTATGATAAAAAGCTTAAAGATCTAAAACCTAAGTGATCGTTCCAAGTTGAATTATAATGCAATGACGCTTTGATTTAAATATAGTTGTGAAAGTGTTATCCATAATCAACATAACAAAGTAAAACAGTTACAATCCGAGGTGGTGTTCTACTTGTTTCGGCAGCAGAAAATCTACAACCACAGGTCCACCCGCTCCTCCCCCTCCATTCCAACACTGTAAAAAAAATGACGCCTGTAATCAGTTAAATCTTGTATATATTTTTACAATACTCTAATTTATGACTATCCATGGTACTAACAGTTCAAGTATTCATGCATAAAAAAATGGTAGCAAAAGACCCATAAATAGCTAAAGGAAGATGTTTCTTCCATCAGAAATAAAGAATAAGCCCCCATGTCATGATAACCCATGGTGTGATGATAATGAATGTTCAGGTATTCATGGCAGAAAAGGTGGCAAAAGACAGATAAATAGCTAAAAATGTCATTTTGCCCATCAAAAATTAAATATATCAAATGCATCATTAGTTCCTTTTAGATTCTCGGAAGTCCAATTCTTGATCCTCACCTATGAAACTCAAACAAATTAGTACAAAATACTTGATCCTCACATGACCAACAAATGTTTACATTAGATGACATACAAATGTGAATCAAATCTAAGAGTACCTCAGGGAAATTACACTGCAAAATGTTGACTTGAAAGTGTCGTGTGAAAACAACAGATGGCAATAACAGCAGGTGATCAGTATACAATCAAAACATGCCTAGATTACAAAGTTATACTAAATTTAGGCACATCTCAAGCATTTAAAGAAAATAACAATATCTGTTAATACTTTGATAAATGGATTTCTAATTTCTCCATTTCATTATCAAACTCCAGTTTCCCTTAATATAAAGTGTTGCCCTCTGTAGCTGGACTCATTTAAAAAAGAAAAATGCAAAATGAAATTCTTGACTGTTAACACCAGAATAAAAATTATAGTATGGATTTTCTTAAAAGGTTTATAAAGGGTGACTTACTATCAAGAGTCTGAGAAACAATAAATGGTATTCTCCTGCAGATATCAAACAACATAATCTTAGAAATGCTAAAAAAACAATAGTATGGCACCAGTCTTTTTCCCACTCCGATTTTCAGATAAGATGTGCTAAATAGAGATAATTATCAGAAGGCTAAAGAGTTGCAAATTAGGCAGTAGAATGATTGATCTAAGCGACAACATACAGTATAATAAAAAGCTTCAGGATCTAAAACCTACGTGATCGTTCCAAGTTGAATTATAAAGCAATGACACTTGATTTAAATATAGTTTGTGAAAGTGTTATCCATAATCAACATAACAGAGTAACAAACTTTCAATACATGCATATTCCTCAATCATGGGGCTTGAGGGAATGGCATTTCTTTTCGCTCTTTAGCTTAGGATGTTATAGAGATTAGTGAATCCAATTCTGGATTTGATATGGGTTTGCATACAATCTAAATATCTGGTGTCACGGTCCTAATCTCTTATCTGTTAAAGCACAATAAGTTGATAGCAAAATTGTGGCATAAAGGAGCTAGTTACCCTGCTCGAGGATCTCTGACGGAGGTGTTTCACTGTCTCAATGTTGTGCACAAACACATCTAGTCCTGAACGTGCCAAAGATGACACAGCCCCTAAGTCACCACAGAAATCAGAAGTCAGGCACTCAACCAATATCTCCGCCAGGTCTGAGTTTCTACACAACAAACAACTGGCAGTTTATATCCGAGATTCTACAAAGTTAGTTCCATGTACTAGGCATCTACTATTATAAATCATGCACCACACATGAAACTATATGTAGAAAGAACCTAGAAGAAAACAACTAGATTATCTATTTTTATTAACTATGAATTTTATGTCAAAGGATGTCTGAACCTTCATAAAACTGACTGTCTTTGGGAAGTGGCCACTTCCACCATCAGGTAAGTCATCACGATCAACACTTGTCAATACAATATAGTCAACACTGAAAAAAAGAGCATGCAGTCATTTACAAAAAGAATTTAAGATTTATGATGTCCAACTTAGAATTTCTAACGAAATAAAATATGAAGCAACATCTTATAACAACAGTTTTAAAGATCTAATTGGCAAAATGAAGTTAAAAAATAACCGAGCGTTCGAAAGTATAAATACATTTCACCTAACACATGTTGGGGCTTCCATCCCAAGCTTACTATCATAACTTACAAAAAGGAAATTACCAGTGGGTGAAAAGGCCTACCCCCAACTTGCAATTGCTATAGCGGTGTTCTCAGGCTCCATAGGGTCTGGATTTGATAAACTATGTTGACAATGTAAAATGTGGAAATGATAAAGATTGTGTACCATAAACCCAGTGATATTTTGAAGAAATATCAGAAGAATGTTGCGTTGTGCTCATAGCTCAATGAAGTGAGACCCTTTTAAAGCAGATTCAGTGAACAATATGCGCATTGTTTCCTATTACTCCAAATGGCTGTCCAAAAATCCTTGCAAAGCCTGTCACAAGGGTCTACAATATTCTAAAATATCATGTTAGGATTCAATAAAAAATCCTAAACCAAATGAATATCAAGTGTGAACTTGTAGGAAGCTCTTACAGTTCCATATAACATTTTGAATTCATCAAATTCACTACCATCTACAATTCAAGCAATCACAGATCGAATGTCAAATGTCTGTATCTGTAGGTGCAATTAAACAAAGTTCTGCATCATATAGAGGATCTTTGTGATCCAAAGTACTAGTAGATTCTTTGAACCCTTTCCCAGCCATGTGTAAGTTCTTAACAACATTTCTCCCTATTGGCAGTCCATCAAGTTCATCTAGATCAAATTATAATGACATCAAGAATCATGTATATATGAAAAATGAAAAGCAAATGGCAGAATAGAAAGAACAATAAGTTTTGAGGTTGGTTTCCATTCAGATGAGGTGAAAAAATAGTAGAATTATCGAGCTATGAATAATTGCATTATAACAAGAACAAAAGAAGAGTATGAAACAGGAGAAGGAAACTTGTAAACTATGTTGTCAAATCATGATACGTATAGTCCATTGGTTTGCTTGATTCTCGTATTGTGTATTGTTGTATTGTATCGTAAGGTTCATTGTTCAGAGGCAAATAGATTGGAAAATTAATATACCACATAAGAATAAATTGAACATGTTAATGAAATTATATAGTTTCGGATACGTCTTGAAATGTTCTAAAACTTTGGTTCCTAATATTTTTTGCAAATTCTTTTGTTTATTGCATGAATCTAACAGGAAAATTATCGGGATAAATGTGGGCAGATTCTGGAATATTGGTGGAATATGGACATAGTGACTAATCCGAAACCGGATTTGGGTAAATAACACATTTAATTGAAATAGGTGATGAGATAAAGTATTTTTCCAGTTATAACACTTGCATCATGGACTGAGTCGGTTTGTGGTCATGGACTATTTCTGCACAAAGGGGTAGTGTTCTATGCATAGACAACGGCCCGAATTCCTTGAACCGGCTTCCGAGGTACTGAAACCGTGTCGCCCCGAAGGATTTCAATTCCCAGCTCTTGCTTTGAGAAGTATGTGAGCCCTGTTAAATGGTAGGTCATTTCTTGTTCCTCTTGTCTACTTTCTATTTAAACTTGTCCGACCAAATATTACCCCTCTATCCAACCTGAACCCAGTCAAAATTCTAGTCTGATTCTCGTCTAATACAACTTTGGATACCCACATACATTTTCCACACTAGTTAGGAGATGAACATTCTCACACTCCTGATAAGATGAACATAATTGCAATCGATGTCGAATAACAAACTGATAAAGATGAGAAGTATACCATCAGCAAAAAATCTGAAACTCCTGATACTTTACAATGTAGTGATGCACCAAAATCCTCAGCAGAAACCTCTTCTCCTGTAGCAGCCTATTAAAATTCCGCCTTCAGAATCAACCTAGATTATAACAGATAAATCTTTTTGGAGTATCATCGTAGAAATTAATCGAAGACGGAGAGGTGGCCTCAGATAGGCACAAAAATCAACACTAACCTTCACAAGCGGAGGTCCAGCTAAAAATATTGTGTCATTGCCTTTGACTATATCACTTTCATCCGCCATTGCAGGTATATAAGCACAACCAGCAAGTGCATGAACCTAAGACCAAAGCAATCTGAGGAATACCCTCAGCAGACATCTCTGCCTGGTTATAAAAAATTCTACCAAAATTATCTCGATCAGGAAAGACATCACCCAGCATTTGAAGATTGGCGCCTCCACTATCAACAATATATATACAAGGCTAATTACACTCAGCAGAAATTTCTTGAGCCTTGAGATGCTTTTTGACAGTAACGGGATAATATGTACCGCCCTTTACTGTTGCATCATTAGCCACAAACATGCACAGCCGCCCATGCGACAGAGAGAGAGGACCCATCTCAAAAGAAACATCAATTGTGTTTTACATGGTCACGACCATACATTTAACACCATGCCAGAGAAACATGCAAATAGACCCCCTAGTTTACACATAACATAATACATTAGTAGCGCATGAAATTCTTCAAAGACTTCAAAATAAGTAGAAAGAATACCAGCTTGTCAGGTTTGACACCATGCTTCTCAAATTCCCTCGCCGCATATCCCTAAGTAAATATAGACAAATAAATCAATTAGATTCTCTAAACAAAAGAGCAGCTAGGAAGAACATAAAGTCCCAAAAATAGAGGTTGTATCGGTGTGATCCCGGACAAGTATACTGTATCGGACACAACATAAACACTCCCAAAAATAGATAAAATAAAGCCGAGTATCGAAAAGCACACAAACATGTGAAAATTAAGCATAGCTTTTTCCAGTGCACACTCTATTTTGTACAGAAAGAAAAAACTGTACACTCACAGCATGTTGCCAGGCTACATTTTGATTACTCTTTACATAATGATTTAGTTATCTATGGAAACCTACCATGGAGATAACAGTAAGAGGTAAACCATCAATCCGATATTATTTACGAAAGGACAACTGGTGATCATGCTAGTGAAAGCATGGGATTCTTGCTGCAGCTGGTAACAAGAAAACAAATAATGTAGATATCAACTTAGGACTAAGAGAACGCAAGTAATGCTATAAGCAAGAAAAGGTATCTCTCCATAAAGAGGACCAAATATGTTTTATTTGGCAAAAAAAAAAAAAAAATCAAACTTCATAAGGATTTGCAAACCTAACATGTAGGCCATAAGTATACCAGGCAACATTCACAATATGTGCACTAGAAAATTGATAGGAGAAATTTACATATATTGAGCCTGGAACTTGGAAATTTAACTTAGAATGAACAGAATAAAGTTAATCAAGCAATATTTAGTTACTATTTTTTCAGGTAGAATCATTATTCTCACTGATTTTGTGCAAACAAGAGTAAATTGTTCTTGAAACTTTTAATGAACCAAAGGTGCAGTGAGTTATATTTGTGTTATAACGTAGCCAAAGAAAAACAACATCTAAAAACGAACAAAACTTGTGATATGTTACTGTGACAAAAAGTCCTCTAATTTTATGACTACTAATGCACATTATGTATTGTAGTACAACTCAAAGTCCTCTAATTTTATAACTACCAATGCACATTATGTATTGTAGTACAACTCTCCCCAATTGGTAGGAAAAATAAAAACCACAACCCCTTGGGTATCTAATTCAGCTCTTTCATGCCTACTATAACTAGTTATTTCGGTTTTCTATTGGCTGCTTCAACTATAACTGAAGAAGAAGGGGATTCCTATTTGTACAAATGGTACTTCGAACTTGGATAGGCATCATGGCGCAAACAGAAATATGGGAATAACAAAAAAAATGTTTGCTTACTTTTTAATCTACGAATAAAAAAACTTAACATTAGTACTTGAATCTTGTCAAAATGGGGGTTCAACTGATACAAGAAAATCTAACCAAGTTCACATTTAAGATGAGCACCTTTTCATAACACAGAGAACTAAAGTGAATGAAGAATCATCTGCATCATCCTGGTCGTTCATGAGGAGCCACCTGAAATAAGTATGCAAAGACTAGGTAAAAATGGTACATCTCCAAAAAATATTCAAGTATGCATAAACTCAAACATGATGCAACAACAAGTATATATTCTAGACTATACAAATTACCCATAGAAGACATTGAACTAAAAAGAAATTGAAATCAAGGGTTAAGGCATTTCAGAAATTTTCTATAATTAAGTGTAACCAATGAACATGGTGCATTCGACTCCCCTATCTCTTTTATAAATCTCAAAAGCAAACAAAATAATAATCACCCTAAGCTATTTCCGAGAAAGTTTCTTAAAATTTAGCATAGGAAGCATAGATGCTCCAAAAATCCACGCCGTGTACTTGACTTGTCGTGTTAGGCATGTATCGGGCAACCACAAGCACACTCCAAAATAATCTTAGTAACAGGTATTGAGTTGTTTGATATATAGTAAAGACTTCTTACCCAATCTCTTGTTTCCCTGAACTTTTAAGGTGAGACATCTTGTCAATCAACTTTCAAACAGCGTTCTGGTTGGCCTCACCACCTAGCTTGCCATGAAGCTCCCTATTGTCACATAATCAAATGTGCGGAGCATGATATGGGTCGGAGGGCAGTTGGAGATATTTTGGATCAATGCGTAATATACTTTGCATATTAATACATCATGTTCCTAAAGAAGGAAAGTGAAGTTCAATTACCTTCAAGTACATGTAGTCCTCATCTAAGTTCTTGCTAATTTTCTCAGTATTTGGGAGGCCTTGCATCTCCCCTTCCTTTACATCACAAGCCATGTTATTGCTTTCCTGATTATTTTAGTGTGGTATTAGACAACATGAAAATTGCATATAAAAAATTAGAGGAGATAGACAGTTTTACTTTTACCTTGTTTCTTGTGTAACTATCCTTCCCAGTTTGGGATAATAGTCCTTCATTCAGAAGCGCCTCTCAATGAGAAAGATTGGGGTCTTTGGCAATTCCCATAACCATAAAATTGGTTCAAGTAAGTACTGAGTGCAAGTTCTTTCATTACCTTCAGTTAAAGCCTGCAAATCAACCCCAGTAGATGCAATCAAACCATAGCAACACAGTAATGATGAGAATTGGAGAAACTCAAGAGAGATTATTACTACTATCACGGACATGTCTGAGAAATTCAAAAGAACATCCGCAAGACCAATGGAGATGATGTGCCTAGAGTTAATACATTCTCTCACTCGCGTCATTTATTCTTCGTCATGCCCAACTTAAACTCAAGAGAGATTATTACTACTATCACGGACATGTCTGAGAAATTCAAAAGAACGTCCGCAAGACCAATGGAGATGATGTGCCTAGAGTTAATACATTCTCTCACTCGCGTCATTTATTCTTCGTCATGCTCAACTTCTTGAGTGTCATCTAATATGGAAAAGAAGCATTAAATAGAAGCATAATATGGTAAGACAAGCAATAAACATACCCACAATAATTACTACTTGGAATAAAAAGACAGGAAGATACTATGAAGATTGGTGGTGGAAGTTTCTTCATAGACCTCTCCTACTCCCTAGTATGTACAAAAAGATTGGTGGTGGAAGTTATTCCATGCACTTGGCCCTACCCGAGCAATGCTATGCAGAGACTAAGCAAAATCTAATCCAGCTTAAAGTCATACTATTGTACTTTCTTTCAGAAAAAAAAACTGTACAATTTCCAGATAATTCTTTTGCAGTCTTTTCTCAAGAGAAGTAGTTCTCTTTTCGGTTCAATAGTACATATTGCAAACAATAAGACAATAAAATATTAACCTATTGAAGCATGATATATTAAGCCCAAACTCTAATAACAGATTGTTTTCGCAAGTTCCGACCACCTTCCGCCCTTGAAGCATTTCACATATAATTATCAAATGAATGAGAAGGAAACAAAATTCACCTTTTTTCTGTATACCATGTGGGAAAGTCTTTCTCCCCCACTACCAACACAGACATGAAAGCCTGGAGTCTTGCTGCACCTGGTAACAACTAACAGGAAAACAAGTAATGTAAATATCAACTTAGCATTCATACACAAAGACTAAGAGAACATAAGTAATGCTATTAGAAAGAAAAGATCTCTCTCCATAAAGAGGACCAAATATGTTATATTTGGCAAATTCAAACTTCATAAAAATTGCAAATCTAGCATGGAACATGTAGGCCATATGAACAGAATAAGTTTATCAAGCGATGTTCAGTTATCTTTTTTTTTTCAGGAGTCATTATTCTCAAAATAAAGTTTATCAAACAATGGCAGTAATGTTGATTTGAATAAAAAAGGACAAAGGAACACATAAATAGTTGCAATGTGAGAATATGAACTTTTTTCAAGATCCAAATGAAAAGAGAATTCATGTTATGTAGTAGTGAGGGATGAGGGCTATACATTTATACTATTCTAACAAGCTTCATATGTAAATTTGATAGTTCACAAATTGGGCTTGCCTTTAAGTAATAAATATAATGGACAGATAATTGAAGAGTTATTCAGCTTAAGGTAAAAATCAAGCTGTGAACATGGATGATACCATAGGTATGGATGATACCATAGGTATGGATAATACCATAGGTCTGCCGTCCAATATTATCTCACTCGCGTTGTTTGTTCTTCGTCATGCTCGCTCAACTTCTTGAGTGTCATCTAATATGGAAAAGAAGCATTAAATAAAAAGAAGCATAATATGGTAAGACAAGCAATAAACATAACCACAACAATTACCCCGACACGGACAACTGAAATATCATAGCCAACAAATCCGAAACTTAGGCAACCAACCGACACTCTAGGCAACCAACCGACATTCTAGGCAACCAACACCACCGACATTCTAGGAAACCAACCGACATTCTAGGCAACCAACACAACCGACATTCTAGGGTCGAGTCTTTCTACCCGTACTCATACTCGGACCATACCCAACGAAGTTATTTAGACTTACCCACAACCGACAAAATCTATCCAACAATTCTTAAGGGTCAATCCCGAAGCCATCATATAAAACTTTATTAATCGAACATTTAAATCTTTCCACTTGCATAGACGCAGCATCACTTGCTCAATCCGACTTGTATTTCCATATCGTACTCAAATTGCGTCTATTCAATCGGCCAACTATTATGAGTCATATTCCAATATTGCTACCTCAATAGTCTATCATTTACCATCTCTTTGTTTCGGTCTCTTTGCGACATTCAATTCCCACATTTTTAGATCATCGATACGGTCTGTACTCTTTAACCAATAAAATAGGCAACTATATCGTGTTTCTTCCGAAGGCATCCTTTATGAATTTTCGCTAGCACTAACACGGCTCTTAGCAATTCACATGAACTATCAATATTCGTTTTGCATCATCTCCTTGTGATTCCATAAGAATATTTATTATTCATGCACCGATCCAATTACTATGGCACTAAACATCCAGCATCCGTATATCGGTCATCTAGTGAATATGACATAACTCATTTGGCTAAGTCATAATCCAACAATTCTATATTCCACCCACTTATCATTCATGCGATAACATCATTCACCGACAGGGTCTATTACATTTTACAGCACCTCGATACTCATTTGCATTCCAGCCATCCGAGAATCATAAGGAACATCTACTCTTTCATGCATCAAGGGACAAGTGCTCATTTTCTGTGCCTCAAAAATCAAGGGTCATAACTTGTTAATTCGGGACACATCAAATTCTCTCAAGCACAACTGCACAACGTGCATGGCCATCTATTTTCTCAAATCCATTCTCTAACTTTTCGGTCGTTGATGCAACTCTCTGCATCTTCTAAATCATTCGCAACATCCCGATAAGCGCCTAATATCACCATAAATTTGTCGATGTCCAACATGCAATTCGATTTACTCAATTCCAACATCGTTCAATATTCGGTCTATAGTTGTTCTCGCAAAATCTTTCGATAGCAACACCCCAACATCGTTACTGAGCATACAATCCTTCTACCCAACTGATTCAAGTAACACTTGAATCTGTAATTCGTTCCCTTCCCAACCAAGGCATTCATTTCATATTCCCAACCATACATCACATATCGATCTGCATGCCCAACTATATATATATTGGCAACCCCAATTCAAGACTTAAAACTGATAGATAGAGCTAGAGCTCGGAGATACTTTAATGTCGGATGCACTAAAGATCGCTTCATATTGCGGACAATGGACCTAAACTTATTTTGACCCTGGCATATATCCGCTACTCTTCAATTGCTAATTCCATTTATCACGAATTTCGTATAAACGCTAGTTGTGTGAAGCTCATATTTCACTGTCTACAAATAAAGTCAAAAGGAACAAGATAGGGAATCGAGTGTGACAAAGGGAGTTGATGATTGCAGATCCTTCGAGGTTGGCGTCAATGAAAGACTGAAGAACACGACGACTGGCCAATAGACGAAGCGGCAATATAAACAGCTCTAGTGGCAAATACCATCATCTTCTTCCCCCTTTTTTTAACTCTCACCATTAAATGGAAGAAATAATATGCTTCCCCGTGGGATCGAACCCACCCAGTCATGATGCTTATGTCTCCACCCCCTAACCACTTGAGCTAGGAGGCTTTGACAATCTTCTTTCCTCGTTTAACTCTTTTTCAATCTAGTATATATAATTTCAAAAGATTTTTGCTTAATTACATGAGCTTAAATAACTTGGTTTGTATAGGTTCATCATGTGTCACCTTACACCATTAAAAGACCTCCTTAGCACACAATCTTACTAGAGCAAAAAATGAACTAAAAGTAAAGAGGGTTTTAAAATAAGTTGCCAAAGTTCTAATATTGAAGCACAATGTGTACTTGTCATAGATAAATACTCAACTTCAAAGCAACAATCTCCTTAGCACATTATCTTACTAGAGCAAAAAATGAACTAAAAATAAAGAGGGTTTTAAAATAAGTTGCCAAAGTAAGAATTTTGCAAAATCTAACGCTAAGTCTACATATTGTATGCATGCTTCTAGGATAAACTTATTTTCACAAAATTATGGAAATATTTCTGAAACTTGTAACCATCAGAATCTAATTATTAAGAAGCTTAGGAGTAGAGGTTCCAATTAACTATAATTATATAGTCAACATCAATTGCATAGATCTTATAAAATAAAACATTAGCAACCAATAACCATCTATTTATTAGCAGCAACGTAAAATTGTAAACCACAAGATTGTCCAAATATTTGTGTTCCCTTGTTAATTACCTGCAGAGAACTTCCACAGAAATGCCAGTTATGGAAGGCAAACCTTATCCCTATCTATGTTATATTCCGCAACTAACTTTGACAAGTGCCTACAGCTACAATCTTCATGTTGACATCAATAAAGATAGAAATTATGGCAATGTAAAATGTGGAAATGATAATGATTGTGTACCATAAACCCAGTGATATTTTGAAGAAATATCAAAGGAATGTTGCGCTGTGCATAGAGCTCAATGAAGTGAGTCCCTTTTAAAGCAGATTCAGTGAACAATATGCCACTGTTTCCTATTACTCCAACTGGCTGTCCAAAAATCCTTGCAAAGCCAGTCACAAGGGTCTACAGTATTTAAAAATGTCAAGTTAGGATTCAATAAATAACCCCTAAATCAAATGAATAAAATAAACTACGTTGGCAATGTAAAATGTGGAAATGATAAAGATTGTGTACCATAAACCCAGTGACATTTTGAAGAAATCAAAGGAATGTTGTGCTGTGCACATAGCTCAATGAAGTGAGACCCTTTAAAAGCAGATTCAGTGAACAATATGCCATTGTTTCCTATTACTCCAACTGGCTGTCCAAAAATCCTTGCAAAACCTGTCACAAGGGCCTACAATATTTAAAAATATCATGTTAGGATTCAATAAATAACCCCTAAACCAAATGAATATCAAGTGTGAACTTGTAGGAAGCTCTTACAGTTCCATATAACATTTTGAATTCATCAAATTCACTAACATCTATAATTCACGCAATCACAGATTGAATGTCAAATGTCTGTTTCTTATCTTTAGGTGCAATTAAACAAAGTTCTTCAGCACTCTGATCTTTATGATCCAAAGTACTAGTAGACTTTGAACCCTTTCCCAGCCATGTGTAAGTTCTTAACAACATTTCTCCCTATTGGCAGTCCATCAAGTTCATCTAGATCAAATTATAATGACATCAAGAATCAAGCACATACGAAAAATGAAAAGCAAATGGCAGAATAGAAAGAACAATAAGTTTGAGGTTGGTTTCCATTCAGCTGAGGTGAAAAATAGATTATCGACCTATGAGTAATTGCATTATAACAAGAACAAAAGAAGAATATGAAACAGAAGTGAGAAGAAAGAAACTTCAAAAAAATAAACTATGTTGTCAAATCATGATTTGTATAGTCCATTGGTTTGCTTGATTCTCGTATTGTGTATTGTTGTATCGTGTATCGTAAGGTTCACTGTTCAGAGGCAAATAGATCGGAAAATTAATATACCACATAAGAATAAATTGAACACGTTAATGAAATTATATAGTTTCGGACACGTCTTGAAATGTTCTAAAACTTTGGTTCCTAATGTTTTTTGCAAATTATTTTGTTTTTGCATGAAATCTAACATGGAAAATTATCAGGCTAAATGTGGACAGATTCTGGAATATTGTGATAATATGGACATAGTGACTAATCCGAAACCGCATTTGGGTAAATAAAACATTTAATTGAAAGGTAGGTGATGAGATAAAGTATTTTTATCCATTTATAATACTTGCATCATGGACTGAGTCGGTTTGTGGTCATGGACAACGGCCCGAATTCCTTGAACCGGCTTTCGAGGTACTGAAACCGTGTCACCCACGAAGGAATTCTATTCACAGCTCTTGCTTTAAGAAGTATGTGAGCCCTTTAAAGGGTGACGTCATTTCTTGCTGCTCTTGTCTACATTCTATTTAAACTTTTCCAACCAAATATTACCCCTCTATCCAACCTGAAACCAGTCAAAATTCTAGTCTGACTCTTGTCTAATACAACTTTGGATACCAACTTCCATTTTCCACACTAGTTAGGAGATGAACATTCTCACACTCCTAATACGATGAACATAATTGCAATATGTCGAATAACAAACTGATAAAGATGAGAAGTATACCATCAGCAAAATAATCTGAAACTCCTGATACTTTAGTGATGCAACAACCAAATCCTCAGCAGAAACCTCTTCTCCTGTAGCAGCCTATTAAAATTCCGCCTTCAGAATCAACCTAGATTATAACAGATAAATCTTTTTGGAGTATCATCGTAGACAGAGAGGTGGTCTCAGATAGGCACAAAACTCAACACTAACCTTCACAAGCGGAAGTCCAGCTAAAAATAGTGTGTCATTGCCTTTGACTATAACACTTTCATCTACCATTGCAGGTATACAAGCACCACCAGCAATGTGCATGAACCTAAAACCAAAGCAATCTAAGGAATACCCTCAGCAGACATCTCTGCCTGGTTATAAAAAATTATAACAAAATTATCTCGATCAGGAAAGACATCACCCAGCCTTGGAAGATTGGTGCCTCAACTATCAACAATATATATATATATAATATTATATATATATATATATATATATATATATTATCTCTTATATATATATAAGACCACAGCGCTGGCGGACTTCAGACCTATTGCGTGCTGTAATTATCTCTATAAGATAATTACGCACCTTATATGCCGACGTATGGAGGGGATCATGCAGGACTTGGTCTCTCCGAACCAGGCTGCGTTTATCAAGGGGAGGTCGATTGCTGAGCACAGCCTCCTGGCCCATGAGATGGTGAGGGGTTTTAACAAACCTGGAGGGGAGAAGGCTTGCGTGAAACTGGATCTGAGGAAGGCGTATGACATGGTCAACCGAGACTTCATTTGCCATCTGATATCCGCCATGGGTTTTGGGGACCATTGGGTTGCCCTGATCCGGGAGTGCATCACGTCCCCCACTTTCTCGGTGCTCATCCAGGGCATCCCTATGGGTATTTCCAGAGTAATCGTGGGCTTAGGCAAGACGACCCCCTGTCTCCTTACCTGTTCACGATTGTTATGGAATACTTCACATGCCTGATGGATTTAGCAGCGCACCGTGGGAGGCTGATCCCACTGTTCCGGAGGGTGGATCCCCCAGTCACCCACCTCATTTATGCTGATGATCTCTTGGTGTTTATCCAGCCTTCGATGGAGGGTATGCAGACGCTTGCAGAGATTATGGGAGAGTTGCATTCCCTCTCGAGTCTTCAGCTGAACAGGGAGAAGAGTCGGGTGTACTTCAGCTCCTTATGTCCCCAGAAGGAGGAGCGGGCTGACGTGCTGGGTATCGAGAGGAGTGACCTTCCGGTGCGCTATTTAGGAGTACCCCTCACGGTCAACTATGCGCGGGATCATGATTGTCATAGTTTGGTGGAGTACGTCCAGAGGAGAGTGGAAGGTTGGCAAGTGTCACGACCCGATCCCAAATAATTGGGTCGAACCGGATCATGCCCAGCCTGCACCGTTGTGAGACGGCGACAGTAAGCTGTTCCATTAGCAGGTAATCATAACAACATCTATACATTTGTCACAACTGAATATTCGAAATTTAAAACTTTATTCAACATTTGAATAAATACAACTGGAAAGTAAGAGAACTGAAAAGAATGCTGAATTCAAATTAACAAAATTCTAAAACAACAAATCTAGAAAACAGGAAAGTATCTAGCTAAGCGTTCGGCTCGTCGGCCTCAGGTCCTGCGTCCTCCAATGAGGACTCTGGCAACACCACAGGGTACAGAACTGGGTCATAATAGCTATTGTACAATAGCTCAGCATCCTCAAAATCTCCTAAAAATGTTGTCTCCAGTCAGGAGGGAGCAAAGTAATTATGAAAATTAAACATTTCAACTAATAATTAGAAATTTGCAATATTAAACAGTTTTGCAATAATATTTTCCTAACAATTCTACACGATAGAGAACAATGTGATTTGAGTAGATAATGACTATGACCGGCTTGGGTTGTACAATTGTATCCTAGCGATACGATATGGCTTATCCTCGTGTGTAAGAGGGGTAAGCTAATACAATCATTATACTATTTGGGGTATTGGTCATAGACACTACACTACTCCCCCAATATCCCGCAATCAATCAATAGCAATCAATACTCTAGGAGAGAGTTCCGTGTGACGATGTGGTTTAAGCATGCAGATAACAATTACTAATTAAATTGTTCAATAAACACAACCGTACTTGCCTTTGTTTATAACTGGAAACGATGTTGGTTCCGGGAAGATGCTAGGTTCGTCTCCGAGATCCTACAGTTGGAGAACTTGACTTAGAACCAATATTGAGACCATTCTAGGTGTGCTAGTTGCAATTTCTAGTAATAGGTCCTAGTCAAGTTTTAAGTTTGTTTATTTAATCTACTGTTAACGGTTTACGACGCGTACTACGTTGGTTCTCATTTAGTTGGATAGCCAGTTTCTGGTTTACTTGGAAAAATTGTCGTTACCGGTTAATTCGCAAAACTTGGTATTTTTTATATTATACGTATAAAACTACATTTTCTTTCAATGATAAAACGTGGGTTTTGTTAACTATCAATATTTTATTCAAGTTATTTTATCGTGAAAAATCTTTATTAATTTATATAAAATATTTATTAGCCATTTTGTCACGAAGTGCCTAATTACGGAAACGATAAAACCATCCAGAAAATAAAGGAAAAATCCTAATCTACACAATACAAGGGCACAGCTAACCAAATAGAAATATGGGCTTATGCCCTTACATTTATTTACATGAATGAATTTTTAAGAAAATAATAAAACTCGAGTAAATCCTGAACGCCGGGAAGCGGTCCATTCAGCAGGCCGAAGTCCTGCACCAAAAATACTAAAAGCAGTACCCGTACTAACTATAATAATTATAAATAAAAGATAATAAGTATATGAGTCTCAGACTTGGTCCAGATGTCATATTATTGGCTGGCGCCTCAACGTACAGGAACCCTGTAGCGTTTGCGCTTCGCCAGGCTCATTCGACCTATAAGGTCGTCGCTTAAAAATCCAATTAATAAATTATTTCCGAAAACTGATTTGAAATTCCTATATAAAGTTTTTATAAAAATTTGGGTAGCATTCCCTCTATATTCGGAATAACCCAAAACTGAAAAAATGTGCCAAAACACCCATAATAAAAGTCCCAAACCAGGGAACACACTTATATAAAAAAAATATATACAGAAAACATTTCCGAAGCCTAATCGGAAATCCAGAAATTCCGAATATCCAAACCAACCATAAAAAATCACAGAAACGTCTCCGGAAAAATCCGAAATCACTACGTCGACCTAAAACTGAATTCCCAGGAGGGAATCGGGGACCAATTCTCATCATCGACTACCGAAAATGAAACGGGACAAAGGAATTATACCTTGGGTTGCTCGGCTAGAGCTCTCAGATGGTATAAAGAAAGAAAACCACGGACAGTAGGTTTGAAAAACCCGGGACAGCGCTGGAATCACGCGAGAAGGTGCTGGACAACGGATCGGAACCCGCAAGATGTTGCAGACCGAGTTGGGCACGGAACAGCAGATCGGGAGGCGCGCTGGCGGACAGAGGGGCGCCGAAGGCTCCCGGGAACCGGGCAGGGGCGCGGCTAGGGCACTGCCGCGGGGGCGCGGCTGGGCGGGGAGATCGGGGTCGGCCGGAGCTCGCGCGGGGAGGCGCGCAGCAGGGGTGCCGGAGTCGGCCGCAGGGTCGCGGGGTACCGGCAAGGGGCGCAGGCACGGGCTGGACTCGGCCGGCGGCGGGGCCAGCGCACGGGGTCGGGGTCTCGGGTGCCGCGAACAGGGTCGGGGGCTCGGTCGGGGTCCGGCGGGAGGCGCTGGGGCGGCGCCGGAGGGGGCGGCCCAAGGGCGCGCGGGCGTCGGGTGCCGGCGAACGGGCCGGGGGCTCGGGGCTCGGGTGCTGAGCTCTGGAGAGGGAAGGGCTTCGTTGAGTGAGAGGGAGAGTGAGGGGAAGGAGAAAGTGAGAGGGAGAGTGTTGTAGTGGTAGTGGGGAGTTTTAAATGGGAAGAGTGGAGAAAATGGAGGAATGGTTGTGTGGAGAAGAGTTAGTGTAGTGGAGAAAAGGAGGAGAAGTAAGTGCTGGAGAAATAAGGGCTGGGCCAGGTCGTGGGGGAACAGGTCAGGGCTTACTCTTTCTTTTTTTTTCTTTTTTTTTAAAATAAATACAATAATACCTAAAGCTAAATATTTAATATTTAATTAAAATGTTAAAAAGTGGATTCGGGACTGGAACGAAAATGGGTTCAGTAAATGGAAGACGGGTTCGAACTCGGGTTCGGAGTCCGGACTCGGGATCGGGGCAGGACCGCAATAAAAAATCAGCGATATTTTTAAAATAATATATTTTTCTCTAAAACCGACTAAATAAATAATAATATATAATAATAATAATAATAATAATAACTATAATAATAATTGAACAAATTACACTACAAACCCTGGGTTTCACAATCTTCCCTCCTTAAAAATTTCATCCTCGAAATTAAAGGCAGGGTTAGGGGTTAACTCAAGTCTCAAACAGATACGGATACTGCTCCCTCTGGTCTTCTCGCTCCCAGGTAGATTCGCCTGGTGAGTTGTGCCGCCACATAACTCTGACTATTGGCGTCACGGAGTTCCTGGTTCTCTTCTCTCCTCTGTCCAATATTGCCACTGGCTTCTCTGGCACTGTGAGGCTGGGCCCAATTTCCAGCTCCGAATGGTCCACGATGTGGCTCGGGTCCGGGATGTAGCATCTCAGCTGCGAAACGTGGAAGACGTTGTGGACGCCTTCGAGACTTGGGGGTAAGGCCACCCGATAAGCCACTTCTCCAATCCTGTTGAGTACTTCAAAAGGACCAATATACCTGGGGCTTAGCTTTCCTCCTTTGCGAAACGGACGATTCCTCTGGTAGGAGAGATCTTCACGAATACACTGTCACCTTCTTCAAACTCCAACGGCCGTCGGCTGCTATCGGCCCAATGCTTCTGTCTGTCCTGGGTAATCCTGAACTTGTCTCTGATCATTCTTACCTTCTCTGCTGCATCGGTCACCATCTCAGGTCCAAGCAATACTCGTTCTCCGACGTCGTCCCAAGCAAGTGGAGTGCGGCAACGACGTCCATAGAGTGCCTCGAACGGTGTCATACCGATGCTAGCTTGGTAGCTGTTGTTGTAGGAGAACTCTACCAAGTGCAAATGGTCTTCCCAAGACCCTCCAAATTCCAAGACACAGGATCTCAGCATGTCTTCTAGCGTCTGTTGTTCTCTCTGATTTTCCGTCAGTCTGGGGATGGTAGGCGGTGCTGAACTTCAGTTGTGTTCCCAAACTGTCATGCAAACTCTTCCAAAAGTGAGAGGTAAATCTAGTATCTCTGTCAGACACAATACTTACCGGAACTCCATGAATCCGGTAAATGTGCCGCATGTACAGTGCAGCCAACTTCTCAGTGGATAGACCAACCTTGAAAGGAATAAAGTGGGCTGACTTCGTCAGTCGGTCACGATAACCCAAATGGCATCCTTTCCTCCTTGGGACCGAGGCAGTCCTGACACGAAGTCCATCGTTATGTGCTCCCATTTCCACTCCGGATGTCTAGCGGCTGCAATAGCCCTGCTGGTCTCTGTCTGCTAGCTTTCACTTGTTGACAAATTAAACATCTAGCACATACCTGGATACGCCCTTCTTCATTCCGTACCACCACACTATAGTACGCATATCCCGATACATTTTGTTGGCTCCAGGATGTATGGAATACTGCGACTGGTGCGCTTCTTGCATCAGCTCGTTCCTCAGTTCGCCAGTTGGTACGCAGAGCCTCGTACCATTCTTCAGTGCTCCGTCACTGGCGATTGAGAATCCTTCAAGTGTTCCTGCCAGCACTTGATCTCTGAGTTTGCAAAGCGTCTCGTCTTGGAATTGTGCCTCCTTGACTCTGTCCATTAGACTTGAACGCACTTGCAACTGCATCATTGTTGAATCAGCTCCTGGTACAATGGCTTCTCTTCCCAGTTTCTTCATTTCTTCTTCGGACAGTACAATCTCCAGTCCAAGCTTTTCCATGTCCTCTAGCAAATGACGCTCCTTGGTCAAGAACATTGCCATCGGGTATCGACTAAGTGCATCTGCAACAACATTAGCCTTATCCGGATGGTACTGTAGGTTGATGTCGAAATCCTTCATCAGCTCCAGCCATCGTCTCTGTCGCATGTTCAGCTCTTTCTGAGTGAAGACATATTTAAGACTTTTGTGGTCTGTAAATATTTTCACTCTCTCCATAAAGGTAGTACTTCCATAGCTTCAATGCAATATTACCGCTGCAAGCTCCAAATCATGTGTGGGATAGTTCTTCTCATGAGTCCGTAATTGTCTAGATGCGTAAGCAATTACTTTCCCGTGTTGTTGAAAAACGCAGTCCAATCCCTTACCGGAAGCATCACTATAAATTGAGAAGCCGCTGGTACCTGCGGGTAGCGCAAGTATCGGCGCCGTTGTAAGCCTCTTCTTCAGTTTCTCAAAAGCTGACTGGCAAGCTTCAGACCAAATGAATTCTTCGTTCTTCCTGCTGAGCTTCGTCATTGGTTCAACAATCCTGGAGAAATCCTTCACAAACTTCTGGTAGTAGCCAGCTAAACCCAAAAAGCTTCTGATTTCTGCAACCGAACTTGGTGCAGTCCACTTCTCAATAGCAGCTATCTTCTTTGGATCCACCGAAATTCCTTTCCATGTGACAACATGGCCCAGAAATTCCACTTTGTCTAAAAAGAATTCGCATTTAGATAGCTTACCATAGAGGTTCTCCTTCCTCAAGGTGCTCAGAACTTTCCTCAGGTGCTCTTCATGCTCTTCTTCAGTCTTCGAGTAGATCAGTATGTCGTCGATGAAGACAACAACAAACTGATCCAGGTATTCATGGAAGACCTTATTCATGAGGTTCATGAATACCGCATGAGCATTCGTCAGTCCAAACGGCATAACCAAGAATTCAAACTGACCATATTTGGTGTTGAACGTCGTCTTGGGAATATCCTCCTTCCTGACCTTGATTTGGTGATAGCCAGACCTGAGATCTATCTTCGAAAATACCTTAGCTCCACTCAGTTGATCAAACAGGTCGTCGATCCGGGACAGAGGGTACTTGTTCTTGATGGTGATGTTGTTCAGCGCCCGGTAATCAATGCACATCCGCACGGTTCCATCCTTCTTGGGCACGAACAAAACTGGTGCTCCCCAGGGTGAAGCCCCGTCTCTGATAAATCCTTGTGTCTTCAGTTCGTCAATCTGGTCCTTCATCTCCTTTGCCTCCTTAGGGTTGACTCTGTAGCATCCCCGAGAAATAGGGGAAGAGCCGGGTACTAGGTCGATAGTGAATTCCACACCTCGATCTGGCGGCAATCCTGGAAGACTATCTGGAAAGACGTCCATGAATTCCGCTATGATAGGTGAGGAGGCCCGGGTTCTTCGGTGATAGAGGAGTAGGTAACACTCTTCATGTCTTCCGGAGCTCGAGAGATTTCAAACTCCGGTTCTCCTGGTGGGCTGAAGATTACACATCCTTTGTGACAATCTATCAGCGCATGCTGCTCACTTAACCAGTCCATCCCTAGGACTATATCATAGTTGGGCAAGGGCATCACAAGTAAGGGTGTTAAGAATTAGTGGCCTGAGATAGTTATGGGACAGTTACAAGACTCAGTGATGGGTATGGGTCCACCACCGATCATAACTCTACTAATCATCTTGCTAAGTCCCGTATCTAGGTGGTATGCAGAAATAAACTTTGATGATATGAAACTGTGTGATGCACCCGAATCAAATAATGCTAGAGCAGGATGTGAAAACACATAAATGGAACCTGTGATGACATCAGCG
Source organism: Iris pallida (assembly GCA_029216955.1). Taxonomy (NCBI): domain Eukaryota; kingdom Viridiplantae; phylum Streptophyta; class Magnoliopsida; order Asparagales; family Iridaceae; genus Iris; species Iris pallida. Next base: position 7,353,032 of record JANAVB010028820.1, on the reverse strand, counting down.
GTGGGTTCCTGCTCTGGTTCTTGATCTTCTGCTGCTAGGGCAAAAGCTCGCCCGGTCTTCTGTTGGTGTTGTCCGAACCGTTGTTGCTGAGTGGGTAGGGGAGCTCTTTGCAGAGTTGCTCCGGTCCGGTTGGATGCTGTGGGGCAGTCCCTCACTTGGTGGGTGGCAGACCCACAGACTAGACAGTGTCCTAGCCTCTTCCTGCAGATGAGCGCCTGATGTCCTGGCCTCTTGCAGAAATCGCAGACAGGGATCTGCTTCTGAGGCGCTCGTTCATTGTTCCTTGCTTGATGGTGCTGCTGCTGATGGTGCGAAGGCCTGTTGTTGTTGTTGTTGTTGGGCCTCTTCTGGTTACCCTGGAAGTTGCTAGTTCCAGGATATTCCCTTTTTGAACGAGAAGGCTGGCTCTTCTCCACGTCCTGAGCTCGTATCAGAATCTTCTCATATGTCTTGGCGCCACCTGCGATCACAGGGGTGCGAATTTCTTTCCTTAGTCCATACCTGAATCTTTCAGCACGATCCTTGGGGTCAGCAACCAAGTTCTGGGCAAAGCGGCTAAGTCGGCCGAACTCTGCCGCATACTCTCCAACCGTCATGTTCCCTTGCTTCAGGTCCTGGAACTGTCTTTCCATCTCCCGCATCTCTGATGTTGGGAAGAACTTCCTGCGGAACAGCCTCTTGAAGGTGTCCCAGTCAAGCTGCTTGTCCTGGAGTCAGAGTTCATTCCGATACCAGGTGCTTGTCACATCTTGCAGCTGGAGTCCTACTGCTTCGGTCTTGAGGTCCTCTGGGAGTCGAGCGACGCTCAAGAGACTCCATGCTGTCTAGCCATTCATCGGCGTAGATGATACCCTCGGTTCCTTTGAAAGGTCGAGGGCCCTGCTTCTTGAAACTCTCTATATCTCCGACCTTCACATAATAATCGCCTCTTATCAAAAGAATGGCCTAATGATACATAACTCCTGGATTTATGTTTACCTTGGCAGGTCGTGGCTCTGATAAAGTTGTTGCTCCTCTCTCGAGGGCAGCCATAGCCACATTGTGGGCATTCTCTATGCCTTCTCTCATGATCGCGGTTTGCTCGCGATGGGCTTCAGCTTGGGCTCTCTGTGCTTCAAGCACTCCTCGTAGCATGCCCACTAGATCAGTGGGATCCACGGGCACTGGTGGGGCAGCTGGTGCGGGCACTACCGCAGGGGACTGCGGCTCAGTCCGGGAAGTGCAGGCTTTTTCTGCCGTTTGCACTGTAGTAGCGTAAACGGGACGGGGTGCTGGTGCAGCATGGGGACGGTCAGTCAGCTGCAAGGGAGGTGGGTCCCGGCGTGCTTGAGAAGGTGGGTGTGATTGGTAGATGACACCTCATCTTCAGCAGGGCCGGAACGGGTAGCCTTCCCTTTGGCCATACTCTGGAAGGTTTAGGATGCAAATAAAATAAGGTATCCACCAGTCTATAATCAAACAAAAATATTTATATATATAATTCGGACCTATGTTGTGACAAATCAATGTTCTAGTGTTCTAATTGTTTCTAGGTATGTTTTCCTAAGTTGCTGTTTCATGACCTGCATGGCCACCACTAAAAACATGTCACGACCCGATCCCAAATAATTGGGTCGAACCGGATCATGCCTAGCCTGCACCGTTGTAAGACGGCGGCTGTAAGCTGTTCCATTAGCAGGTAATCACAACAACATCTATACATTTATCACAACTGAATATTCGGGAATTTAAAACTTTATTCAACATTTGAATAAATACAACTGGAAAGTAAGAGAACTGAAATGAATGCTGAATTCAAATTAACAAAATTCTAAAACAACAAATCTGGAAAACAGGAAAATATCGAGCTAAGCGTTCGGCTCGTCGGCCTCAGGTCCTGCGTCCTCCAATGGGGACTCTGGCAACACCACAGGGTACAGAACTGGGTCATAATAGCTATTGTACAATAGCTCAGCATCCTCAAAATCCCTAAAAATGTTGTCTCCAGTCGGAGGGAGCAAAGTATAATTATAAAATTAAACATTTCAACTAATAATTAGAAATTTGCAATATTAAACAGTTTTGCAATAATATTTTCCTAACAATTCTACACGATAGAAAACAATGTGATTTGAGTAGATAATGACTATGACCGGCTTGGGTTGTACAATTGTATCCTAGCGATACGATATGGCTTATCCTCGTGTGTAAGAGGGGTAAGCTAATACAATCATTATACTATTTGGGGTATTGGTCATAGACACTACACTACTCCCCCAATATCCCGCAATCAATCAATAGCAATCAATACTCTAGGAGAGAGCTCCGTGTGACGATGTGGTTTAAGCATGCAGATAACAATTACTAATTAAATTGTTCAATAAACACAACCGTACTTGCCTTTGTTTATAACTGGAAACGATATTGGTTCCGGGAAGATGCTAGGTTCGTCTCCGAGATCCTACAGTTGGAGAACTTGACTTAGAACCAATATTGAGACCATTCTAGGTGTGCTAGTTGCAATTTCTAGTAATAGGTCCTAGTCAAGTTTTAAGTTTGTTTATTTAATCTACTGTTAACGGTTTACGACGCGTACTACGTTGGTTCTCATTTAGTTGGATAGCCAGTTTCTGGTTTACTTGAAAAAATGTCGTTACCGGTTAATTCGCAAAACTTGGTATTTTAATATTATACGTATAAAACTACATTTTCTTTCAATGATAAAACGTGGGTTTTGTTAACTATCAATATTTATTCAAGTTATTTTATCGTGAAAAATCTTATTAATTTATATAAAATTTATTAGCCATTTTGTCACGAAGTGCCTAATTACGGAAACGATAAAACCATCCAGAAAATAAAGGAAAAATCCTAATCTACACAATACAAGGGCACAGCTAACCAAATAGAAATATGGGCTTATGCCCTTACATTTATTTACATGAATGAATTTTTAAGAAAAATAATAAAACTCGAGTGAATCCTGAACGCCGGGAAGCGGTCCATTCAGCAGGCCGAAGTCCTGCACCAAAAATACTAAAAGCAGTACCCGTACTAACTATAATAATTATAAATAAAAGATAATAAGTATATGAGTCTCAGACTTGGTCCAGATGTCATATTATTGGCTGGCGCCTCAACGTACAGGAACCCTGTAGCGTTTGCGCTTCGCCAGGCTCATTCGACCTATAAGGTCGTCGCTTAAAAATCCAATTAATAAATTATTTCCGAAAACTGATTTGAAATTCCTTTATAAAGTTTTTATAAAAATTTGGGCAGCATTCCCTCTATATTCGGAATAACCCAAAACTGAAAAAATATGCCAAAACACCCATAATAAAAGTCCCAAACCAGGGAACACACTTATATAAAAAAAATATACAGAAAACATTTCCGAAGCCTAATCGAAAATCCCGAAATTCCGAATATCCAAACCAACCATAAAAATATCACAGAAACGTCTCCGAAAAAATCCGAAATCACTACGTCGACCTAAAACCGAATTCCCGAGAGGGAATCGGGGACCAATTCTCATCATCGACTACCGAAAATGGAACGGGACAAAGGAATTATACCTTGGGTTGCTCGGCTAGAGCTCTCAGATGATATAAAAAAGAAAACCACGGACAGTAGGTTTGAAAAACCCCGAGACAGCGCTGGAATCACGCGAGAAGGTGCTGGACAACGGATCGGAACCCGCAAGATGTTGCGGACAGCGAGTTGGGCACGGAACAGCAGATCGGGAGGCGCGCTCGGGAACGGCGCTGGCGGGCAGAGGGGCGCCGAAGGCTCGCGGGAACCGGGCAGGGGCGCGGCTAGGGCACAGCCGCGGGGGCGGCTGGGCGGGGAGATCGGGGTCAGCCGGAGCTCGCGCGGGGAGGTACGCAGCAGGGGGGTTCCGGAGTCGGCCGCGGGGTCGCGGGGTGCCGGCGAGGGGCGCGGGCACGGGCTGGGGTCGGCCGGCGGGAGGCGGGGCCGGCGCACAGGGTCGGGGGCTCGGGTGCCGGCGAACGCGGGCAGGGGCTCGGTCGGGGGTCCGACGGGAGGCGCTGGGGGCGCCGGAGGGGGCGGCCCAGGGCGCGCGGGCGTCGGGTGCCGGCGAACGGGTCGGGGGCTCGGGGCTCGGGTGCTGAGCTCTGGAGAGGGAAGGGCTTCGTTGAGTGAGAGGGAGAGTGGGGAAGGAGAAAGTGAGAGGGAGAGTGCTGTAGTGGTGGTGGGGAGTTTTAAATGGGAAGAGAGGAGAAAATGGAGGAATGGTTGTGTGGAGAAGAGTTAGTGTTGGAGGAAAAGGAGGAGAAGTAAGTGCTGGAGAAATAAGGGCTAGGCTAGGTCGTGGGGGAACAGGTCAGGGCTTACTCTTTTTTCTTTTCTTTTTTTTTAAAATAAATAAATCATAATACCTAAAGCTAAATATTTAATATTTAATTAAAAGGTTAAAAAGTGGATTCGGGACTGGAACGAAAATGGGTTCAGTAAATGGAAGACGGGTTCGAACTCGGGTTCGGAGTCCAGACTCGGGATCGGGACAGGACCGCAATCAAAAATCAGCGATATTTTTAAAATAATATATTTTTCTCTAAAACCGACTAACTAAATAATAATAATAATAATAACTATAATAATAATTGAACAAAATTACACTACAAACCAATAATTAAATAATTCTAAAACTCTAAGTTTCACAGCAAGCCTCGGAATTGTCATTTGGAGGACGCATTGAGCTGGTACGGTCAGTGATTACAGTTGTAGCTCATTTCTGGCTACAATTCATCCTCCTTCCTATCGCCACTGTTAGGAAAGTGGATCGGATCTGTGCATATTTCATTTTGCGAGGGGGTATGCATGCGATCTCTTGGGAACAGCTCTGTCGTCCCAGAAAGGAGGGAGGAGTGGGGCTTAGGCCGTTGCTGGAGATTCGGGAGGCATCCGCGCTTAAGCTGGCATGGAAATTCATTAATGGGGGGTCTCTCTGGGCTGCCTGGATGCATAGCAGATATGTGAAGCAGGGCAACTTTTGGACGTGTACTACTGACAACAATCATTCCGTCACGTTCAAGACTGTCCTGAGACACAGGGGGATTCTTAAGTCTGCTATCAGGAAGGTCATGAAGGATGGGTCTGGAACGGACTTCTGGTGGGATCCCTGGATAGATCGGTGCTCGTTATTGGACATTATGGGGGCTCGGACTCACCAGGAGGACAGGCGGGGCCTGACGTGTAGTCGGATCATTCGCGATGGGGAGTGGAGGCCGGAGTCCTATCGACTTACCGTGGAGCTGGAAGAGATCATTAGCAATATTGCCATCGATCCGGACTTGCCTGCAGATCGGTGGATTTGGGAGCCGACTGGTGCGTCCCTGGGTACTGGGGAGTTCCAATTCCGGAGTTGCTACAATCTCATCCGGCGCACTTTTCCTCAGAGCCCTGACTACGAGTTCGTATGGTGCAAGGGCCTGTCCAGGAAGATGCAGCTCTGTATTTACAAGCTCCTACTGGGTCGCCTTCTTACTAGAGATCGGTTGAGTTCTTTTGGAGTGCCGGTTCCAGATCCCAAGTGTGTGTTGTGCTGTCTGGAGCAAGAATCTATCAGACACATCTTCTTCGAGTGTGACCTGGCTTGGCAGATCTAGAAGGAGCAGAGTAGAGTTTAGGAGGATGTGACTCCGGGAAGAGTATTGGGGACATCATTACGGTGATCCGCGATAGTAGAGGTAGAGGGAAGGACTGGTTCCGGACCGCCAGGGTTCGTCTGGCTGCTACGGTTTGGCATGTCTGGCGGGAACGAAACCGTCGGATATTCGAGGGACTGGTTACACCTCTGGTGGACATGCTTCATAACATCGAATTTGATGTAAATGTTATGAGGACTTGATGAGTGGGAGTCCCACTCTGATTGTATGTTGTAAGATTATTGCGTTGCTTTTGGAATAAAATTTACCCTTTTTCCAAATATAAAATTTACCCTTTTTGATGTAAATTTTATTCCAAAGCAACGCAATAATCGTACAACATACAATCAAAGTGGGACTCCCACTCTTCAGTTCCCCATAGCATTAACATCAAACTCTATGTTATGGAGGATGTCTACCGGAGGGGTAACTAGCCCCTCGAAGATGTGACGGTTCCGTTCCCTCCATACATGCCAAACAGCGGCTATCAGTCGAACTCTGGCGGTCCGGAACCAGTCTTGCCGTCTTCCTCTGCTATCCCGGAGCACAGTGATGATGTCCCCAATCCCCTTTCCGAAGTCACAACCACCCAGCACCCTACTTTATTCAAACCAGATCTGCCATGACAGGGCACACTCAAAGAAAATGTGCCCTATAGATTCATTCTCCACACTGCATAGCACACACTTAGGATCTGGAACCGGCACCCCAAAAGCACTAAGTCGATCCCTCGTCAATAGGCGGCCCAGAAGAAGCTTGTAAACACAAAGTTGCATCTTCCGAGTCCCTTGTACCATACGAACTCATAGTCAGTACTCTGAGGATAGTGCACCGAATGAGGTTGTAGCAACTCCGAAACTGGAACATTCCAGTCCCCGAAGAATCTCCTGGCGGCTCCCAAATCCACCGATCAGCAGGCAAATCGGGATCAATGACTACAGAACTGATACTCTCACCCAGCTCCGCAGTATAACGATAGGACTCAGGCCTCCACTCTCCATCGCGAATAATGCGTCGACAAGTCAGCCCCCCGGCTGTCCTCCTGATTCGACGGGGCTCCCCTGATTTCTAATAAAGATTGCCGATCTATCCAAGGATCCCGCCAGAGGTCCGTTCCAAACCCATCCTTCATGACCCTCCGGATAGCAGATTTGAGAACTCCCATGTGTCTCAAGACAATCTTGAAAGAGACTAAATGATTGTTGTCAGTAGTACAGGTCCAGAATTTGCCATGTTTCACATATCTGCTATGCATCCAGTCAGCCCAGAGGGACCACCTATTGATGAATTTCCATGCTAGCTTCAGCGCAGAGGCCTCCATGTTCTCCAACAACGGCCTTAACCCCACTCCTCCCTCCTTCCTGGGTCTACAGAGCTGCTCCCAGGAGACCGTCTGCATACCACCCCTCCATATGAAGTCTGCACACATCCGCTCCACTTTCGTGATAGTGGCAATAAGGAGTAGAATGGATTGCAGCCAGAAATGGGCACAGCCGATATCACCGATCTAACCAGCTCAATGCGTCCTCCAAATGATAAACCGGCGGCTTGCCAGCCTTCAACCCTCCGCTGGACGTACTCCACCAGACTATGGCAGTCCTGGTCCCGCGTATAGTTGACTGTGAGAGGAACCCCTAAATACTTCACCGGAAGCTCACTTCTCTCAACTCCCAGCCGTCGGCCCGCTCCTCCTTATGGGGGCAGAGGGAGCTGAAATACACCATGCTCTTCTCTCTGTTCATCTGAAGGCCTGAGAGGGATTACAGCTCTCCGATAATCTCTGCAATAGTATGCATACCCTCCGTAGATGGCTGGATGAACACCAAGAGATTATCTGCATAAATAAGGTGGGTAACCGGGGGTCAACCCGCCTGAACAGTGGAACCAGTCTCCCCCGATGCACTGCCATATCCAACAAGCATATGAAGTATTCCATGACAAGCGTGAATAGGTAAGGGGACAGAGGGTCACCTTGCCTAAGCCCACGGTTGCTCTGGAAATATCCATATGGGGTGCCCTGGATGAGGACAGAAAGTGGGAGACGTGATGCACTCCCGGATCCTCGCAACCCAACGGTCCTCGAAACCCATAGCAGTCATCAGATGACAGAGGAAATCTCTATTGACCATGTCATAGGCCTTCCTCAGATCCAACTTCACACACGCTTTCTCCCCGCCAGGTTTACTGAATCCCCTCACCATCTCATTAGCCAGAAGGCTGTGTTCCGCGATCGACCTACCCTTGATGAAAGCCGCCTGGTTCGGAGAGACTAAGTCCTGCATGATCCCCTCCATCCACCGGCACATAAGGTGTGTAATTATCTTGTAAAGGTAATTGCAGCATGCAATAGGCCTAAAATCCGCCAACGATGTCGCTCCCTCCTTCTTTGGCACAAGTGTCAGGAAGGTGTGGTTCAGCTCCTTCAACAGTTTTCCTTTGGAGAAGAACTCTTGCACCACCTCAAGGACCTGATACTTCAGAGTATTCCAGTGGTGTTTGCAGAACCCACTGCTAAACCAATCCGGCCCAGGTGCCTTGTTGGGATCCGCAGTCTTGACAATAGATTCTACCTCCTCCAGAGTAACTGGGCAAGTAGAAGGCTATACCCATACGGAGTCACCACTCTCTTCGTAACTACATCTGGGAACACAGACAGGTAGTCAGTCTGGAAATATAACTCAGAGTAGTACCTGACTGCCTCGCCTTGTATCTTTGTCGGCTCTCCCACCATGTTGACATCTACATCAAGAAGCTGGGAAATATGGTTCCTATGCGGTCTGGTCTGGATGACGTCATAGAAGAACTTGGTACATCGGTCACCATTCTTAAGCCAGGAGCATTTAGCACGCTGGGCCGTGCTAATCTCCTTCTGCAGACGCAAGATGTTCACTTCTCCGATCAGCTCCTCTCTCGCCGCCAGGTCTCCGTTCAGCATGTCAGATTGCATGTCCTGTTGGATGGTCCGAAGCTCCGCCTCCTTATCTTCTAAGTTAGACTTGGGCAGACCCTTCACCCAGCTCCGTAAAGCCTTCTTTGTAGCCTTGAGCCGATGTGCCATGCGATACTGGGTCGTCCCCTCCTGATGGCTAGTGAGCCCCTCCGTAACAGCCTCCAAATAACCCTCCGAAAGATACCAGCTGTTGTTGTACCTGAAGGGCGAGACTTCACGGGAGGCCGAATAGTGAAGCCGAACCTGATGGGGGAATGGTCGCTCGTCCCAGCGGCCAGGCCCTCAGCCGACGAATTAGGAAAATGCCTAAACCATTCCCCGTTGCCTAGGACTCTATCCAGCTGACAAGCAACCCTGTTACGAATTGCTTTGTTATGCCAAGTCCATATGAACCCCGAGCGAGACAGCCCCTTGAGCCCCGCCTGAAGAAGACATCTGAAAGTCATAAAGGATCGGATTAGGAACCGGTCTGCCTCCCGTTTTCTCCCCTCTGTGAAGCAGGGCGTTGAAGTCGTCCATCAAAAGAAGCGGCAGGTGCGAGGCATCAACAGCAACAGCTATCCTGGAAATATCGCTCCACAAGGTCTCCCGTCGCCGTCTGTCGTTGTGACCATACACCGCTCCCAGTAAGAATCGAAAGCCACCCTTATTAGTGAAGGAGATGACTATCAACTGCTCCGTCATTAAGATCAAGTCTCCATCCCAAGACTTTGCATTCCATCTGACCAGATCCGAGCCATGTTACAGATGGCCAAGTTGTGGAGTTGAGCCCAATGAGATGGGGTCTGGCGAGTGTCTTCTCCCCTTTAATCTTAGTCTCCTGCAGGATAGAGATGTCGCACCTCTCTCTGTGCAAGACCGCACAAATCTCCCTCCATCTCCCTAACGAATACGCCCCCCTCACATTCCAGGCGATGACCACCATTAATTATTATGGAAAGGGTCCTATGGACATCACCTGGACTAGTACCTGGGGGCAGTACCACATCCGTCACTGTCATATCCTCATCCCTCCCCGCGGAGGGGTCAAGCTGGGAAGCTGTCTGGGAGAGCACAAGCGCCCATGCCAGGTTCTCCACACAGAGCGCCTCACTTGGAGGGCTCTCACGTAGTGGTCCAGCTCGTCTCTTCCTACTATATACCTGCTCCTCAGAAACCCCCAACGCCCCTCTCCTCTCTCCCCAAGGCCGCTATGCCTCTAGTAACCATACTCCTCTGTGCCGAGAAGGTGATCATAGTCCCACTAGGGGAGATCGGCTGAGGCGTGATAGTGAGACTCGGTCCCCCGGCCTCCTCCCCCGTCGGTCACCCTCCGGCATATAATCCTCCGTTCTACCTTCCCCGAAAGAGGCTCCCTCACCCGAGATGGGCCTGGCACCTCAATAGGGGCGTAACCGGCCCCGACTGTGCTCCTCTGGACGGGCATGTGCTGTCTAGATGCCCAAAACACACACTTCGAACACGAAGGGAACCCATTCATACTCCACCTACTGGGTTAGAACCTCTCCAGAAGGCACCTCATACTCCAGTAGACTCGGTAACTCCCTCCAGCCCGAATCTCGACGAAAATTCGGACATACATCAACCTAGATCGAAAGGTTGTAGCTTCATCAGCCTTGATCGGGTGCCTACCAAACTGGCCAGTCGCATCAAAGAGGAATGCTCCAAAATCGAATAGGGAACTCCGAGAAGCGAATCCAAACGAGGATGGCATTCAGGACTTTCCGTTCACTTCTTAGATCTGGGTCCACTCCTTCAGAATGATCAGTCTGCCATCAATGTCCACGGTCCACCTTGCAGAATCCTGGTGACATCTTCAGCGAGCCCAAACTTCACATAGAAGAATCCATTTTCTCTAGCAAAGAACTCCATGCTGCCTTTTGGCTGCCAGACACGCGCCGCATACCCCCGATCTGTCCGTAGAACGGCTTGCTCCCCAGAACGTACAGGACCAGCGTGTTCTTCCAGAAGGCAGACACCTTCTCAATCTCCTCAGCCAAAAACGAAGCCCGGAAACCGCTCCCTACCTTCTTCGGCGGAACATACTCCATAGATGTTGGGCTTTTCGTCCCCACCGGTTTACGTCTTCTGCCCAGGAACGTCCCTCTGGCCGGGGAGCCGTTCCCTGGCGACTCCAAATTCAGGCTGAATGCCCCTGTACCCTGGCCTCCCGTGTCCACCACTTTGCCCTTTCCTTTTTCCACCGGTGCTTGGCTGGGACCAGCCCACCAATCTCCCAGTAGGCACACAGGTTCACGGGACGATGTTCTGTGCCCCAATCCCTCTCCCGGCCTTCTCTCCGCCATGGGTCGCGACTTTTTGAGGCTCTGCGTGCCCCCACCTTGCCTCCCGTCTTGGTCCCCCGACGTCTCGAAACCGTCGTCCATCCGCCTCCCTCCGCCTGATCCCCCTGAGAACTGGGCCCATATCCAGATTGGAACCCCGA
>JANAVB010028820.1:7040395-7341975 GCA_029216955.1 Iris pallida | reverse complement strand
TGTCTGTTTCTTATCTTTAGGTGCAATTAAACAAAGTTCTTCAGCACTCTGATCTTTATGATCCAAAGTACTAGTAGATGCTTTGAACCCTTTCCCAGCCATGTGTAAGTTCTTAACAACATTTCTCCCTATTGGCAGTCCATCAAGTTCATCTAGATCAAATTATAATGACATCAAGAATCAAGCACATACGAAAAATGAAAAGCAAAAATGGCAGAATAGAAAGAACAATAAGTTTGAGGTTGGTTTCCATTCAGCTGAGGTGAAAAATAATAGAATTATCGACCTATGAGTAATTGCATTATAACAAGAACAAAAGAAGAATATGAAACAGAAGTGAGAAGAAAGAAACTTCAAAAAAATAAACTATGTTGTCAAATCATGATTTGTATAGTCCATTGGTTTGCTTGATTCTCGTATTGTGTATTGTTGTATCGTGTATCGTAAGGTTCACTGTTCAGAGGCAAATAGATCGGAAAATTAATATACCACATAAGAATAAATTGAACACGTTAATGAAATTATATAGTTTCGGACACGTCTTGAAATGTTCTAAAACTTTGGTTCCTAATGTTTTTTGCAAATTATTTTGTTTATTGCATGAAATCTAACATGGAAAATTATCAGGCTAAATGTGGACAGATTCTGGAATATTGTGATAATATGGACATAGTGACTAATCCGAAACCGCATTTGGGTAAATAAAACATTTAATTGAAAGGTAGGTGATGAGATAAAGTATTTTTATCCATTTATAATACTTGCATCATGGACTGAGTCGGTTTGTGGTCATGGACAACGGCCCGAATTCCTTGAACCGGCTTTCGAGGTACTGAAACCGTGTCACCCACGAAGGAATTCTATTCACAGCTCTTGCTTTAAGAAGTATGTGAGCCCTTTAAAGGGTGACGTCATTTCTTGCTGCTCTTGTCTACATTCTATTTAAACTTTTCCAACCAAATATTACCCCTCTATCCAACCTGAAACCAGTCAAAATTCTAGTCTGACTCTTGTCTAATACAACTTTGGATACCAACTTCCATTTTCCACACTAGTTAGGAGATGAACATTCTCACACTCCTAATACGATGAACATAATTGCAATATGTCGAATAACAAACTGATAAAGATGAGAAGTATACCATCAGCAAAATAATCTGAAACTCCTGATACTTTAGTGATGCAACAACCAAATCCTCAGCAGAAACCTCTTCTCCTGTAGCAGCCTATTAAAATTCCGCCTTCAGAATCAACCTAGATTATAACAGATAAATCTTTTTGGAGTATCATCGTAGACAGAGAGGTGGTCTCAGATAGGCACAAAACTCAACACTAACCTTCACAAGCGGAAGTCCAGCTAAAAATAGTGTGTCATTGCCTTTGACTATAACACTTTCATCTACCATTGCAGGTATACAAGCACCACCAGCAATGTGCATGAACCTAAAACCAAAGCAATCTAAGGAATACCCTCAGCAGACATCTCTGCCTGGTTATAAAAAATTATAACAAAATTATCTCGATCAGGAAAGACATCACCCAGCCTTGGAAGATTGGTGCCTCAACTATCAACAATATATATATATATATATATATATATATATATATATATATATATATATATATATTATCTTATATATATATATAAGACCACAGCGCTGGCGGACTTCAGACCTATTGCGTGCTGTAATTATCTCTATAAGATAATTACGCACCTTATATGCCGACGTATGGAGGGGATCATGCAGGACTTGGTCTCTCCGAACCAGGCTGCGTTTATCAAGGGGAGGTCGATTGCTGAGCACAGCCTCCTGGCCCATGAGATGGTGAGGGGTTTTAACAAACCTGGAGGGGAGAAGGCTTGCGTGAAACTGGATCTGAGGAAGGCGTATGACATGGTCAACCGAGACTTCATTTGCCATCTGATATCCGCCATGGGTTTTGGGGACCATTGGGTTGCCCTGATCCGGGAGTGCATCACGTCCCCCACTTTCTCGGTGCTCATCCAGGGCATCCCTATGGGTATTTCCAGAGTAATCGTGGCTTAGGCAAGACGACCCCCTGTCTCCTTACCTGTTCACGATTGTTATGGAATACTTCACATGCCTGATGGATTTAGCAGCGCACCGTGGGAGGCTGATCCCACTGTTCCGGAGGGTGGATCCCCCAGTCACCCACCTCATTTATGCTGATGATCTCTTGGTGTTTATCCAGCCTTCGATGGAGGGTATGCAGACGCTTGCAGAGATTATGGGAGAGTTGCATTCCCTCTCGAGTCTTCAGCTGAACAGGGAGAAGAGGGGTGTACTTCAGCTCCTTATGTCCCCAGAAGGAGGAGCGGGCTGACGTGCTGGGTATCGAGAGGAGTGACCTTCCGGTGCGCTATTTAGGAGTACCCCTCACGGTCAACTATGCGCGGGATCATGATTGTCATAGTTTGGTGGAGTACGTCCAGAGGAGAGTGGAAGGTTGGCAAGTGTCACGACCCGATCCCAAATAATTGGGTCGAACCGGATCATGCCCAGCCTGCACCGTTGTGAGACGGCGGCAGTAAGCTGTTCCATTAGCAGGTAATCATAACAACATCTATACATTTGTCACAACTGAATATTCGAAATTTAAAACTTTATTCAACATTTGAATAAATACAACTGGAAAGTAAGAGAACTGAAAAGAATGCTGAATTCAAATTAACAAAATTCTAAAACAACAAATCTAGAAAACAGGAAAGTATCTAGCTAAGCGTTCGGCTCGTCGGCCTCAGGTCCTGCGTCCTCCAATGAGGACTCTGGCAACACCACAGGGTACAGAACTGGGTCATAATAGCTATTGTACAATAGCTCAGCATCCTCAAAATCTCCTAAAAATGTTGTCTCCAGTCAGGAGGGAGCAAAGTATAATTATGAAAATTAAACATTTCAACTAATAATTAGAAATTTGCAATATTAAACAGTTTTGCAATAATATTTTCCTAACAATTCTACACGATAGAAACAATGTGATTTGAGTAGATAATGACTATGACCGGCTTGGGTTGTACAATTGTATCCTAGCGATACGATATGGCTTATCCTCGTGTGTAAGAGGGGTAAGCTAATACAATCATTATACTATTTGGGGTATTGGTCATAGACACTACACTACTCCCCCAATATCCCGCAATCAATCAATAGCAATCAATACTCTAGGAGAGAGTTCCGTGTGACGATGTGGTTTAAGCATGCAGATAACAATTACTAATTAAATTGTTCAATAAACACAACCGTACTTGCCTTTGTTTATAACTGGAAACGATGTTGGTTCCGGGAAGATGCTAGGTTCGTCTCCGAGATCCTACAGTTGGAGAACTTGACTTAGAACCAATATTGAGACCATTCTAGGTGTGCTAGTTGCAATTTCTAGTAATAGGTCCTAGTCAAGTTTTAAGTTTGTTTATTTAATCTACTGTTAACGGTTTACGACGCGTACTACGTTGGTTCTCATTTAGTTGGATAGCCAGTTTCTGGTTTACTTGGAAAAATTGTCGTTACCGGTTAATTCGCAAAACTTGGTATTTTTATATTATACGTATAAAACTACATTTTCTTTCAATGATAAAACGTGGGTTTTGTTAACTATCAATATTTTATTCAAGTTATTTTATCGTGAAAAATCTTTATTAATTTATATAAAATATTTATTAGCCATTTTGTCACGAAGTGCCTAATTACGGAAACGATAAAACCATCCAGAAAATAAAGGAAAAATCCTAATCTACACAATACAAGGGCACAGCTAACCAAATAGAAATATGGGCTTATGCCCTTACATTTATTTACATGAATGAATTTTTAAGAAAAATAATAAAACTCGAGTAAATCCTGAACGCCGGGAAGCGGTCCATTCAGCAGGCCGAAGCCTCACCAAAAATACTAAAAGCAGTACCCGTACTAACTATAATAATTATAAATAAAGATAATAAGTATATGAGTCTCAGACTTGGTCCAGATGTCATATTATTGGCTGGCGCCTCAACGTACAGGAACCCTGTAGCGTTTGCGCTTCGCCAGGCTCATTCGACCTATAAGGTCGTCGCTTAAAAATCCAATTAATAAATTATTTCCGAAAACTGATTTGAAATTCCTATAAGTTTTTATAAAAATTTGGGTAGCATTCCCTCTATATTCGGAATAACCCAAAACTGAAAAATGTGCCAAAACACCCATAATAAAAGTCCCAAACCAGGGAACACACTTATATAAAAAAAATATATACAGAAAACATTTCCGAAGCCTAATCGGAAATCCAGAAATTCCGAATATCCAAACCAACCATAAAAATATCACAGAAACGTCTCCGGAAAAATCCGAAATCACTACGTCGACCTAAAACTGAATTCCCAGGAGGGAATCGGGGACCAATTCTCATCATCGACTACCGAAAATGAAACGGGACAAAGGAATTATACCTTGGGTTGCTCGGCTAGAGCTCTCAGATGGTATAAAGAAAGAAAACCACGGACAGTAGGTTTGAAAAACCCCGGGACAGCGCTGGAATCACGCGAGAAGGTGCTGGACAACGGATCGGAACCCGCAAGATGTTGCAGACGGCGAGTTGGGCACGGAACAGCAGATCGGGAGGCGCGCTGGCGGACAGAGGGCGCCGAAGGCTCCCGGGAACCGGGCAGGGGCGCGGCTAGGGCACTGCCGCGGGGCGCGGCTGGGCGGGGAGATCGGGGTCGGCCGGAGCTCGCGCGGGGAGGCGCGCAGCAGGGGGTGCCGGAGTCGGCCGCAGGGTCGCGGGTACCGGCAAGGGGCGCAGGCACGGGCTGGACTCGGCCGGCGGGAGGCGGGGCCAGCGCACGGGGTCGGGGTCTCGGGTGCCGACGAACAGGGTCGGGGGCTCGGTCGGGGGTCCGGCGGGAGGCGCTGGGGCGGCGCCGGAGGGGGCGGCCCAAGGGCGCGCGGGCGTCGGGTGCCGGCGAACGGGCCGGGGGCTCGGGGCTCGGGTGCTGAGCTCTGGAGAGGGAAGGGCTTCGTTGAGTGAGAGGGAGAGTGAGGGGAAGGAGAAAGTGAGAGGGAGAGTGTTGTAGTGGTAGTGGGGAGTTTTAAATGGGAAGAGTGGAGAAAATGGAGGAATGGTTGTGTGGAGAAGAGTTAGTGTAGTGGAGAAAAAGGAGGAGAAGTAAGTGCTGGAGAAATAAGGGCTGGGCCAGGTCGTGGGGGAACAGGTCAGGGCTTACTCTTTCTTTTTTTTTCTTTTTTTTTAAAATAAATAAATCATAATACCTAAAGCTAAATATTTAATATTTAATTAAAATGTTAAAAAGTGGATTCGGGACTGGAACGAAAATGGGTTCAGTAAATGGAAGACGGGTTCGAACTCGGGTTCGGAGTCCGGACTCGGGATCGGGGCAGGACCGCAATAAAAAATCAGCGATATTTTTAAAATAATATATTTTTCTCTAAAACCGACTAAATAAATAATAATAATAATAATAATAATAATAATAACTATAATAATAATTGAACAAATTACACTACAAACCCTGGGTTTCACAATCTTCCCTCCTTAAAAATTTCATCCTCGAAATTAAAGGCAGGGTTAGGGGTTAACTCAAGTCTCAAACAGATACGGATACTGCTCCCGCATCTGGTCTTCTCGCTCCCAGGTAGATTCGCCTGGTGAGTTGTGCCGCCACATAACTCTGACTATTGGCGTCACGGAGTTCCTGGTTCTCTTCTCTCCTCTGTCCAATATTGCCACTGGCTTCTCTGGCACTGTGAGGCTGGGCCCAATTTCCAGCTCCGAATGGTCCACGATGTGGCTCGGGTCCGGGATGTAGCATCTCAGCTGCGAAACGTGGAAGACGTTGTGGACGCCTTCGAGACTTGGGGGTAAGGCCACCCGATAAGCCACTTCTCCAATCCTGTTGAGTACTTCAAAAGGACCAATATACCTGGGGCTTAGCTTTCCTCCTGTGCCGAAACGGACGATTCCTCTGGTAGGAGAGATCTTCACGAATACACTGTCACCTTCTTCAAACTCCAACGGCCGTCGGCTGCTATCGGCCCAATGCTTCTGTCTGTCCTGGGTAATCCTGAACTTGTCTCTGATCATTCTTACCTTCTCTGCTGCATCGGTCACCATCTCAGGTCCAAGCAATACTCGTTCTCCGACGTCGTCCCAAGCAAGTGGAGTGCGGCAACGACGTCCATAGAGTGCCTCGAACGGTGTCATACCGATGCTAGCTTGGTAGCTGTTGTTGTAGGAGAACTCTACCAAGTGCAAATGGTCTTCCCAAGACCCTCCAAATTCCAAGACAGGATCTCAGCATGTCTTCTAGCGTCTGGATTGTTCTCTCTGATTTTCCGTCAGTCTGGGGATGGTAGGCGGTGCTGAACTTCAGTTGTGTTCCCAAACTGTCATGCAAACTCTTCCAAAAGTGAGAGGTAAATCTAGTATCTCTGTCAGACACAATACTTACCGGAACTCCATGAATCCGGTAAATGTGCCGCATGTACAGTGCAGCCAACTTCTCAGTGGATAGACCAACCTTGAAAGGAATAAAGTGGGCTGACTTCGTCAGTCGGTCCACGATAACCCAAATGGCATCCTTTCCTCCTTGGGACCGAGGCAGTCCTGACACGAAGTCCATCGTTATGTGCTCCCATTTCCACTCCGGGATGTCTAGCGGCTGCAATAGCCCTGCTGGTCTCTGTCTGCTAGCTTTCACTTGTTGACAAATTAAACATCTAGCACATACCTGGATACGCCCTTCTTCATTCCGTACCACCACACTATAGTACGCATATCCCGATACATTTTGTTGGCTCCAGGATGTATGGAATACTGCGACTGGTGCGCTTCTTGCATCAGCTCGTTCCTCAGTTCGCCAGTTGGTACGCAGAGCCTCGTACCATTCTTCAGTGCTCCGTCACTGGCGATTGAGAATCCTTCAAGTGTTCCTGCCAGCACTTGATCTCTGAGTTTGCAAAGCGTCTCGTCTTGGAATTGTGCCTCCTTGACTCTGTCCATTAGACTTGAACGCACTTGCAACTGCATCATTGTTGAATCAGCTCCTGGTACAATGGCTTCTCTTCCCAGTTTCTTCATTTCTTCTTCGGACAGTACAATCTCCAGTCCAAGCTTTTCCATGTCCTCTAGCAAATGACGCTCCTTGGTCAAGAACATTGCCATCGGGTATCGACTAAGTGCATCTGCAACAACATTAGCCTTATCCGGATGGTACTGTAGGTTGATGTCGAAATCCTTCATCAGCTCCAGCCATCGTCTCTGTCGCATGTTCAGCTCTTTCTGAGTGAAGACATATTTAAGACTTTTGTGGTCTGTAAATATTTTCACTCTCTCCATAAAGGTAGTACTTCCATAGCTTCAATGCAAATATTACCGCTGCAAGCTCCAAATCATGTGTGGGATAGTTCTTCTCATGAGTCCGTAATTGTCTAGATGCGTAAGCAATTACTTTCCCGTGTTGTTGAAAAACGCAGTCCAATCCCTTACCGGAAGCATCACTATAAATTGAGAAGCCGCTGGTACCTGCGGGTAGCGCAAGTATCGGCGCCGTTGTAAGCCTCTTCTTCAGTTTCTCAAAAGCTGACTGGCAAGCTTCAGACCAAATGAATTCTTCGTTCTTCCTGCTGAGCTTCGTCATTGGTTCAACAATCCTGGAGAAATCCTTCACAAACTTCTGGTAGTAGCCAGCTAAACCCAAAAAGCTTCTGATTTCTGCAACCGAACTTGGTGCAGTCCACTTCTCAATAGCAGCTATCTTCTTTGGATCCACCGAAATTCCTTTCCATGTGACAACATGGCCCAGAAATTCCACTTTGTCTAAAAAGAATTCGCATTTAGATAGCTTACCATAGAGGTTCTCCTTCCTCAAGGTGCTCAGAACTTTCCTCAGGTGCTCTTCATGCTCTTCTTCAGTCTTCGAGTAGATCAGTATGTCGTCGATGAAGACAACAACAAACTGATCCAGGTATTCATGGAAGACCTTATTCATGAGGTTCATGAATACCGCATGAGCATTCGTCAGTCCAAACGGCATAACCAAGAATTCAAACTGACCATATTTGGTGTTGAACGTCGTCTTGGGAATATCCTCCTTCCTGACCTTGATTTGGTGATAGCCAGACCTGAGATCTATCTTCGAAAATACCTTAGCTCCACTCAGTTGATCAAACAGGTCGTCGATCCGGGACAGAGGGTACTTGTTCTTGATGGTGATGTTGTTCAGCGCCCGGTAATCAATGCACATCCGCACGGTTCCATCCTTCTTGGGCACGAACAAAACTGGTGCTCCCCAGGGTGAAGCCCCGTCTCTGATAAATCCTTGTGTCTTCAGTTCGTCAATCTGGTCCTTCATCTCCTTTGCCTCCTTAGGGTTGACTCTGTAGCATCCCCGAGAAATAGGGGAAGAGCCGGGTACTAGGTCGATAGTGAATTCCACACCTCGATCTGGCGGCAATCCTGGAAGACTATCTGGAAAGACGTCCATGAATTCCGCTATGATAGGGTGAGGAGGCCCGGGTTCTTCGGTGATAGAGGAGTAGGTAACACTCTTCATGTCTTCCGGAGCTCGAGAGATTTCAAACTCCGGTTCTCCTGGTGGGCTGAAGATTACACATCCTTTGTGACAATCTATCAGCGCATGCTGCTCACTTAACCAGTCCATCCCTAGGACTATATCATAGTTGGGCAAGGGCATCACAAGTAAGGGTGTTAAGAATTAGTGGCCTGAGATAGTTATGGGACAGTTACAAGACTCAGTGATGGGTATGGGTCCACCACCGATCATAACTCTACTAATCATCTTGCTAAGTCCCGTATCTAGGTGGTATGCAGAAATAAACTTTGATGATATGAAACTGTGTGATGCACCCGAATCAAATAATGCTAGAGCAGGATGTGAAAACACATAAATGGAACCTGTGATGACATCAGCGGTGGGTTCCTGCTCTGGTTCTTGATCTTCTGCTGCTAGGGCAAAAGCTCGCCCGGTCTTCTGTTGGTGTTGTCCGAACCGTTGTTGCTGAGTGGGTAGGGGAGCTCTTTGCAGAGTTGCTCCGGTCCGGTTGGATGCTGTGGGGCAGTCCCTCACTTGGTGGGTGGCAGACCCACAGACTAGACAGTGTCCTAGCCTCTTCCTGCAGATGAGCGCCTGATGTCCTGGCCTCTTGCAGAAATCGCAGACAGGGATCTGCTTCTGAGGCGCTCGTTCATTGTTCCTTGCTTGATGGTGCTGCTGCTGATGGTGCGAAGGCCTGTTGTTGTTGTTGTTGTTGGGCCTCTTCTGGTTACCCTGGAAGTTGCTAGTTCCAGGATATTCCCTTTTTGAACGAGAAGGCTGGCTCTTCTCCACGTCCTGAGCTCGTATCAGAATCTTCTCATATGTCTTGGCGCCACCTGCGATCACAGGGGTGCGAATTTCTTTCCTTAGTCCATACCTGAATCTTTCAGCACGATCCTTGGGGTCAGCAACCAAGTTCTGGGCAAAGCGGCTAAGTCGGCCGAACTCTGCCGCATACTCTCCAACCGTCATGTTCCCTTGCTTCAGGTCCTGGAACTGTCTTTCCATCTCCCGCATCTCTGATGTTGGGAAGAACTTCCTGCGGAACAGCCTCTTGAAGGTGTCCCAGTCAAGCTGCTTGTCCTGGAGTCAGAGTTCATTCCGATACCAGGTGCTTGTCACATCTTGCAGCTGGAGTCCTACTGCTTCGGTCTTGAGGTCCTCTGGGAGTCGAGCGACGCTCAAGAGACGCTCCATGCTGTCTAGCCATTCATCGGCGTAGATGATACCCTCGGTTCCTTTGAAAGGTCGAGGGCCCTGCTTCTTGAAACTCTCTATATCTCCGACCTTCACATAATAATACGCCTCTTATCAAAAGAATGGCCTAATGATACATAACTCCTGGATTTATGTTTACCTTGGCAGGTCGTGGCTCTGATAAAGTTGTTGCTCCTCTCTCGAGGGCAGCCATAGCCACATTGTGGGCATTCTCTATGCCTTCTCTCATGATCGCGGTTTGCTCGCGATGGGCTTCAGCTTGGGCTCTCTGTGCTTCAAGCACTCCTCGTAGCATGCCCACTAGATCAGTGGGATCCACGGGCACTGGTGGGGCAGCTGGTGCGGGCACTACCGCAGGGGACTGCGGCTCAGTCCGGGGAAGTGCAGGTTCTGCCGTTTGCACTGTAGTAGCGTAAACGGGACGGGGTGCTGGTGCAGCATGGGGACGGTCAGTCAGCTGCAAGGGAGGTGGGTCCCGGCGTGCTTGAGAAGGTGGGGTGTGATTGGTAGATGACACCTCATCTTCAGCAGGGCCGGAACGGGTAGCCTTCCCTTTGGCCATACTCTGGAAGGTTTAGGATGCAAATATAAATAAGGTATCCAACCAGTCTATAATCAAACAAAAATATTTATATATATAATTCGGACCTATGTTGTGACAAATCAATGTTCTAGTGTTCTAATTGTTTCTAGGTATGTTTTCCTAAGTTGCTGTTTCATGACCTGCATGGGCCACCACTAAAAACATGTCACGACCCGATCCCAAATAATTGGGTCGAACCGGATCATGCCTAGCCTGCACCGTTGTAAGACGGCGGCTGTAAGCTGTTCCATTAGCAGGTAATCACAACAACATCTATACATTTATCACAACTGAATATTCGGGAATTTAAAACTTTATTCAACATTTGAATAAATACAACTGGAAAGTAAGAGAACTGAAATGAATGCTGAATTCAAATTAACAAAATTCTAAAACAACAAATCTGGAAAACAGGAAAATATCGAGCTAAGCGTTCGGCTCGTCGGCCTCAGGTCCTGCGTCCTCCAATGGGGACTCTGGCAACACCACAGGGTACAGAACTGGGTCATAATAGCTATTGTACAATAGCTCAGCATCCTCAAAATCCTCTAAAAATGTTGTCTCCAGTCAGGAGGGAGCAAAGTATAATTATAAAAATTAAACATTTCAACTAATAATTAGAAATTTGCAATATTAAACAGTTTTGCAATAATATTTTCCTAACAATTCTACACGATAGAAAACAATGTGATTTGAGTAGATAATGACTATGACCGGCTTGGGTTGTACAATTGTATCCTAGCGATACGATATGGCTTATCCTCGTGTGTAAGAGGGGTAAGCTAATACAATCATTATACTATTTGGGGTATTGGTCATAGACACTACACTACTCCCCCAATATCCCGCAATCAATCAATAGCAATCAATACTCTAGGAGAGAGCTCCGTGTGACGATGTGGTTTAAGCATGCAGATAACAATTACTAATTAAATTGTTCAATAAACACAACCGTACTTGCCTTTGTTTATAACTGGAAACGATATTGGTTCCGGGAAGATGCTAGGTTCGTCTCCGAGATCCTACAGTTGGAGAACTTGACTTAGAACCAATATTGAGACCATTCTAGGTGTGCTAGTTGCAATTTCTAGTAATAGGTCCTAGTCAAGTTTTAAGTTTGTTTATTTAATCTACTGTTAACGGTTTACGACGCGTACTACGTTGGTTCTCATTTAGTTGGATAGCCAGTTTCTGGTTTACTTGAAAAAATTGTCGTTACCGGTTAATTCGCAAAACTTGGTATTTTTAATATTATACGTATAAAACTACATTTTCTTTCAATGATAAAACGTGGGTTTTGTTAACTATCAATATTTTATTCAAGTTATTTTATCGTGAAAAATCTTTATTAATTTATATAAAATATTTATTAGCCATTTTGTCACGAAGTGCCTAATTACGGAAACGATAAAACCATCCAGAAAATAAAGGAAAAATCCTAATCTACACAATACAAGGGCACAGCTAACCAAATAGAAATATGGGCTTATGCCCTTACATTTATTTACATGAATGAATTTTTAAGAAAAATAATAAAACTCGAGTGAATCCTGAACGCCGGGAAGCGGTCCATTCAGCAGGCCGAAGTCCTGCACCAAAAATACTAAAAGCAGTACCCGTACTAACTATAATAATTATAAATAAAAGATAATAAGTATATGAGTCTCAGACTTGGTCCAGATGTCATATTATTGGCTGGCGCCTCAACGTACAGGAACCCTGTAGCGTTTGCGCTTCGCCAGGCTCATTCGACCTATAAGGTCGTCGCTTAAAAATCCAATTAATAAATTATTTCCGAAAACTGATTTGAAATTCCTTTATAAAGTTTTTATAAAAATTTGGGCAGCATTCCCTCTATATTCGGAATAACCCAAAACTGAAAAAATATGCCAAAACACCCATAATAAAAGTCCCAAACCAGGGAACACACTTATATAAAAAAAAATATATACAGAAAACATTTCCGAAGCCTAATCGAAAATCCCGAAATTCCGAATATCCAAACCAACCATAAAAATATCACAGAAACGTCTCCGAAAAAATCCGAAATCACTACGTCGACCTAAAACCGAATTCCCGAGAGGGAATCGGGGACCAATTCTCATCATCGACTACCGAAAATGGAACGGGACAAAGGAATTATACCTTGGGTTGCTCGGCTAGAGCTCTCAGATGATATAAAGAAAGAAAACCACGGACAGTAGGTTTGAAAAACCCCGAGACAGCGCTGGAATCACGCGAGAAGGTGCTGGACAACGGATCGGAACCCGCAAGATGTTGCGGACAGCGAGTTGGGCACGGAACAGCAGATCGGGAGGCGCGCTCGGGAACGGCGCTGGCGGGCAGAGGGGCGCCGAAGGCTCGCGGGAACCGGGCAGGGGCGCGGCTAGGGCACAGCCGCGGGGGCGCGGCTGGGCGGGGAGATCGGGGTCAGCCGGAGCTCGCGCGGGGAGGTACGCAGCAGGGGGGTTCCGGAGTCGGCCGCGGGGTCGCGGGGTGCCGGCGAGGGGCGCGGGCACGGGCTGGGGTCGGCCGGCGGGAGGCGGGGCCGGCGCACAGGGTCGGGGGCTCGGGTGCCGGCGAACGCGGGCAGGGGCTCGGTCGGGGGTCCGACGGGAGGCGCTGGGGCGGCGCCGGAGGGGGCGGCCCAGGGGCGCGCGGGCGTCGGGTGCCGGCGAACGGGTCGGGGGCTCGGGGCTCGGGTGCTGAGCTCTGGAGAGGGAAGGGCTTCGTTGAGTGAGAGGGAGAGTGAGGGGAAGGAGAAAGTGAGAGGGAGAGTGCTGTAGTGGTGGTGGGGAGTTTTAAATGGGAAGAGAGGAGAAAATGGAGGAATGGTTGTGTGGAGAAGAGTTAGTGTAGTGGAGGAAAAGGAGGAGAAGTAAGTGCTGGAGAAATAAGGGCTAGGCTAGGTCGTGGGGGAACAGGTCAGGGCTTACTCTTTTTTCTTTTCTTTTTTTTTAAAATAAATAAATCATAATACCTAAAGCTAAATATTTAATATTTAATTAAAAGGTTAAAAAGTGGATTCGGGACTGGAACGAAAATGGGTTCAGTAAATGGAAGACGGGTTCGAACTCGGGTTCGGAGTCCAGACTCGGGATCGGGACAGGACCGCAATCAAAAATCAGCGATATTTTTAAAATAATATATTTTTCTCTAAAACCGACTAACTAAATAAATAATAATAATAATAATAACTATAATAATAATTGAACAAAATTACACTACAAACCAATAATTAAATAATTCTAAAACTCTAAGTTTCACAGCAAGCCTCGGAATTGTCATTTGGAGGACGCATTGAGCTGGTACGGTCAGTGATTACAGTTGTAGCTCATTTCTGGCTACAATTCATCCTCCTTCCTATCGCCACTGTTAGGAAAGTGGATCGGATCTGTGCATATTTCATTTTGCGAGGGGGTATGCATGCGATCTCTTGGGAACAGCTCTGTCGTCCCAGAAAGGAGGGAGGAGTGGGGCTTAGGCCGTTGCTGGAGATTCGGGAGGCATCCGCGCTTAAGCTGGCATGGAAATTCATTAATGGGGGGTCTCTCTGGGCTGCCTGGATGCATAGCAGATATGTGAAGCAGGGCAACTTTTGGACGTGTACTACTGACAACAATCATTCCGTCACGTTCAAGACTGTCCTGAGACACAGGGGGATTCTTAAGTCTGCTATCAGGAAGGTCATGAAGGATGGGTCTGGAACGGACTTCTGGTGGGATCCCTGGATAGATCGGTGCTCGTTATTGGACATTATGGGGGCTCGGACTCACCAGGAGGACAGGCGGGGCCTGACGTGTAGTCGGATCATTCGCGATGGGGAGTGGAGGCCGGAGTCCTATCGACTTACCGTGGAGCTGGAAGAGATCATTAGCAATATTGCCATCGATCCGGACTTGCCTGCAGATCGGTGGATTTGGGAGCCGACTGGTGCGTCCCTGGGTACTGGGGAGTTCCAATTCCGGAGTTGCTACAATCTCATCCGGCGCACTTTTCCTCAGAGCCCTGACTACGAGTTCGTATGGTGCAAGGGCCTGTCCAGGAAGATGCAGCTCTGTATTTACAAGCTCCTACTGGGTCGCCTTCTTACTAGAGATCGGTTGAGTTCTTTTGGAGTGCCGGTTCCAGATCCCAAGTGTGTGTTGTGCTGTCTGGAGCAAGAATCTATCAGACACATCTTCTTCGAGTGTGACCTGGCTTGGCAGATCTAGAAGGAGCAGAGTAGAGTGTTAGGAGGATGTGACTCCGGGAAGAGTATTGGGGACATCATTACGGTGATCCGCGATAGTAGAGGTAGAGGGAAGGACTGGTTCCGGACCGCCAGGGTTCGTCTGGCTGCTACGGTTTGGCATGTCTGGCGGGAACGAAACCGTCGGATATTCGAGGGACTGGTTACACCTCTGGTGGACATGCTTCATAACATCGAATTTGATGTAAATGTTATGAGGACTTGATGAGTGGGAGTCCCACTCTGATTGTATGTTGTAAGATTATTGCGTTGCTTTTGGAATAAAATTTACCCTTTTTCCAAATATAAAATTTACCCTTTTTGATGTAAATTTTATTCCAAAGCAACGCAATAATCGTACAACATACAATCAAAGTGGGACTCCCACTCTTCAGTTCCCCATAGCATTAACATCAAACTCTATGTTATGGAGGATGTCTACCGGAGGGGTAACTAGCCCCTCGAAGATGTGACGGTTCCGTTCCCTCCATACATGCCAAACAGCGGCTATCAGTCGAACTCTGGCGGTCCGGAACCAGTCTTGCCGTCTTCCTCTGCTATCCCGGAGCACAGTGATGATGTCCCCAATCCCCTTTCCGAAGTCACAACCACCCAGCACCCTACTTTATTCAAACCAGATCTGCCATGACAGGGCACACTCAAAGAAAATGTGCCCTATAGATTCATTCTCCACACTGCATAGCACACACTTAGGATCTGGAACCGGCACCCCAAAAGCACTAAGTCGATCCCTCGTCAATAGGCGGCCCAGAAGAAGCTTGTAAACACAAAGTTGCATCTTTCGGGCGAGTCCCTTGTACCATACGAACTCATAGTCAGTACTCTGAGGATAAGTGCACCGAATGAGGTTGTAGCAACTCCGAAACTGGAACATTCCAGTCCCCGAAGAATCTCCTGGCGGCTCCCAAATCCACCGATCAGCAGGCAAATCGGGATCAATGACTACAGAACTGATACTCTCACCCAGCTCCGCAGTATAACGATAGGACTCAGGCCTCCACTCTCCATCGCGAATAATGCGTCGACAAGTCAGCCCCCCGGCTGTCCTCCTGATTCGACGGGGCTCCCCTGATTTCTAATAAAGATTGCCGATCTATCCAAGGATCCCGCCAGAGGTCCGTTCCAAACCCATCCTTCATGACCCTCCGGATAGCAGATTTGAGAACTCCCATGTGTCTCAAGACAATCTTGAAAGAGACTAAATGATTGTTGTCAGTAGTACAGGTCCAGAATTTGCCATGTTTCACATATCTGCTATGCATCCAGTCAGCCCAGAGGGACCACCTATTGATGAATTTCCATGCTAGCTTCAGCGCAGAGGCCTCCATGTTCTCCAACAACGGCCTTAACCCCACTCCTCCCTCCTTCCTGGGTCTACAGAGCTGCTCCCAGGAGACCGTCTGCATACCACCCCTCCATATGAAGTCTGCACACATCCGCTCCACTTTCGTGATAGTGGCAATAAGGAGTAGAATGGATTGCAGCCAGAAATGGGCACAGCCGATATCACCGATCTAACCAGCTCAATGCGTCCTCCAAATGATAAACCGGCGGCTTGCCAGCCTTCAACCCTCCGCTGGACGTACTCCACCAGACTATGGCAGTCCTGGTCCCGCGTATAGTTGACTGTGAGAGGAACCCCTAAATACTTCACCGGAAGCTCACTTCTCTCAACTCCCAGCCGTCGGCCCGCTCCTCCTTATGGGGGCAGAGGGAGCTGAAATACACCATGCTCTTCTCTCTGTTCATCTGAAGGCCTGAGAGGGATTACAGCTCTCCGATAATCTCTGCAATAGTATGCATACCCTCCGTAGATGGCTGGATGAACACCAAGAGATTATCTGCATAAATAAGGTGGGTAACCGGGGGTCAACCCGCCTGAACAGTGGAACCAGTCTCCCCCGATGCACTGCCATATCCAACAAGCATATGAAGTATTCCATGACAAGCGTGAATAGGTAAGGGGACAGAGGGTCACCTTGCCTAAGCCCACGGTTGCTCTGGAAATATCCATATGGGGTGCCCTGGATGAGGACAGAAAGTGGGAGACGTGATGCACTCCCGGATCCTCGCAACCCAACGGTCCTCGAAACCCATAGCAGTCATCAGATGACAGAGGAAATCTCTATTGACCATGTCATAGGCCTTCCTCAGATCCAACTTCACACACGCTTTCTCCCCGCCAGGTTTACTGAATCCCCTCACCATCTCATTAGCCAGAAGGCTGTGTTCCGCGATCGACCTACCCTTGATGAAAGCCGCCTGGTTCGGAGAGACTAAGTCCTGCATGATCCCCTCCATCCACCGGCACATAAGGTGTGTAATTATCTTGTAAAGGTAATTGCAGCATGCAATAGGCCTAAAATCCGCCAACGATGTCGCTCCCTCCTTCTTTGGCACAAGTGTCAGGAAGGTGTGGTTCAGCTCCTTCAACAGTTTTCCTTTGGAGAAGAACTCTTGCACCACCTCAAGGACCTGATACTTCAGAGTATTCCAGTGGTGTTTGCAGAACCCACTGCTAAACCAATCCGGCCCAGGTGCCTTGTTGGGATCCGCAGTCTTGACAATAGATTCTACCTCCTCCAGAGTAACTGGGCAAGTAGAAGGCTATACCCATACGGAGTCACCACTCTCTTCGTAACTACATCTGGGAACACAGACAGGTAGTCAGTCTGGAAATATAACTCAGAGTAGTACCTGACTGCCTCGCCTTGTATCTTTGTCGGCTCTCCCACCATGTTGACATCTACATCAAGAAGCTGGGAAATATGGTTCCTATGCGGTCTGGTCTGGATGACGTCATAGAAGAACTTGGTACATCGGTCACCATTCTTAAGCCAGGAGCATTTAGCACGCTGGGCCGTGCTAATCTCCTTCTGCAGACGCAAGATGTTCACTTCTCCGATCAGCTCCTCTCTCGCCGCCAGGTCTCCGTTCAGCATGTCAGATTGCATGTCCTGTTGGATGGTCCGAAGCTCCGCCTCCTTATCTTCTAAGTTAGACTTGGGCAGACCCTTCACCCAGCTCCGTAAAGCCTTCTTTGTAGCCTTGAGCCGATGTGCCATGCGATACTGGGTCGTCCCCTCCTGATGGCTAGTGAGCCCCTCCGTAACAGCCTCCAAATAACCCTCCGAAAGATACCAGCTGTTGTTGTACCTGAAGGGGCGAGACTTCACGGGAGGCCGAATAGTGAAGCCGAACCTGATGGGGGAATGGTCGCTCGTCCCAGCGGCCAGGCCCTCAGCCGACGAATTAGGAAAATGCCTAAACCATTCCCCGTTGCCTAGGACTCTATCCAGCTGACAAGCAACCCTGTTACGAATTGCTTTGTTATGCCAAGTCCATATGAACCCCGAGCGAGACAGCCCCTTGAGCCCCGCCTGAAGAAGACATATCTGAAAGTCATAAAGGATCGGATTAGGAACCGGTCTGCCTCCCGTTTTCTCCCCTCTGTGAAGCAGGGCGTTGAAGTCGTCCATCAAAAGAAGCGGCAGGTGCGAGGCATCAACAGCAACAGCTATCCTGGAAATATCGCTCCACAAGGTCTCCCGTCGCCGTCTGTCGTTGTGACCATACACCGCTCCCAGTAAGAATCGAAAGCCACCCTTATTAGTGAAGGAGATGACTATCAACTGCTCCGTCATTAAGATCAAGTCTCCATCCCAAGACTTTGCATTCCATCTGACCCAGATCCGAGCCATGTTACAGATGGCCAAGTTGTGGAGTTGAGCCCAATGAGATGGGGTCTGGCGAGTGTCTTCTCCCCTTTAATCTTAGTCTCCTGCAGGATAGAGATGTCGCACCTCTCTCTGTGCAAGACCGCACAAATCTCCCTCCATCTCCCTAACGAATACGCCCCCCTCACATTCCAGGCGATGACCACCATTAATTATTATTGGAAAGGGTCCTATGGACATCACCTGGACTAGTACCTGGGGGCAGTACCACATCCGTCACTGTCATATCCTCATCCCTCCCCGCGGAGGGGTCAAGCTGGGAAGCTGTCTGGGAGAGCACAAGCGCCCATGCCAGGTTCTCCACACAGAGCGCCTCACTTGGAGGGCTCTCACGTAGTGGTCCAGCTCGTCTCTTCCTACTATATACCTGCTCCTCAGAAGACCCGCCAACGCCCCTCTCCTCTCTCCCCAAGGCCGCTATGCCTCTAGTAACCATACTCCTCTGTGCCGAGAAGGTGATCATAGTCCCACTAGGGGAGATCGGCTGAGGCGTGATAGTGAGACTCGGTCCCCCGGCCTCCTCCCCCGGTCGGTCACCCTCCGGCATATAATCCTCCGTTCTACCTTCCCCCGAAAGAGGCTCCCTCACCCGAGATGGGCCTGGCACCTCAATAGGGGGCGTAACCGGCCCCGACTGTGCTCCTCTGGACGGGCATGTGCTGTCTAGATGCCCAAAACAAGCACACTTCGAACACGAAGGGGAACCCATTCATACTCCACCTACTGGGTTAGAACCTCTCCAGAAGGCACCTCATACTCCAGTAGACTCGGTAACTCCCTCCAGCCCGAATCTCGACGAAAATTCGGACATACATCAACCTAGATCGAAAGGTTGTAGCTTCATCAGCCTTGATCGGGGTGCCTACCAAACTGGCCAGTCGCATCAACAGAGGAATGCTCCAAAATCGAATAGGAAACTCCGAGAAGCGAATCCAAACGAGGATGGCATTCAGGACTTTCCGTTCACTTCTTAGATCTGGGGTCCACTCCTTCAGAATGATCAGTCTGCCATCAAATGTCCACGGTCCACCTTGCAGAATCCTGGTGACATCTTCAGCGAGCCCAAACTTCACATAGAAGAATCCATTTTCTCTAGCAAAGAACTCCATGCTGCCTTTTGGCTGCCAGACACGCGCCGCATACCCCCGGATCTGTCCGTAGAACGACTTGCTCCCCAGAACGTACAGGACCAGCGTGTTCTTCCAGAAGGCAGACACCTTCTCAATCTCCTCAGCCAAAAACGAAGCCCGGAAACCGCTCCCTACCTTCTTCGGCGGAACATACTCCATAGATGTTGGGCTTTTCGTCCCCACCGGTTTACGTCTTCTGCCCAGGAACGTCCCTCTGGCCGGGGAGCCGTTCCCTGGGCGACTCCAAATTCAGGGCTGAATGCCCCTGTACCCTGGCCTCCCGTGTCCACCACTTTGCCCTTTCCTTTTTCCACCGCGGTTGGCTTGGGGCACCAGCCCACCAATCTCCCAGTAGGCACCACAGGTTCACGGGACGATGTTCTGTGCCCCAATCCCTCTCCCGGCCTTCTCTCCGCCATGGGTCGCGACTTTTTGAGGCTCTGCGTGCCCCCACCTTGCCTCCCGTCTTGGTCCCCCGACGTCTCGAAACCGTCGTCCATCCGCCTCCCTCCGCCTGATCCCCCTGAGAACTGGGCCCATATCCAGATTGGAACCCCGGGAATACGCTGACATCGTCGGATCCGCCCAAACCTGCCACCGTCTGACCACCAACCTGGCCGCCGACGCATGCCGCCCGGTCGCTGGCGTCGGCCTTAAAGCCATCCCTGGCGGCTACTTCGTCGCTGCCCCGGCCACGCGGCAACGCAGACTTCCCACGTCCGTTTCCCGAGCGGCCGCCGCAGTCTCCACCACTCGTCGCTCCGCCCAGGTGCGACCTGCCCCCAGCCAAGCCGCCGCTGGGCACGCCGCCTCCGTCAGCACCAGGGTCCCAGGTGAGGGACCCCCTAGGGTTCGAAAGGGACACCGCTCCCGATCGCTCCAGATCTGCCATTATATATATATATAATAATGGCTGTTAGAGCGGGCGACCCAGGCGATCGGGTGGGGAACCCTAGGGTTTCTACTGCTAGCGAGATCGAAAGGGGGTCCCAATCCTGGGACCCTGGCGCCCCCTCCCCCCGTGCGCCAGACGAAGGGCCGGCGGGAGGCGCCGGTGAGTCTGTGGCCGGCGGAGGTGCCCAACCGGGCGGAGCTGAAGCCGCGAAGGCAGTCGCGGGTACAGGCCCCAAAGCAGGGGGTCAAGTGGTGGAGGTCGGGCAGGAGCGGCCAGGAGGGGCTGTTGGCCGACGAACCCAGGTGGGGGTGCCGGAGAAGGATTGTCGGGACAGGCGGATCAGTAGGTTCCAGATCCAACGAAAAATCCTGATTTCCAAATTGGATCTAGATCTGGATCAAAGGGTGGCCAGGCAGAGGGAGGCGGATGGACGACGGTCACGAGACGTCGGGGAGCCAAGTCCGGAGGTAACGCAGGCGGAGTACAGAACCACCGAAAGGCACGCTACCCTCTTACGAGGCGACCAGGAGAGGGTACAGGGGTGCGGACGTCGGCCCAAGGCCCTGTGGTGTCTGCGGGGAGATCGGTGGACTGGCGCCCCAAGGCGACCATGGCGGAGAAAGGGAAGAGCAAAGTTGTGGACCTGAGAGGCCAGGGGCCGGGGTCAACCTCGACTGGAGTCACTTCTGGGGTCATTCCTCGGACCCAGGGGGCGACCCCCCGCCCTGCGTAAAGGTCCTGGGCAGATATATACACGCCAACGGGACCAAAAAGTCCCACCTCCATGGAGTTCGTGCCGCCGAAGAAGGTTGGGAATGGATTTTGGGCCTCCTTTCCAGCTGAGGAGATTGAGAAGGTGACCGCCTTATGGGATAACATGCTTGTCCTGTATGTCCTGGGGAACAAGTCATTCTACGGCCAGATCCGGGGTTACGCGGCACGTGTCTGGCAGCCAAAAGGTAGTATGGAGATATTTGCTAGGGAGAATGGCTTTTACTACGTGAAGTTCGGACTTGCAGAAGATGTCACCAGAATCCTGCAAGGAGGTGCATGGACTTTTGATGGCAGGTTGATCATCCTAAAAAAATGGTCTCCCGACCTGCGTTGTGAGAAGGAAGTCCTGAATGTCATCCCTGTCTGGATACGTTTCCCGAAGTTCCTTGTCCGGTTCTGGAGCATTCCACTATTGATGTCACGCCCCGATTCGGGAATCGTTCGCCTCCGCTTAGATTCACGCCGAATCGTTCGTCCTCGCTAAGGCGTGATGCCGTACAAGTCTGGAATTGCACTTGTACAAGGCGTGCTCGTGTTCCTTTTATAAAAGAGACATTTGAATAGAGATTCGCAGCGGATGATAAAGAAGTTTTGGCAACACAGATATGATCTGAAATAGGTTCTTTATTGATATCTTTGAAATTACATTGCATAAACATAAGGCTCTCAAACAGCCGAGATGAAAGGCCAAACTTGGCTACAACTTGCAGAAATATTGAAATGAGATACAACTTGTTCCATACATCATATCCCTTTATTAATAATGCAGCAATAACCACCTTCAGCAAAATGCCTTCTTCTTCAAGTGGAAACTTCAAGATGTACGAAGCTTCTAAAGAGTCGGACAGCAAGCCTTCAGCGTCTATGATTATCCACTAGGTTCCCGGCACCTGTGGAGACGAGGGTCAGTACATTGCCACATATGTACTGGTGAGCGGCCGTAACCAATCTCACCATAAATCAACAGTAGTAAAATTACATGAATGTTCACTATTGATTTGTATTCTTTCTATCTTGCCTTAGGGTCCATTAACAATTCATATATTTGATGAGAAATATAAGAAGCATACAGTGATGTTAGAAACATAAGCAATTCATGTTGTTCTAACATAAGCAGTTCATATTGATCACCAATTTGGTGAATCTTACCCACGGTCGATAGCCATCCCTGTACATGTTTATGAATACCACTTACTCTGCCTGCATAAGACAATGTTAGCTATGCCACCTGTCTATATGAAGGTCACTGGCTACACGCCATCTGGGACTTCTTGGTCGGACGGCTCCCCTTCATCGGTGGGTAGCTAGCCCATCCGGAAGGTTCCCGAAAGACCGTGCTACTACTTCAGCACTGTGCTACTACTTCAGCACGGCGTTCCTCCTAGGCCGAATCGGTTCCGTGGCCTCGGAGTACCGTTCGAGGAACTACCTTGTATACAAGTTGTCCATGACCATGCATGCAATGCAACTTAACTAATAAGAGACACGACATGCATGATAATAGCATCTTCCACACATATTCGTAGTTCTCATTTTATCTTGCCATTTTCCCATCTTTCCAACTTGCCATCTTACCATCTTACTTTGAGCCATAGGCTCGTATATTCGTTCATCCAACCAAGGGACTATTCATGTTTAACTCATTCTTTCGAACCGAAGTCCGATATACTTACCGCCCAATACTTGGGTCTTTGCATCACCTGTTAAACAATTCATATAGCATACGAGCATCATTCGATTTGCAACATAAGCCTAGCCATGTGATAATTTATCTTTCATTATCTTTCCCGTATTATTACTAGGCATCTTTTATTAAGCACCGAACGCAATAACAAGTGTTATGCGCGAAGATCAAGGATCGTCGAAGGATCAAAGCCACTCACTTGTTGGTGAATTGCCGAGAGAAAGAGGTCTTCCACGCAACGTCACCCGAGGTTCACCGCGTTAGCACCTGCATTGGCACCAACGTCTGGTCAGCATACTTCTTCTCTTTCTCCCAGTTATTCGATATGAAATGCGTAGACGGTGAAAGTAAATCCATGAAAACATTCATCGAAAACAATCACGAAAATGCACACAAAAGCCAACAGCAAAAGCGACATCGAAAACCAGCAGGGCAACGGTCTCGGGGCAAGCGACTCTTATATAGAACTCTTCCCCCAAGACGCGCGCCACTGCATCTTGGGCATCATTTCAAAAGAGTCCAATCCATAACGAGGAAAGGATCTCAATTTATTATCCCGCGATCCTGGTAAAGTTTCCCCAATTCCCATCCGACTCGGCCATTCGGCCGCTAGCCCGCACCGTGCTCCGCAACGGATTCAGGGCATTACATATTAATACACTAA
This sequence comes from Iris pallida, assembly GCA_029216955.1. Taxonomy (NCBI): domain Eukaryota; kingdom Viridiplantae; phylum Streptophyta; class Magnoliopsida; order Asparagales; family Iridaceae; genus Iris; species Iris pallida. The sequence goes on along the minus strand of JANAVB010028820.1, from coordinate 7,318,466 downwards.
CAAAAAGTTTCGTCCTCGAAACTTAAACACAAACCCACCTAGGTCAAACAACGAAGGAAACTTTTCCTTCACCTCTGCCTCAAGTTCCCATGTCGACTCTTCGACGGAATGATTTCGCCAAAGCACTCGAACCAAAGAAACAACTCGGTTCCGCAAGATTTTATCCTTCCTATCCAAGATCTGCACGGGTTCCTCCACATAAGACAAGTCAGCTCTTAGCCCTAACGGACCGAAGTCTACCACATGGCTTGGATCGTGTACATACTTCCGTAGTTGGGAAACATGGAAGATATCATGCACTCCATCCAATGCCGGTGGCAACGCGATCAGATAGGCGACAGGGCCGACTCGCTTAAGAATTTCAAATGGGCCAACAAATCTCGGACTTAGCTTCCCCTTCGCACCGAATCGCATAACTCCGCGCATCGGTGACACCTTCAGAAATATGTGATCGCCCACCATAAATTCTAATGGTCGTCGATGAGTATCCGCATAACTCTTCTGCCGACTTTGTGCCACACGTAACTTCTCCCGAATCATGCGGACCTTCTCGACGGCCTGTTCCACCATCTCCGGACCAAGTACCTGTCGTTCACCGACTTCATCCCAACAAATCGGAGACCGACACCTTCGCCCGTACAGCGCTTCATACGGGGCCATTTCTATACTTGACTGGTAACTGTTATTGTAGGCAAATTCTGCTAGCGGCAAGTGAGTATCCCAACTAGTCTTCAGATCAATAGCACAAAGCCGTAGCATGTCTTCAAGTATCTGATTTACCCTCTCGGTCTGGCCATCGGTTTGAGGATGGTATGCAGAACTAAATTTCAATTGTGTTCCCATGGCAGCATGCAAACTGACCCAGAAACGCGATACAAATCGCCCATCCCGATCCGACACTATTGATGCCGGCACTCCATGCAGTCGGACAATTTCATCCAAGTATAGCTGAGCCAACCGGTCGACGCTCCATGTTGTTTTCATTGCGAGAAAATGTGCAGATTTGGTTAATCGATCAACGATGACCCAAATTGCATCATTCCCCCGCTGCGTCTTCGGCAAGCCAACTATAAAATCCATGGTTATATGATCCCATTTCCATTCTGGGATCGCGAGGTTCTGCATCTCCCCGCCGGGCCTCTGGTGTTCCACTTTGACTCGTTGACACGCTAAGCATCGCGAGACAAAGAGGGCCACATCTCGTTTCATGCCGTGCCACCAGAAGGTCGTGCGCAAATCTTTATACATTTTTGTACTTCCCGGATGTAAGGAATACTTGGCGTAATGGGCCTCCGTCAAGATTTCCTTCCGGAGTTCTTCATCCTTCGGGACACATAGCCTCCCCTTGAGTCGCAATGATCCGTCCTCGTGCCTGGTGAAGTCGCTGGCTTCACCCTTTTCCACTATTCTGCCAATCTTAATCAAGAACTCATCTGTCCTCTGTGCCGTCTTTATCTTTTCTAACAAACTCGGCTCAAGTTGAAGTTGAGCCAATTGTGCATTTCGGCCACGAATCTGGAGCTCAATTCCCATGCTTTCCAATTCCTCCAGTATTCGTTTGTCAACACTGAGTGATCCTACAAAGTTTTGACTCAACGCGTCCGCCACCACATTGCCTTTTCCTGGGGTGTACGCGATCGTCAAGTCGTAATCTTTTATAAGCTCCAACCAACGTCTTTGCCGCAAATTTAAATCTTTTTGAGTAAAGATATACTTCAGGCTTTTATGATCGGTGAAGATCTCGCAAGCCACTCCATACAAGTAGTGCCTCCACAATTTCAGTGCAAACACTATCGCTGCCAATTCCAAATCATGCGTTGGATAATTTTTCTCGTGCGGCTTAAGCTGTCTCGAGGCATAAGATATCACTTTCCCTCTCTGAGTCAACACACATCCCAAACCCAGTCCGGACGCATCACTGTATATCTGAAATCCCTCGACGCCGTCTGGAAGTGTAAGGATTGGAGCTGATACGAGACGTTGCTTCAGATTTTGAAAGCAAGACTCGCACTCATCAGTCCAATCGAATGCCACTCCCTTCTGGGTTAGCCGAGTCAAAGGCGCTGCCACTTTTGAAAAATCTTTGACAAACTTCCTGTAGTAGCCTGCCAAGCCGAGGAAACTTCGGATCTCGCTCGCCGACGTGGGTTGCTTCCAATCCACTACGGCTTCAATTTTCTTTGGGTCAACGGACACACCTTCCGCCGAGATAACGTGCCCTAGGAACGACACGCTACTCATCCAAAACTCACATTTGCTCAGCTTGGCATAGAGCTGATTGTCCCGTAGAGTCTGTAACACTGTCCTCAAATGTTCTGCATGGTCTTCTCTGTTCTTCGAGTAGATTAGGATGTCGTCGATGAACACGACCGCAAATTTATCTAAAAAGGGCCGGAAGACTCTGTTCATCATATCCATGAAAGCGGCAGGGGCGTTGGTCAGTCCGAAGGGCATGACCAAGAATTCATAGTGTCCGTATCTGGTTCGGAATGCGGACTTAGAAATGTCATCTGGTTTGATCTTTAACTGATGGTAGCCTGAGCGAAGATCAATCTTTGAAAATACAGACGCCCCTTGTAACTGATCGAAGAGGTCGTCTATTCGAGGCAACGGATACTGGTTCCGAATTGTAACTTTGTTTAGCTCACGGTAGTCGATGCACAGCCGCATTGTTCCATCTTTTTTCTTCACAAATAGCACCGGAGCACCCCATGGTGAAACACTGGGTCTGATGTATCCCTTGTCTAATAATTCCTGTAGCTGTACTTTGAGTTCCTTCAATTCAGCAGGCGCCATCCTGTATGGTGCCCTTGAGATCGGACGAGCGTCTGGAAATGTATCGATAGTGAATTCAATCTCTCGGTCCGGAGGCATTCCGGGTATCTCGTCAGGAAACACATCAGGAAATTCTGCCACGACTTCAGTGTTAGCTGAGTCTGCACCATTCTTGCGTGTGTCTCGAACAGAAGCAAGGTACCCTTCGCAGCCAGAATGAAGCCATCGCCGGGCCGTAGTAGCTGAAATCACCATCGAAGCCTTCGCCGATGAACTGGCCGAGTAAGAGAATTCTGTTCCTCCAGGTAGGCGAAACATAACTCGCTTCTTCGCACAGTCAATCGTCGCACAACATGCACTTAACCAGTCCATTCCCAGAATGATATCAAAATCTTTCATATCAAGCTCGACTACATCTAATGGTAGCTTTCTCTTCCCGATACATATGTAACCATTCCTACACATCATGTTAGTAGGCATCTCCACTCCTGATGGAGTACTAACACTAAGGTACATATCCAACATTGTCATTTTTATTTCATGTTCCTTAACATAGTCTTTAGATATAAAACTATGTGAAGCACCAGAATCAAATAAAGTACGTGCAGGAATGCCATTAAATAACAATATACCTGTCACGACAGTATCTGATGCAAATGATGCTTCCTCCTGAGTCAATGCAAAGACTCGGCCCTGGGCACCGGGCCTCTGATTCTGTTGTGGCTGAGGAGGTCGTGGTGCCTGTCCACGATTCTGTTGGTACTGTTGGTGATGCTGCTGCCTTGGAGGGTTCTGGTGGCCCCTCCCTGGACAGTCTCTGAATCCGTGGCCCATGCGACCACATTTGAAGCATCCACCCTCTAGCACCTGACATTCGTTAGCAAAGTGCCCTCTGTTGCGGCACTTGTTGCAGAATGGTCCACCCTGGTTGGGTCGTTGAAAGCCACCGTGGTTCTGACGCTTAGGCGCCTCATATCTGCCCCCGTTGTTCGGTCTCTTGTTATGCAGATTCTGCACCGACGCTTGCACTGGCGCCGTCGCAGGATAGTGTGGGTCTAATTCCTTCGCGTGCTCATAAGACTCCTGAAAAGTCTTATATTTCTGAACCACGACTTGAGCCTTCAGAGCAGGCCTCAAGCCTTGCTCAAACCGACGAGCCTTAGATGCTTCGTCAGTAAACTTCGTGATCGCATACTGAGACAGTCTAGAAAACTCTGCCTCATACTCCTTCACCGTCATGTTCCCCTGTTCGAGCTTCTGGAACTCTAATTCCTTAGCTCGCTGCTCAGTCGAAGAGAAGTACTGAGCCAGAAATGCCTCGCGGAACATCAGCCAAGTGATTTTCGTTGTTCCATTCACTCCCGCGAGAATTCTTTTCTGACTTTGCCACCAGTAGTGTGCGTTGGAAACCAGCAGTAGTTTCACACACGAGACCCTCTTGGATCCAACAATACCCAAAGCTTCCAGGTGATCTTCCACTTCAACTAGCCAATCCATAGCAATGGTGGCTTCTTCTGTCCCTTTGAATTCTTTGTTACAGATCTTCTTAAACTTTGTAATGTCGGCCACAGCAGTGGTCTTCTTAGCCGTCGGGGGTTCCTCTGCCTCCACTAGTTCGCTCTCTCGGGAGACTGGAGTGCCTTGAGCCCCATTGTTCACCACTGTTCGGACCAACTGTTGCAGGGTATCTAGCTGCTTCTGTTGGGCCTCGAATTGCTTCGCGTTCTGCCTCTGCTGGCTCTCCATCATAGCTAGCATCCTCTCCATAGGGTCGGTTGAGGCTACCACCCTTGAGCTACTCGCGTTGTTTGTTGTACCCGCCTTTGTCATCTCTGCAAAACAGAGGAGCTTGTTAGTCTCATAATATATTTATGGACTTATTGTATGGAACATCTCATTTCGGGACATTTAAAACCAAAGTTGTTCGAGAAGCAATAAAGCTTGTGTCATTTCGAAATCTTTAAAACCAAGAAATTCCCAAGGATGTAAAGCCGTGCTCTGATACCAAACTGTCACGCCCCGATTCGGGAATCGTACGCCTCCGCTTAGATTCACGCCGAATCGTTCGTCCTCGCTAAGGCGTGATGCCGTACAAGTCTGGAATTGCACTTGTACAAGGCGTGCTCGTGTTCCTTTTATAAAAGAGACATTTGAATAGAGATTCGCAGCGGATGATAAAGAAGTTTTGGCAACACAGATATGATCTGAAATAGGTTCTTTATTGATATCTTTGAAATTACATTGCATAAACATAAGGCTCTCAAACAGCCGAGATGAAAGGCCAAACTTGGCTACAACTTGCAGAAATATTGAAATGAGATACAACTTGTTCCATACATCATATCCCTTTATTAATAATGCAGCAATAACCACCTTCAGCAAAATGCCTTCTTCTTCAAGTGGAAACTTCAAGATGTACGAAGCTTCTAAAGAGTCGGACAGCAAGCCTTCAGCGTCTATGATTATCCACTAGGTTCCCGGCACCTGTGGAGACGAGGGTCAGTACATTGCCACATATGTACTGGTGAGCGGCCGTAACCAATCTCACCATAAATCAACAGTAGTAAAATTACATGAATGTTCACTATTGATTTGTATTCTTTCTATCTTGCCTTAGGGTCCATTAACAATTCATATATTTGATGAGAAATATAAGAAGCATACAGTGATGTTAGAAACATAAGCAATTCATGTTGTTCTAACATAAGCAGTTCATATTGATCACCAATTTGGTGAATCTTACCCACGGTCGATAGCCATCCCTGTACATGTTTATGAATACCACTTACTCTGCCTGCATAAGACAATGTTAGCTATGCCACCTGTCTATATGAAGGTCACTGGCTACACGCCATCTGGGACTTCTTGGTCGGACGGCTCCCCTTCATCGGTGGGTAGCTAGCCCATCCGGAAGGTTCCCGAAAGACCGTGCTACTACTTCAGCACTGTGCTACTACTTCAGCACGGCGTTCCTCCTAGGCCGAATCGGTTCCGTGGCCTCGGAGTACCGTTCGAGGAACTACCTTGTATACAAGTTGTCTATGACCATGCATGCAATGCAACTTAACTAATAAGAGACACGACATGCATGATAATAGCATCTTCCACACATATTCGTAGTTCTCATTTTATCTTGCCATTTTTCCATCTTTCCAACTTGCCATCTTACCATCTTACTTTGAGCCATAGGCTCGTATATTCGTTCATCCAACCAAGGGACTATTCATGTTTAACTCATTCTTTCGAACCGAAGTCCGATATACTTACCGCCCAATACTTGGGTCTTTGCATCACCTGTTAAACAATTCATATAGCATACGAGCATCATTCGATTTGCAACATAAGCCTAGCCATGTGATAATTTATCTTTCATTATCTTTCCCGTATTATTACTAGGCATCTTTTATTAAGCACCGAACGCAATAACAAGTCTACCATTGTTATGCGCGAAGATCAAGGATCGTCGAAGGATCAAAGCCACTCACTTGTTGGTGAATTGCCGAGAGAAAGAGGTCTTCCACGCAACGTCACCCGAGGTTCACCGCGTTAGCACCTGCATTGGCACCAACGTCTGGTCAGCATACTTCTTCTCTTTCTCCCAGTTATTCGATATGAAATGCGTAGACGGTGAAAGTAAATCCATGAAAACATTCATCGAAAACAATCACGAAAACGCACACAAAAGCCAACAGCAAAAGCGACATCGAAAACCAGCAGGGCAACGGTCTCGGGGCAAGCGTATATAGAACTCTTCCCCCAAGACGCGCGCCACTGCATCTTGGGCATCATTTCAAAAGAGTCCAATCCATAACGAGGAAAAGATCTCAATTTATTATCCCGCGATCCTGGTAAAGTTTTCCCAATTCCCATCCGACTCGGCCATTCGGCCGCTAGCCCGCACCGTGCTCCGCAACGGATTCAGGGCGTTACAATTGATGCGGCTAGCCAGCCTGGTGGGCACCCCGATTAAGGCTGATGATGCTACAGCTTTTCGATCGTGGTTGATGTATGCACGGATATTCGTGGAGATTCGAGCGGACAGGGAGCTACCGAGGGTTCTGGAGTACGAACTACCTTCTGGAGAGGTTCTAACCCAGAGGGTCGAGTATAAATGGGTTCCACCAACTGTTCATATTGTGCTTGTTTTGGGCATCTAGACAGTACTTGTCCGTCAGGAGGTTCCCAGGCGGGGGCGACTACGGCTCCGTATCCGACCGAGATGTCTGGCTCCGGCCGGGAGATGGAGGCCCTATCCGGGGAAGTCGAAGCGGAGGATACCATGCAGGAGGGGGATCGACCGATGGAGGAGGTCGGGGAACTGAGTCTTCCTATTTCTCCACAGCCGGTTCTCCCGAGTGGGACGATGATCACCTTTTCGACACAGAGGAGCATAGTAACCAGAGGCATGGTGGCCTTGGGGAGAGATGAGCGGGCTACGGGTGCATCTTCGGAGGAGAGAGTCTATAGCAGGAAGAGACGTGTTGGATCTCCCCGTGATGGCCCCACTAGTGTGGGAGGACATTCCCCCGCTGGGGATGAAGCGCTCTGTGTGGACAACCCGGCCTGGGCGCTGGTACTCTCCCAGGCAGCGACCCAGCAGGCCCACACGACTAGGATGGAGAAGGATTTGTTAGCAACGGATGTGGTACCAACCCCAGGTGCCGATCCGGGTGATATTCAGGGGAACCTATCTCTCAATAATTAATGGCTATCATCGCCTGGAATGTGAGAGGTGCGTGTTCGTTAGGGAGATGGAGAGAGATCTGTGGGGTTCTCCGCAGAGAGAAGTGCGACATATCTGTTCTGTTAGAGACTAAGATTAAAGAGGAGAAGACTCTTGCTCGGCGGACTCCATCTCATTGGGTCCAACTCCACAATTTGGCTATATGTGACATGGCCAGGATCTAGGTCAGATGGAATTCGAAGAGCTGGGATGGGGACTTGATCTTGATGACGGAGCAGCTGATCGTCATCTCTTTCACGAACAAGGGGGAATTTCGGTTCTTGCTGGGTGCAATGTATGGCCACAATGACAGGAGGCGATGGGAGTCCCTGTGGAGTGACATATCCAGAGTTGCCACTGCTGCAGACTCCTCGTCCCTACCGCTTCTTCTGATAGGGGACTTCAATGCCCTTCTGCATAGAGGGGAGAAGGTGGACGATCGTCCGGTTCCAGATCCAATTCTGTATGATTTCCAGAGATGCCTCCTCCAGGCGAGGCTCCAGGATTATCGCGTTCGGGATTTTTATGGACTTGGCATAACAAAGCAGTCCGTAACAGGGTTGCATGCCAGTTGGATAGAGCCCTGGACAACGAGGAATGGTTCCGCCGTTTTTCCAACTCCTCGGCTGAGGGCCTGGCCGCTGGGACGAGCGACCATTCCTCCATCAGGGTTAGCTTCACCGTTCGGCCTACCGTGAGGTCTCGCCCCTTCAGGTACAACAACAGCTGGCATCTTTCAGATGGTTACTTGGATGATGTTACGGAGGGGTCACAAGCCATCAGGAGGGGACAGCTCAGTATCGCATGGTTCATCGACTCAAGGCTACAAAGAAGGCTCTACGGAGTTGGGTGAAGGGTTTGCCCAAGACTACCCTAGAAGATAAAGAGGCGGATCTTCGAGCCATCCAACAGGAAATGCAATCTGACATGCTGAACGGAGACCTAACGGTGAGAGAGAAGGAGCTGATCGGGGAAGTCAACATCTGGCGTCTGCAGAAGGAGATTAGCGGGGCCCAGCGCACTAAATGCTCCTGGCTTAAGGATGGTGACCGTTGTTCTAAGTTCTTCTATGATGTTATCCGGACCAGACAGCATCAGAACCATATTCTCCAGCATCTTGACATGGAGGGCCACCTCGTGGGAGAGCCGACAAAGATCCAAGGCGAGGCTGTCAGGTACTACTCTGAATTATATTTCCAGTCTGACTACTTGTCTTCGTTCCCTGATGTAGTTCCGAAGAGACTAGCGACTCCCTATGGAAATGGCATTCTACTTGCCCCTGTTACTGTGGAGGAGGTGGAATCCATTATCAAGACGGCGGATCCCAACAATGCACCCGGACCGGATGGTTTTAGCAGTGGGTTCTTCCAACGTCACTGGGATACTCTGAAGTTCCCGGTCCTTGAGGTGGTACAGGAGTTTTTCACCAAAGGAAAGTTGTTGAAGGAGCTGAACCACACTTTCCTGACACTTGTGCCAAAGAAGGAGGGAGCGACATCGCTGGCGGATTTCAGACCTATTGCTGTAATTATCTTTATAAGATAATTATGCACCTTATGTGCCGGCGGATGGAGGGGATCATGCAGGACTTCGTCTCTCCGAACCAGGCGTCTTTCATTAAGGGGAGGTCGATCGCGGAGCACAGCCTGCTGGCACATGAGATGGTGAGGGACTTCAGTAAACCTGGCGGGGAGAGGGCATGCGTGAAGGTGGATCTGAGGAAGACCTATGACAGGGTCAATAGGGATTTCCTTTGTCATCTGCTGTCTGTCATGGGTTTTGATGACGGCTGGGTTGCGAGGATCCGGGAATGCATCATGTCACGACCCGCTCCCGAATAATCGGACACGAGTCGGACACGCCCAGCCTTCGTCGTTAGACACGACGAAGTAAGCTGTACCAAGCAAGGGAAAACTAACCAGATAAACATGAAAGTATATAATCACAGCATCTAAAAACGTATCCCAGAATGATCACCATAATCGACAATTCTATGTATATAAATGTACGAATCATCAAGAATGAAATGTACATGAATTCTAAAGACAATATCTAAGAGTAAAGCTAACAGTCTAAACCTGAAACATCAAGCTAAGTCATAACCCATCCTGCTCAGCTAAGATCCCGGGCTCTGGCACATATGGTAGAATGGTATTCTGCAAGCATATCTGCAACTTATCCAGTCAGAAGCGGAGCAAAGTACAGTTCTAGGTAATGAAACATGAACATGATATGAAATGTGTACAGGGGTACATGAAAAGATATACAGGAATAAATAGGAAAGTACAAGAAAGTAATACAGGAAATGAGTACAGGATGTATAGTACAAGAATGTAAAGTACAGAAACATGTAAAGTACAGGAATGAAACTATAATCCTGAAGTACCAGACATGACAAGTGCACAATATCGAAATACATCTAGTCCATGTGACCGGCTGGGGTGAGTACAGGAGCATGCACAGGAGTACATGAATATGGTACGACTTAGGACCCGCATGCACAATGCGAGGCCTAAGCTAGGTACAGGAATATATAGTAACCGGGATTGGTCACATGGCTAGTATATTTCCCCACCCGACACTAATAAGTACAAGGACAAGGGTACAGGAATACAGGAGTACATGAATATCGTGCCATGACGTGTCACAAGAAAGGGTACAAGAATGTAAATGCACAAAACCGTAGAAAAGTACTTGTCTGGCTCCGGAAAAGTACGGGTGAACAATGGAGCTGGATGTAAGCCTGTATTTATATTGGTACAAGTTGGTTAAAAGATAATCAAGCTCTAAATTGGTGTTTTGTAGTTCCACTATCAATATTGTTTAACTAATATATTAACTACTTAGTAATAACTCCCTTACTCTAATTTTAAAACCCTTATTAAGACATAAGATTTAGCTAGGTTCTCAAATTCTTAATTTCCAAGATAAGACATGTATCTATATACTCAGGTTCGTTGGTAAAAATTCTAACCTGACTTATCAGCTACAAGGCAGACATTGATGTCCTTAGAAAGCAACCTTCCCAAAGCAATGTCAAAATCAGTTATTAGACTGAAAATGTAAGCAATCCCAGGTATTCAAATAAGACTTCATCTCACATTCACATGAGACTCTAATCCCAGGTTTATGAGATCAATTTCTCAATCACATGAAGCTTCAGTCCCAGGTTCATGAGATCAATGTCTCAATCACATGAAGCTTCAGTCCCAGGTTCCAGATTTCACATGAGATGAAATCTCAAATCAGAATATATACTCCATTCCAGAATTCACATGAAATGAAATCTCAAATCAGAAGATATACTCCATTCCAGAATTCACAAGAGATGAAATCTCAAATCAGAATATCACTCAGTTCACTGGTATTACATAGGAACATTGCTCAGGTCAAATAGCCAGGACAGTGCAAAGATGAAAGTAATATGGTTTGAAAACTAATACAGAAATCAGTTCATATCACGCTCTCGAAGCAAAAATACACCTAGATAATGCCCAGGTTCACCAATGCTCATATTGCAATTGAAAACTGAACTGGAATTCATCTATTAGTATAACATGACTGCAATTTGTGAAAGACAGTCTAACTACACACTGAACCCGCAAATTGATCATACAACCCAGACCCAAAATATTATTACTGAAATTAGGTACATATTAGCTTCCAACTCCATAACAGAGTTTAAGAATTCTTCAAATCTCAACATAGGATTTGATACAACTCATCAGCCAAACATAAATAATCAAAAGTAATTTCAATCGTACAACCAAAACTTAAATCAAAAACCAACTGGTACGGCTGCTCCCTGCTACTCTCCAATTTCCTACTCCAGGATCAGCAACACACACACAGTCTGGACACGAGCAATACTTGGATTCGAACAAAACTCGGACACGAACCACGACTCCAGCGGATTTACGAACACAAGGCAACACGAACACTGGACACAAAAATACAGCCGACATTACCCCTTCCTAAAAGCAATTTAACAGAGTAATATGATTGGAGGAGTTACCTGAAAGATTTCTCAGAACAAAACCGTAATTCCCGACTTCAACACAATCGATCTCAACACTCAACAATTCTTCATCCAACCCGGGATCAATCACGACAACACCAACGAAAACTAGAAGAATTAAACATTTGATTAGAACACCATTCTGAGAGTATACTCAAGAGTCAATAGTCAATCAGCTCACCAGTCCAAATTGATGCTCGGACAGACCGTTCATTGCTTCGAGAAGGATATTGGATCACTCTTGATCTGAAATTTCCAGATCGAGAATAATCGATCATACTAAAATCAAAAGGAACAAATCACAGTGAAATCGAAAACTCACCGTCCCGAGATCGACAAGACACAAGGATGTTGAGATTGAATCGTTCGATCTAAAATTCAGATCAAAATTATCAGATCTCTCGATCCCGAGAAGAAACAAAAGAACAAGAACGGTCAAGAGAACTCACCACTCCTACTCTCGAAGTTCACCGGGAAGGACGTAACTCGCCGGAGCAATTGGCACTGCCGACGAAGACCACTGGAGAACTGGACGCCACCGCTGTCGTCTTCAAGCCGTCGTCGTCTTCAAGCCATCGTCGTCGTCTCCACCCCGCTCGCCATCACCGGGAAGAGGAGATCGAAATTAGGGTTAGGGCTCGCCGAGTCTTCTGGAAAATCCCTCTTCCACGAACGCTCAGAAAACGTTGGATGAGGAGAATGCTTTCTCTCTCCTGCCAACCGGCTTAAGTAAATGGAAAAAGTGCATTTTGCACTTTACCCCTCCCGCTAAGAATTTTTGCAAAGGACCCCCCCCCCCTCCCCCCCCCGCCAAGAATTAATTGCCATAAAACCCTCTGCTTTTTCATAATTGCAGGAAATTGTTTAAAAACAGTTTTAAAACTCACATGGTGGGCCCAAAGTTGTTGTAACAACTTTTCAAATTTGAAAAGTAGTCCAAAAATTAGTTCCCTCCAAAATCAAATTACCAAATTTTAAACTAAAAACTAATTTATCATTTAAACTAATAATAGCAAGTATAAAATTTTAGAAATCGAATTTATTTATTTAAGAAAACTGGGAAGTGGAGTTACAAATCTCCCTCCCTTAAAAAAATTTCGTCCTCGAAATTCAGAGGACCAAAAACAAATCTCAGCAAATCACAAAGGTCCAAACACCAGTCATTTATTGAAAATAGAATTCCATAAAAACAGAGTACAATCAAATCAATCGAACGGAGTGGGATAGCGCTCCCGCATCTCGTCCTCGCGCTCCCATGTGGACTCTCCCGGAGAGTGGTGTTTCCACATGACGCGAACGAGAGGAATAGTCTGGTTCCACAAGCGCTTCTCCCTCCGATCAAGGATCTCCACTGGCTGCTCCTCGTAAGTCAATTTCGGACCCACCTCTAGCTTTGAATAGTCCACCACATGACTCGGATCTGGAGTGTAGCGTCGAAGCTGGGACACGTGGAAAACGTCGTACATTCCCTCCAAGCTAGCTGGAAGCGCTAGTCAAAATGCCATATCGCCAATACGCGTCATCACGTCGAGAGGCCCGCTGAACCTCGGACTGAACTTTCCGCCTCTGCCAAAACGAATGGTGCCTCTGGTCGGCGAGATTCTTCAGGAACACTCTGCTTCCAACTGCGAACTCCGGTGACCATCTGCTGTTGTCCGCCTAGTGCTTTTGTCGATCCATGACGCTCTAAGCCTTGAGTCCAAGTATACACAAGAAGTTTGGGATATCACGCTTTGACAAAGATCGAGGATCAAATAGTCACGAAGTGGAAGGAATTTTAATTACAACTCAGAGGAGCAAAATCATGAAGACACAACTATTAAGTACGATCAAAAAAAAATTGATAGTTTTAACACAAGTGGCTAGCACAAGATAGAAAAATCATGGTCAGACAGACATGATTTAAGATCAAAATTTAGACAAGACACAAACTAAGTATGGAATCAAAATCTGGCAATGTATAATTTGAGGAAATCAATGATCTAACGATACAATACTAGAAGGTAATTAGCAAGGGTTGATTTGAGGAATGTACGAAAACTCAGGAGATATTAGTATCAAATTAGGGTGAACATGCAAGGATTTGTGATTCTCGAAAACCAATAATCATATGAAAAGGAAATATAGTCTCCAGAATATCCAAGAACATGTTGGTATCTGAAATCACTTTGCTTAGAATCCCTACCCCGCCAATATGTATCTGACTGCAGTGGACTTTCGGCTCTGTGACTCAAATAACAATATGTCTCCGAATACTCTATCAACCTTATCCATTTCCAACAATATTTGACGAAACAACCCAAGAGATCAAGATATGAAGAATATGACAAGTCTCGACAATACTCGAAAACCTATGGGTGTCTGAAATCACTTCAACTTAGAGTTCCTGCCTCGCCAGTGCGCTACTGGCTGCAGTGAACCCTCAGCCTCCATAATCCAGCTAATGGCTGCAGCGTGCAACTGTCATGCCATAGTAGGTCATCGAATAGCCTCTCAACTTTATCCCTAGGAATTTCAAAAGAGTTCCAAGGAATTCAAAATGAGTTTCAATAGTCCAAGTCACGGAAATGGTGAAGTTACCTGACTGTTAGAATACAAGGATTTATTAGGTACTAAGAGACGACAAGGGATCCCATCGGTGAGTATAAGAGGACAACCAGGGAGATTTAAAATTTCAGACAGGGAGCGAAGTTTCAAATTATAACAGAATTTCAACTGATATCTGGAATGGTAACAAGATTCCACATATGGGGTACTATTCCGAAGGGATAACAGAGTCTCGAAGGAAGAACTAAAGCAAGGTATTAGATAGGAGACAAGTTTCAAAATAAATAAAATTCCGTACAAGTTTTAATAAAATCTCGAATATCAATGAAACCTCGAGCAAAACTTGAATTGAAAATGAATTCTTCAATAAGGTACACGGTGAACAATAGAAAATCAAGTATTAACAAAGTCACGGATATGACACAAAATCACGAATAGAAATCTCAAATAGAAAGCTAGGTTACGAAGAGTGAATGGAAAGCATGTATCATTTAGTGAATGGAATACAAGGTATTGGATCGTGAATATGCGACAAGCAAATCTCAAATAAATTTGAAACAAGCCGCAGATAAAGAACAATCTCGAATAGAAAATCTGGAATAGAAAATAGAATCCCAAACAAGCATCAATAGAAGTGAAGGTTCAAGCAAGGTTTCAAAATGATATTCCGAGTAGGAATAATTCTCGAATAGTACATAGTTCAAATAGGAAACAAAATTTCAAGTAGAATCCAATAATAGAAAACAAAGTCGTGAAAAATGGATATGAAAACATGGTATTAAATAGCGGATATGAAACAAGTGAAATCTCAAAATACGAGGCAAGATCAAACAAGATCGTGAATAGAACGAAAATAATTCACGAATGAGAAATAACATCTCATGGGGAACGAGTCAAAGTTTCAAAGTTAGAAAACGAAATATGCAAATGAAATCTCGAATAGAAGCAAGATTCAAACAAAGTTTTGAATGGCATAAGTTTGAATAGGAATGTAATCCGAAGTAAAGTCTTAAATATCAACAGGGTCTGAATGGGAAACAAAATTCGAGTAGAACCAAATCTTGAATTAGGAAACGACGCCATAGGAAACAAGTTATCGTGCAGGAAGAAAATCTCGAATAAGAGCAGAGTTACGAACAAGAATGGAAACAAACTTTCAAAATTACATTTGGAATAGCGACCAAGGTTCCAGAATAGGAAATAAAATCTAATAATCCTTAAATAGGAAACAAGGAAGTTCTAAGAAACAATCTAGGTGCAAGAGGAATCTAAGGAAAAACTGGATTATGAATCATGATCCATGGTTTTCTCCAACCATGCAAAAGAGTCTTCTGTCTTCAGTCTAACTTCAGTCTTCCTCCGGGACTGGAATCTCTTCAATCTTCTTCAACTGTCCTGACGTAGACTGGTCCATGCGGTAGTGCTCCATGTGATTGCTGAATCTGGAGAGGCGGGTCCTTCTTCTGTGATACTAGTGCTCCTCGTGCTTGTCCTTGGACAGTGTGATCAGTGGCCTCCAGGCAGTTCTTGACTTGGTGGGCAGACGATCTGCAGTGCAGGCATAGCCTTCGTCTTTTGTGGCACTCTTTGTAGTGATGTCCTGACGACGACAAAAATTGCAAGTGGTCATCATCTGAATCTGAGTCTGGATCTCCCGCTGGGCTGAAGCGCAGAACCTCTGATAGGAATATACGTCTGTTGACATGCTGGCTGTTGAGATCTGCTCCCGATGATGCAACTGGTAGTGTGACCGAAGAAATGCCGACTGAGTGTTGCGACCTTTTGCGGGTCCAGGCTAGTTGTTGTCTTCGTCATAAGTCTTCATGTCTCTCATGAGCTTCAACTTTCCATCTCATTTCATTGTCTGCGGTACATTCTTGATCTCCTGGCTGGTGACTCTAATCTTCAGAGAAGTTGGATCCTCAGGAACTTGGATGATCTCCAGTGGTGACTCAGGTTCTCGATCTGCTCCCTTGTGTAAGATATGCGCTCGGTGTCGAAAAAGTCCAATTGTCTGAGATTCTGGAAATCAGAAATTCTTTCTGGCTCGGAGAGTGCATTTGCAAATCTGGATTGGAAAAGGACGGCCTGCTGGTGTCAAGGAACTCTTGACACGTCTTCGTCAACTGCGTACTACCCATGGGGATAGTAGTGGCGATAGAAGGTAGTGGAAGCTCGAACCCCTTCAAGTGTAGGTGGATTGACTGTCCCGGTGTCGCGTGCTTTTGAATTATCTGAAAAACAGAAAACTGTTAAAATAACCTAGACCTAAATACAACTAGTGTTTATAAAATATCAATATACCTGATATACCCTTATTTTCCGATTTTCCTATGCTGTGATCAAATTTCCCTAGTGTAATCAAGTCCCCTAATAGTACACTAATACCTAGGTACCATTAGGATAGACCTGCATGGGCCACCACTAAAAACATGTCACGACCCGCTCCCGAATAATCGGACACGAGTCGGACACGCCCAGCCTTCGTCGTTAGATACGACGAAATAAGCTGTACCAAGCTAGGAAAAACTAACAAGATAAACATGAAAGTATATAATCACAGCATCTAAAAACATATCCCAGAATGATCACCATAATCCACAATTCTATGTATATAAATGTACGAATCATCAAGAATGAAATGTACATGAATTCTAAAGACAATATCTAAGAGTAAAGCTAACAGTCTAAACCTGAAACATCAAGCTAAGTCATGACCCATCCTGCTCAGCTAAGATTCCGGGCTCTGGCCCATATGGTAGAATGGTATCCTGCAAGCATACCTGCAACTTATCCAGTCAGGAGCGGAGCAAAGTACAATTCTAGGTAATGAAACATGAACATGATATGAAATGTGTACAGGGGTACATGAAAAGATATACAGGAATAAATAGGAAAGTACAAGAAAGTAATACAGGAAATGAGTACAGGATCTATAGTACAAGAATGTAAAGTACAGGAACATGTAAAGTACAGGAATGAAACTATAATCCTGAAGTACCAGACATGACAAGTGCACAATATCGAAATACATCTAGTCCATATGACCGGCTGGGGTGAGTACAGGAGCATGCACAGGAGTACATGAATATGGTACGACTTAGGACCCGCGTGCACAATGCGAGGCCTAAGCTAGGTACAGGAATATATAGTAACCGAGATTGGTCACATGGCTAGTGTATTTCCCCACCCGACACTAATAAGTACAAGGACAAGGGTACAGGAATATAGGAGTACATGAAAATCGTGCCATGACGTGTCACAAGAAAGGGTACAAGAATGTAAATGCACAAAACCGTAGAAAAGTACTTGCCTGGCTCCGGAAAAGTACGGGTGAACAATGGAGCTGGATGTAAGCATGTATTTATATTGGTACAAGTTGGTTAAAAGATAATCAAGCTCTAAATTGGTGTTTTGTAGTTCCACTATCAATATTGTTTAACTAATATATTAACTACTTAGTAATAACTCCCTTACTCTAATCTTAAAACCCTTATTAAGACATAAGATTTAGCTAGGTTCTCAAATTCTTAATTTCCAAGATAAGACATGTATCTATATACTCAGGTTCGTTGGTAAAAATTCTAACCTGACTTATCAGCTACAAGGCAGACATTGATGTCCTTAGAAAGCAACCTTCCCAAAGCAATGTCAAAATCAGTTATTAGACTGAAAATGTAAGCAATCCCAGGTATTCAAATGAGACTTCAATCTCACATTCACATGAGACTCTAATCCCAGGTTTATGAGATCAATTTCTCAATCACATGAAGCTTCAGTCCCAGGTTCATGAGATCAATGTCTCAATCACATGAAGCTTCAGTCCCAGGTTCCAGATTTCACATGAGATGAAATCTCAAATCAGAATATATACTCCATTCCAGAATTCACATGAAATGAAATCACAAATCAGAAGATATACTCCATTCCAGAATTCACAAGAGATGAAATCTCAAATCAGAATATCACTCAGTTCACTGGTATTACATAGGAACATTGCTCAGGTCAAATAGCCAGGACAGTGCAAAGATGGCAGTAATATGGTTTGAAAACTAATACAGAAATCAGTTCATATCACGCTCTCGAAGCAAAAATACACCTAGATAATGCCCAGGTTCACCAATGCTCATATTGCAATTGAAAACTGAACTGGAATTCATCTATTAGTATAACATGACTGCAATTTGTGAAAGACGGTCTAACTACACACTGAACCCGCAAATTGATCATACAACCCAGACCCAAAATATTATTACTGAAATTAGGTACATATTAGCTTCCAACTCCATAACAGAGTTTAAGAATTCTTCAAATCTCAACATAGGATTTGATACAACTCATCAGCCAAACATAAATAATCAAAAGTAATTTCAATCGTACAACCAAAACTTAAATCAAAAACCAACTGGTACGGCTGCTCCCTGCTACTCTCCAATTTCCTACTCCAGGATCAGCAACACACACACACAGTCTGGACACGAGCAATACTTGGATTCGAACAAAACTCGGACACGAACCACGACTCCAGCGGATTTACGAACACAAGGCAACACGAACACTGGACACAAAAATACAGCCGACATTACCCCTTCCTAAAAGCAATTTAACAGAGTAATATGATTGGAGGAGTTACCTGAAAGATTTCTCAGAACAAAACCGTAATTCCCGACTTCAACACAATCGATCTCAACACTCAACAATTCTTCCTGCAACCCGGGATCAATCACGACAACACCAACGAAAACTAGAAGAATTAAACATTTGATTAGAACACCATTCTGAGAGTATACTCAAGAGTCAATAGTTAATCAGCTCACCAGTCCAAATTGATGCTCGGACAGACCGTTCATTGCTTCGAGAAGGATATTGGATCACTCTTGATCTAAAATTTCCAGATCGAGAATAATCGATCATACTAAAATCAAAAGGAACAAATCACAGAGAAATCGAAAACTCACCATCCCGAGATCGACAGGACACAAGGATGTCGAGATTGAACCGTTCGATCTAAAATTCAGATCAAAATTATCAGATCTCTCGATCCCGAGAAGAAACAAAAGAACAAGAACGGTCAAGAGAACTCACCACTCCTACTCTCGAAGTTCACCGGGAAGGACGTGACTCGCCGGAGCAATTGGCACTGCCGACGAAGACCACTGGAGAACTGGACGCCACCGCTGTCGTCTTCAAGCCGTCGTCGTCATCTTCAAGCCTTCGTCGTCGTCTCCACCCCGCTCGCCATCACCGGAAAGAGGAGATCGAAATTAGGGTTAGGGCTCGCCGAGTCTTCTGGAAAATCCCTCTTCCACGAACGCTCAGAAAACGTTGGATGAGGAGAATGCTTTCTCTCTCCTGCCAACAGGTTTAAGTAAATGGAAAAAGTGTATTTTGCACTTTACCCCTCCCGCTAAGAATTTTTGCAAAGGACCACCCCCACCGCCAAGAATTAATTGCCATAAAACCCTCTGCTTTTTCATAATTGCAGGAAATTGTTTAAAAACAGTTTTAAAACTCACATGGTGGGCCCAAAGTTGTTGTAACAACTTTTCAAATTTGAAAAGTAGTCCAAAAATTAATTCCCTCCAAAATCAAATTACCAAATTTTAAATTAAAAACTAATTTATCATTTAAACTAATAATAGCAAGTATAAAATTTTAGAAATCGAATTTATTTATTTAAGAAAACTGGGAAGTGGAGTTACACATCACGACCCCCACTTTCTCTGTTCTCATTCAGGGCACCCCATTTGGGTACTTCCAAAGCAACCGTGGACTTAGGCAAGGCGATCCTCTGTCCCCTTACCTATTCACGCTTGTCATGGAATACTTCACATGCTTGATGGACATGGCAGTGCATCGTGGGAGACTGGTTCCATTGTTCAGGAGGATTGACCCCCCGGTTATCCACCTTATTTATGCAGACGATCTCTTGGTGTTCATCCAGCCATCTATGGAGGGTATGCACACGATTACGGAGATTATGGGAGAGCTGGAATCCCTTTCAGGCCGCCAAATGAACAGAGAGAAGAGCAGGGTGTATTTCAGATCCCTCTGCTCCCAGAAGGAGGAGTGGGCCGATGCGCTGGGAGTCGAGAGGAGCGATTTACCGGTGAAGTATCTAGGGGTTCCTCTCACAGTTAACTATGCGCGGGATCAGGACTGACATAGTCTGGTGGAGTACGTCCAAGGAGGGTTAAAGGATGGCAAGCCGCTGGTTTATCTTTTGGAGGACGCATCGAGATGGTTAGATTGGTGATATTAGTTGTGACCATTTTTGGCTGTAATCCATCCTATTTCCTATTGCCACTATCAAGAAAGTGGAGCAGATTTGTGCAGACTTCATATGGAGAGGTGGTATGCATGCGATCTCCTGGGAGCAGCTTTGTCGGCCCAGGAAGGAGGGAGGAGTGGGGCTACGGTCATTGTTGGAGATCAGGGAGGCCTCGACGCTAAAGCTGGCATGGAGATTCATCAATAGGGGATCCCTCTGGGCTGACTGGATGCATAACAGATATGTAAAATATGGCAACTTCTGGGACTGTGCCATTGACAACAATCATTCCGTCACTTTCAAGACTATTTTGAGACATAGGGGGGTACTCAAATCTGCAATCCGAAGGGTCATGAAGGATGGGGCTGGCACGGACCTCTGGCGGGATCCTTGGATTGATCGTCAATCTCTGTTAGAGATCAGGGGAGCACCGTCGCATCAGGAGGATAGAAGGGTTCTGACTTGCCAACGAATTATCCGAGATGGAGAGTGGAGGCCTGAGTCCTACAACTATACCGAGGAGCTTGGTGAGATTATCATGACAGTCGCCTTTGACCCAGTATTGTCAGTTGATCGATGGATCTGGGACCCGCCTGGAGTTTCTACTGGGACTGGACAGTTCCAGTTCCGGAGCTGCTATAACCTTATTAGGCGCACTTTTCTTCTGAGTTCTGACTACGAGTTCGTATGGTGTAAGGGACTTGCAAGGAAGATGCAACTGTGTTTACCGGCTTCTTCTTGGTCGTCTTCTGACAAGGGATCGACTTAGTGCTTTTGGGGTTCAGGTTCATGACCCTAAATGTGTGCTATGCAGTGTGGAAAATGAATCTATAGGGCACATTTTCTTTGAGTGTGACCTATCATGACAGATCTGGTCTGAGCAAAGCAAGGTGTTGGGTAGATGTGACTCAGGAAAGGGGGTTGGGGACATCATCACTGTGCTCCGAGATAGCAGAGGAAGAGGGCAGGACTGGTTCCGGACCGCCAGAGTTCGACTGGCTGCCGTTGTTTGGCATGTATGGAGGGAACGAAACCGTCGTATCTTCGAGGGGCTAATCATTCCTCCTGTAGGCATCCTCCATAACATTGAATTCGATGTAAATGCTATGGAAAACTGAAGAGTGGGAGTCCCACTATGATTGTATGTTGTAAGATTATTGCGTTGCATTTGGAATAAAATTTACCATTTTTCCAAATATATATATATATATATATATATATATAATAAGGATGGCAGGCGATCGCTCTCCCGATAGAGGCCCGATTTTAGGGTTTGGCCACGGGCCGCCCCCACGACCGCCGGACCCCATGGCCGGCGGTCGGCGAGCCTCGGGCAAACAGAGCGGCCCCCCTCCCGGCGCTGGAGGGGGCGGAAGCCAGAACGTGGGGGTCAGGAGGACCCCCGCGCGCGCGCGAGCGCGGCAGTACCCCCCCTCCCCCCGACGGCCGGAGGGGGGGCAGGAGCACAGGGGGGGTTGGGTGGACCCCCCGGTGGTGTTGACAACCCCCCCAGGCGGTGGGGGGGAGGGGGGGGTCGGGCTCTACGGGGAAGGGGTCGGACCTCACGGGAAGGGGGTCGAGTGCTTTGGATCCGAACTTCGAATTCGGAGCGGGGTCCGGATCTCTGGGGAGTCAGTCGGAGGGTGGAGGATGGACGACGGTTACGCGCCGTCGTGTGTCGAAGACCGGGGGGAAGACGGGTGGAGGACAGGGTCAGATTCGGGATCGCCATCCCGAAAATCGCCTGAATGGAACAGGGTCTTGGCCTAGCCGGGGTCCGGGGGTATCTGCTGGGCGATCGATGGGTTGGCGGCCAAAGGCGACCGCGACGGCTAAGGGGAAGAGTAAGGTAGTGGATCTGGATGTTCAGGGACCAGGGATTTCCCGTCCGGTGAGTGCCCAGAGGCCTATTGGGACGTCCCCACGGCCTGCTGGATGGTCCTGGGCCGAGATCTGCAAACCGGTGGGGCCGAAATCCCCCACATCGATGGAGTATGTCCCGCCGCTCAAGGTTGGGAGGGGTTACCGGGCTGTGTTTCCTGCGGAGGAGATCCAGCAGGTGACAGCGTACTGGGAGAATACCCTCGTCCTGTATGTCTTGGGCAACAAGCCTTTCTACGGACAGATCCGGGGATACGCAGCACGAGTCTGGAAGCCGAAGGGGAGTATGGAGTTTTATGCCCGTGAGAACGGCTTCTATTATGTGAAGTTCGGGCTGGCGGAGGATGTCGCTAGGATCCTCCAAGGCGGCCCCTGGACGTTCGACGGCCGACTGATCATACTCAAGGAGTGGACTCCAGAGCTGCGATGCGAGAGGGAAGTTCTGAATGCCATCCCTGTATGGATCCGATTCCCCGAGTTCCCGGTTGGATTTTGGAGCATTCCCCTGTTGATGCGACTTGCAACCTTGGTGGACACCCCGATCAAGGCGGATGAGGCAACTACCTTTCGGACGCGGTTGATGTATGCGAGAATCTTTGTGGAAATTCGGGCAGGGGGGGAGCTCCCGAAGATGGTGGAGTATGAGCTCCCTTCTGGGGAGGTGCTTACCCAGACGGTGGAGTATGAATAGGTTCCGCCTACCTGTTCTCGCAGTTCCTGTTTCGGTCATCTGGCCAGTGCCTGCCTAGAGGCTGTCACTCCGGTGGAGCCTTGTATTCCTCGAGAGGTCCCCGAAGCCCCATGTGATATGGATTTCAGAGATGATAGCGGAGTGGTGGTCGTGGAGGAGGAGGTTACTAATCAGTGGAGGGATGTCGGTTTGAGCCTCGTTGTCTCTACCCAACCTGCTACAACGGGTGGGGTTGTATCTACTGGTCAGGGGCCGAGTAGTATAGTTACCAGAAGCATGGCTGCGTCGGAGACTGAGGCACGAGGGGAGGGCAGTTCGGCTGGAGGGCAGGTTTACTGTAGGAAGAGACGTGCGGTCGGAGTGCTGCGAGATGTCCCCTCCATGATGGAGGGTCGTACCACAGACAGGGAGGAGGCCGTGTGTGTTGACAATCCTGCCTGGACGTTGGTGTTATCTCAGGTCGTCCCCCAACGGACGGCTCCGACTGGTATGGATGAGGATCCTTTAGCGACGGATGCAGCACCTTTCCCAGGTGCCAGTCCGGGAGTTTCTCAGGGGGCCACACCTCTCATTAATTAATGGCCATTATCGCCTGGAATGTGAGGGGGGCGTGTTCGCTAGAAAGGTGGAGAGAGATATGTGGGGTGCTCCACAGAGAGAAGTGTGACATTTCTGTTATTTTAGAATCCAAGATCAAAGGGGAGAAGACCCTTACTCGGCGGACTCCTTCTCATTGGGCCCAGCTGCACAACCTGGCCCTTTGTGACATGGCCAGGATTTGGGTTCGCTGGAACTCGAAGAGTTGGGATGGTGACTTGATCTTGATGACGGAGCAGTTGATTACCATCTCCTTCGTTAACAAGGGTGGCTTCCGGTTCTTACTGGGGACGGTCTACGGCCACAATGACAGAAGGAGAAGGGAGTCTCTTTGGGGCGACATCTCTCGTGTTTCCGGTGCTGCTGAGTCGTCAAGACTCCCTCTGCTCTTGATCGGGGACTTCAACGCTCTTATGCATCATGGAGAGAAGCTGGGTGGTCGTCCGGTTCCAGATTCTATCCTTTATGATTTTTAGAGATGCCTCCTGCTTGCGGGGCTACGGGAGCTGTCTCGCTCAGGCTTCATCTGGACTTGGCACAACAAAGCTACCCACAACCGGGTTGCTTGTCAGCTGGATCGAGCTCTGCGCAACGGGGAGTGGTTCCGTCACTTCTCCAACTCTTCGGCTGAGGGACTGGCAGCTGGGACGAGCGATCACTCTCCCATCAGGGTTGGCTTCTCTGCTCGAGCTCTTGGGAAGTTCCGTCCATTCAGGTATAACAACAGTTGGTATCTCTCGGAGGGCTACCTTGAGGCTGTTGTAGAGGGGCTATCCAGCGGTCAGGAGGGGACGGCTCAATTCCGATTGGTTCGCCGCCTCAAGGCCACGAAGAGAGCTCTCAGGAGTTGGGTGCAGGGGTTACCCAAGTCCACTCTGGAAGACAAGGAGGCTGAGTTGAGATCTCTGCAGCAGGATTTGCAAGCTGACATGCTCAATGGGGATCTGGCGGCTAGAGAGAAGGAGCTGATTGGAGAAGTCAACATTCTGAGGCTGCAGAAGGAAATTAGCTCGGCCCAGCGAGCCAAATGTTCCTGGCTGAAGGATGGAGACCGGTGCTCCAAGTTCTTTTATGACGTTATCCGGACTAGACAGAATCGGAATCACATATCCCAACTTCTTGATGCGGATAGCACTCTGTTGGGGACGCCGACTGAGATTCAGGACGAGGCTGTCAGGTACTATTCTGATTTATATTTCCAGACTGACTACCTGTCCGTGTTCCCAGAGGTTGTTACGAAGCGGTTGGTGACTCAATTTGGGAATAGCATCCTACTTGCCCCTGTCACATTGGAGGAGGTGGAATCTATTGTCAAGGTGGCAGACCCCAACAAGGCCCCCGGTCCGGATGGCTTCAGCAGTGGTTTCTTCAAGCGCCATTGGGATATTCTGAAGCTTCAGGTTGTGGAGGTGGTCCAGGAGTTCTTCACTAAAGGGAAGCTTTTGAAGGAGCTGAATCACACTTTCCTGACCTTGGTGCCTAAGAAGGAGGGCGCGACTGCATTGGCAGATTTCAGACCTATTGCTTGTTGTAATCATCTTTATAAGATAATTACACACCTTATGTGCCGTCGGATGGAGGGAATCATGCAGGACTTAGTTTCTCCAAACCAGGTTGCGTTCATCAAGGGGAGGTCGATTGCAGAGCATAGCCTCCTGGCACATGAGATGGTGAGGGGATTCAGCAGACCTGGTGGGGAGAAAGCTTGTGTTAAACTGGACCTGAGGAAGGCGTATGACATGGTCAATCGGGACTTCCTCTGCCATCTGATGTTTGCCATGGGATTCGCGGATCATTGGGTTGCGTTGATCAGGGAGTGCATCACGTCCCCTACTTTCTCAGTTCTCATCCAGGGCGTTCCTTATGGGTACTTCCAGAGCAACCGTGGACTTAGGCAAGGTGACCCATTATCCCCTTACTTGTTCACGCTTGTGATGGAATACTTTACTTGTTTGATGGACCTGGCTGTGCACCGTGGACGGCTGGTGCCTCTGTTTCGGAGGATGGTCCCTTCAGTTACCCACCTTCTATATGCTGATGATCTACTGGTCTTCATCCAGCCTACGACGATGGGGTTGCAGACGCTTGCGGGTATTATGGAAGATTTGAAGTCCTTCTCGGGTCTCCAGCTGAACAGGGATAAGAGTCGGGTCTATTTCAGTTCCCGGCGTTCCCAGAAGGAGGAGCGGGCTGATGTCCTGGGTATAGCGAGGAGTGTTCTTCCGGTGCGGTATTTAGGGGTGCCCCTCACAGTCAATTATGCGCGGGATCAGGACTGCCAGGGCCTGGTGGAGTATGTCCAGCGGAGAGTAGAAGGCTGGCAAGCTGCCGGTCTGTCTTTTGGCGGACGCATAGAGCTGATCAGATCTGTGATCTCGGCTGTGGCCCACTTTTGGCTACAGTGCATCCTCCTCCCGGTGGCCACTATTCGGCGAGTGGAGCGTCTATGTGCTGATTTCCTTTGGACGGGGGGTATGCATGCGATCTCGTGGGAGCAGCTCTGCCGTCCCGGGAAGGAGGGAGGTGTGGGGCTCAGGCCAGTACTGGAGATCAGGGAGGCCTCTGCGCTCAAGCTGGCCTGGAGATTCATTAGCGGGGGGTCTCTCTGGGCGGACTGGATGCACAGCAGATACGTGAAGCAGGGCAATTTTTGGACGTGTTCTCCTGATAACAACCATTCGATCACGTTCAAGACTGTCTTGAGACACAGGGGTGTGCTCAAGTCTGCTATCCGGAGGGTCGTGAAGGATGGGTCGGGTACGGACCTCTGGCGGGACCCTTGGATTGATCGGAGTTCGTTGCTAGACATCAGGGGACCCCCGACTCACACAGAGGACAGGCGAGGTCTGAGGTGTAGTCGGATCTTACGAGATGGAGAGTGGAGGCCGGAATCGTATCGGTACACAGAGGAGCTGGGAGGGTTCATTAGGGCTACAGTCATTGATCCGACTTTGCCTGCAGATCGGTGGATTTGGGAGCCGACTGGAGTTTCTTCGGACCCGGGGGAGTTCCAGTTCCGTAGTTGCTACAACCTTATCCGGCACACTTTTCATCTGAGTGCTGATTACGAGTTCGTCTGGTGTACGGGTCTGGCCAGGAAGATGCAGTTGTGTGTTTACAAGCTTCTTCTGGGTCGCCTCTTGACGAGGGATAGACTGAGTTCTTTTGGAGTGCTAGTGCCGAATCCCAATTGTGTGCTTTGCTGCTTGGAGCCTGAGTCTATTAAACATATATTTTTCGAGTGCACTCTGGCATGGCAGATATGGTCGGAGCAGAGTCGGGTATTAGGAGTGTACGCCTCTGGTAAATGCATTGGGGACATCATCCAGGTGATTCGAGATAGTAGAGGTCGAGGTCAGGACTGGTTCCGCACAGCCAGAGTTCGTCTGGCGGCTTCGGTTTGGCATGTTTGGCGGGAGCGAAACCGCCGGATTTTTGAGGGACTAGTCACACCTCCGGTTGGCATTCTCCATAATATTGAGTTTGATGTAAATGCTATGGAGAATGGATGAGTGTTGAGTGGGAGTCCCACTCAATTTGTATGTTGTACGATTATGGCTTTTCGTTTGGAATAAAATTTACCTTTTTTCAAATATATATATATATATATATATATATATATATATATATATATATATATATATATATATATATATATATAGACACACACACACACACAAGGCTAATTACACTCAGCAGCAATTTCTTGAGCCTTGAGATTCTTTCCGACAGTAATGGGATAATATGTACCGCCCTTTACTGTTGCGTCAACAGCCACAAACATGCACAGCCGCCCATGTGAAAGAGAGGACCCATCTCAAAAGAAACCTCAATTGTGTTTTACATGGTCACAACCATACATCTAACAATGTACTGTTGACTTGGATCCTAGATATGTTCGGACTGTACTCGAGATGTGTGAGTTGCAACTTATAACCCGACTGAAATTATACAAAAGGCATGAATAAGAATAATTGCATCATACGAAAATGGCAAAACCACCCTAAACCAGAACATGCATGCACCACCCTCAACCAGAAACACAATCTGCAGCTTATGTCAGGATATCAACCAAGAATTACTAATAAAGACATCAACGAAGTAAAAAAACAATAATAATGGTCTTTGATAAAATAAAGAAAATTCCACTAAATTAAGTAAAGATGCGAATATATTCAAAAAGAACATGCATGCAACAGACTGCTTATGTCAAGAAATCAACCAATAACTACTACTAAATTTGAAAACAAATCATCATTAAGGCCTAAACGACACTCACCTTGGTCCTCGATTGTGGGTCTCCTGCTCCAATCTAATTTCTGTTCACTCCATAGTCTTACATCAACTTCAAATTGGGATAGAGGCAATATGCTATGAGTACATGTATGTGGTTTTTGGGTAAAAATTGAAATATGGGCAAAAGAATCAATTAGAAGAAGATGAAACATATACCCATTTATTTCTCAACATAATTCAGGTTCTAGGAACATGAGTGATCAAATTGATTACATCTCTACAAGCACAGGGGGTCTCGCTGGTTCAGAGACGCACGGATCCAATTGGCAGCTAGCATTTGGCATATCTGGAGAGAGAGAGGAACAAATGCATATTTGAAGAATTGCAAACCACAACCTTGGGACTCCTGCACAACAAAGAGTTCGATGTTAAACATATGATCCTATAGCTTGTAGTAATTGATGTAACACTACTGATTCTTTAGCAATAAAATCACCTTTTTTCCAAAGAGAGAGAGAGAGAGAGAGGACCCATCTCAAAAGAAACCTCAATTGTGTTTTACCTGGTCACAACCATACATCTAACAATGTACTGTCCACCCTGGATCCTAGACATGTTCGGACTGTACTCGAGATGTGTGAGTATCCGTGCAACTTATACGCCGACTGAAAAAAATAACTCAGTTACAAAGTAAATCATAGACAGTAAAAAAAAAAATGGTGCCATGCCATCGTCACGAGGCGTCAAACATACATCTGACAAAATCACTCTAGAGGACACGAAATCAATGACCGACTCATTTTTCCATGTGCATATCAGGCTGTTTGAATTCTGATATGACAATCTTTTAGACTAAATCCACATGAAAGTTAAAGATTCAGAATAAAATAAAATCTAAAATTTACTTCATAACCCAAGATGTTGAAAATTATACAAAACGCATGAACAAGAATCATTGCATCATACGGAAATGAAAAACGAAAATGCTTTTGCCCGACCGGGGGGGACAACACCCACCCCCGCTAACACGGGCCCACCCGCGGCCAGGGGCCAATGGCGGCACACCATGGGCACCCCCAGCGGCAGGCAAAACAGCAGTCCCAATGAAAAAACAACCCTTTACTATGAACAAGAATCATTGGATCAATACGAAAATGGCAAAACCACCCTTAACCAGAAACACAATATGCTGCTTATGTCAGGATATAAACCAAGAATTACTACTAAAGACATATCAACAAAGTAAAGAAACAATAATAATGGTCTTTGATATTAAAAAAAATGCACTAAATTAAGTAAAGATGCGAATAAATTCAAAAAGAACAAGCATGCAACAGACTGCTTATGTCAAGAAACCAACCAATAACTACTACTAAATTCGGAAAAAAAAAAAAATCACCATTAAGGCCTAAACGACACTCACCTTGGTACTCGATTGTGGATCTCCTGCTCCAATCCGATTTCTGTTCACTACATAGTCTTACATCAATTTGGAATTGGGATAGAGGCAATATGCTATGAGTAAATGCTAGAGTAAATGTACGTGGTTTTTGGATAAAAATATGGGCAAAAGAATCAATTAGAAGGAAAAAAAAAACTAATTTGGAGTTAAGACGGATATGGGATTCAAAGTGTCGAACATGACACAAAGATCGAGAAAGTATGCAAAGATCAAGAGGTGGACGATGCTTTTCAATAAAAGCAAACATTTTAATTTTTACATATACAATATCCACACTTTTTCAGTGCAACTGATTTACTAACATATAAACTTTAGATGATTCAAAATGAACGAGGCATTAGTTTTAGCACATATAAACTTTAGATGATTCAAAATGAACGAGGCATTAGTTTTAGCACTATATTGGATTAGAATATAACATAGTAAGATTCCATGCCATTTTTTCATAACAAAGATCTTGAAAATAAAGTCGCCAATTGTATAAGTTATCAACTTTGAAGTAGATTAACTCAAAACTTAAAATAGTCTTTAGGAGTAACCTTTTTTGAAAAATAATATAGAAGAAAATCAAATTTTAGTAAATACTATTTATATGAATGTTTCAAAACATACTTGATCATATACAAGTCATATAATAGAAACTTCTGAAATTACAATTTAGAAGTAAGCTTCCTTAAAATATGGTAGAAGGAAAACAAATTCTTATGTCAAAGGATATCTGAACCTTCATAAAACTGACTGTCTTTGCGAAGTGGCCACTTCCACCACCAGGTGGGTCATCACGGTCAAACACTTGTCAATACAATATAGTCAACACTGTCAACAAAGTGAAACAAAAAAAAGAGCATGCAGTCAGTTACAAAAAGATGAATTTAAGATTTATGATGTCCAACTTAGAATTTCTAATGAAATAAAATATGAAGCAACATCTTATAACAACATTTTAAAGATCTAATTGGCAATATGAAGTTAAAAAATAACCGAGCGTTCGAAAGTATAAATACATGAGGGTTATAGCACACTCAGCTGCGATAAGGAGAAAAATATTATTAAAAAATCAATACAGGCTAACCGATTCATTTTTGTAATATATTATTCATTAGTACTGTACTAGTTGTGTATCCCAATGAATCATTAGTACCGTACTAGTTGTGTATCCCAATAATTATTCATTTCCCTATACCAAGGTTGGAAAAGATAGGATCGTGAAGAAGTTGCTAGGTGCCATCCATTTAAGAGGATCAATCATTCGCAATCAATGTGATTTCAAGCAAAGCAACATTAATTTAGGAGGATCAGTTAAGCTGACATTTCAAAATTACAATCATGATCATTTCAAGCATAACAACATTCATTTCGGAGTACCTGGCATTGTGCTGTGAAACAAGTAAACAACATTCATAATGTATTTATGAAACATCACCACTTAACCCAAAACAAATTGATTGATAGTTTAAGTAAACACTTTGATTTTCATGACAATATGAAATCATTCCTCTTTCAAAACAAAGAAATTTGAAAAATGAAGTAGAAAAAACGCATGTGGGAGATCCAAGATTTGAGGAGTAAGACTACAAAGAATGATTCGTCGCAAGTATTTGATGATGGATAAGAAAAGTTGTGAGATATTACAAAAACTAATAAATTTATAGAATTAATCCTTTGATGTCAAGCCCAGCCCAGCCAAGCAAATCAAATAGATCTTCTCTTGGCAAGAGTTTCCAACAAACAAAAAGTTGAACTTCTTGTTTCCACTCTAATTTTTGTTCATGGAGACCTCTTCAGTGTTCGAATTGGCATAAATCAAGGAGACGGCAAAAGCAATTTTACTGCTCAACATTAGTTTATACCTATCCTTAACAAAAACTTAAGGCTTATAATAATGAACCTTAGTTTAGCCAATAATAGGAAAGATGGACTTTAGATTATAAAAAAAAGGGTATCTATGGCAATTTAAGCAAAGGGGAAATGAAGGTGATGACTTTCCATTTGTATTCAAATAATTTTAAACTTCAACTCCAAAGTCCTAATTTCAAATAAAAGTAGAGAAATTTGATAATCAAATTTACCAGAATTAGTGAATTATGTTGTCTAAAGCACATATAGGGGAATTATAAAATCTGAAATGTAAACACGATTAAACTCAAATTATAATGCACACAAGATGATTATAGCTAACTTTTCAGATAAGATACACCAAAAAGGGAAAATTGTAACAAAAAAAACTAAAAGAATTACAAATTAGGCAGTAGAATGACTGATCTAAGAGAGAACATACAGTATAATAAAAATTATCAATCTTTCAATACACTCAATAACAACCATCAGATATTGAAGAGAAACAATGCTTTCACTAATTAATCAACATTTCAAAGAATATTTTATTTCCATCCGTTCTATTTGAAGATAAAATTATATATACTTACATGCATATTCCTCAATCATGGGGCCTTCTATTTCGTCACAGATACAGAAAAGCAGCACCTAAGTACTTCTTAGGTAACGCATCGTAAACATCTGAACAATAAAAGACAGAATTCACTAAAACATTTCAAAAGTAGAATTAAGGAAATTTAATGAGAAGGGTGTTTAATGTTTTAAAAGAATTATTAATGGTGATTAAGAAAGTGATTAGGTGGGAGGGTGATTAGGATTTGACTAGTGAATGAATTGATGAGGGTTAAAAAATAGGATTAAGGTACTTAATTAAGGAACTTTAATGAATTTTAAAAAAATAGATAAAGTTATGGAGATTGGAAACTTAATACGAACTATATATTGGACTAGGTCCCCAAACAAGGCCAGAGAAACATGATTCCATTAACATATAGACCTGTAGTATACACATAATAGAATACATTAGTAGCACATCAAATTCTTCAAATACTTTAAAATAAGTAGAAAGAAAATCAGTTATATACCACCTCCTTGGATATGAATACTAGCTTGCCAGGTTTGACACCATGCTTCTCAAATTCCCTCGCCGCATATCCCCAAGTATATATAAACAAAACAAAAAACTAATTCTCTAAACAAAAGAAGTATCGATGTGATGCCAGACAAGCCAGACAAGTAACGGACACAACATACACACTCCAAAACTTGTCGAGTCCTTGTCGCAGTGTCCATGTGTGTATTGTCTGTTATCAGAAAGACGCTCCAAAACCAGTCTCGTGCCCATATTGTGAAAGAAGGCGATTAAGAAGACAACATAAAAGGAAAAGGAACGAAAACAGGTACCAAGACACAAACCCACATAGCACAAACCCACATAGCACAGAAAATACACCGACGAATACCCTCCTTACTTCTTGGCCATAGCCTCTCCCACCATCCTTTGCATCGTCAGAAAGCCATTTCAAGAAAGTGCCCGAGAGGGAGGAGGATCCTCGAAGGAACCCTAAATTCATTAAAAACCCTAGTCAGAGAAAAGATATTTGATTTTAATAAAAGTCATAAAAGGAAACTTGAACATAAGATCAATAAATGCATATTCTTCGGAGCTTATTTAGAACCAAAACCTAGAAGAAAATGAAACTGTGACATACGACTTGTGACTGTTTGTTAACCTCAAATCTCATATCAAAGAAGAAACAAAGCTACACCTGCAACATCAAAAGTAGATAACTGGGATGCCGGTAGAGTTTCCTCTGTTCGAACAAAGATAGATTTCTGATAGTGTTTTTTTCAATGTTCACCTGGTAGGTGGGGAAGGGACATGAGACTCTGCCAATTACATCATATATCACTACTGCTTCGTCTTCTTGGAGACCTACAATTACGTGGTTTGTAACATTGAAGTCTTTCAGAGCACATAAAAGAAAACTAGTACATAAATGGTTGCTGAAACAAAACCTGAACAAAGATTTGTTGTAGTAATTCTGATGCATCTTTACTCTGATACATCATAATCTATCATTGTGAGGAAGTGTTAAACTCATGAAAAAAATAAAGATACGAGCAACCACTATGTCACTCAAAAATCCACAGCACCCGTGTAGGGCCTGTTACTTTAAATTTGCACAACTTTTATTTTGATTTTTCTTAACGGACTATATTCCAATATTTTCTCACACAAAATTTAACATACGAAAATTCTCAAAGAATAATTTTTCTACAGTATCCTTACAAATTTAACATGCTACATATATTTTGTATGTTGTCACAAATTTAACATAACGAATATTTATAGGTCCTTCAACTTTTCTCAAATTCATGTATTTTCTCATAAAGTGACTTTTGTCCAATATCCTCTAAGAAATACAAATTTTTGATGTTCTCCAAATTTTTTTAAAGTCCCACATGTGCCATTTGAATTCTTCTCACAAGCCACACGTTCCAGAACTCCAGCAGAATGTTATCGAAAAATTTGGAATTGAAAATACTATATTAGAAAATAATCAAAATCAAAACTGGACTCAGATTGTTTATTAATATCTTTAAAGATATTGACTGACATATGTAATATATGGGCTCAAAGTGTAGCATTTATTTTTGCATAACTATATCCAACCCAAATGGATAGCGAATAAATCATGAGAAATAAATTTTTAAGGAATTGAACATAAACTATTTCCAACCCAAAATTGCACAAAAAATACCATCCCATCGTTGAAATAAAAGTGTCCATGGTATGAACTAAATTCTGAATTTCTCATACAAAGGCCACCAAAGTAATGAAGACGAAATATGAATTTATCATAAAAATAGGGTTAAACCAAGTTTCCTCATCATATAGCCCATAGTATGTGAATTATGCTAAATATTAGTCAGAAGTAATCATATATTTTACGAAACGAAACTTCATTCCAATAATATCCTTCTAAGATAAAATATCATCGTAGCCCCACAAAAACCATAGTTCGCAGTATACCGATACGGTTTGGCATGTCCCGATCAATACTGACCGATACCCGATACTGACCTATACCGACATTGAGGTTCTCTTTTCCGGTCAATTCGGCAAAGAAAATTGAATAAAAAAAACCCATCAAAAAGGGTGTAAAAGCATAGATAGGTTATAAAAACATGTAAAAGAAGAAAACTTAATCTATCGTATCGGTAAGGGTGAGTACTATTTCATTCAATTTCAAAACTACTAAGAAACAATACTAAAAATATTAAAATCATGCCTAAATATATAAAATATATTTTCTAAAATGTTAATAATTTATTAATAATTATTTGCTTTCCGATACCACAAAATCCGATATTCTCGATCCGAAACATACGATTCCGCCGATCCCGAATGGTCCGATACCACCCCAAACTGAATTTACATACAGAACCAAATATACATCTTAACAAATACACAATCCAAGCCCTGTAGACAAACTCAACTTCGAAATATAGAACTCGAATCCCCATCCTTGCCAAGTATGGACACGGTCAAGTCTGGACACGACTAAATCTGGACACGACCAAAACCGAACGCGAGCAAATCCATAATTCCTACAACCGATCCTGCCCAACACCCTCATCAAGCTAGATTCGAAATTATGTATAATTCAACATTAGGGGAGTTAGAATGTTACCTAGGTGTAGAGGAAATCGGATCTGCAGTGAAGACACGAGCTCACACGACCTCTTCGTGCTCAGTCAGCGATGCTACCCTGGCTCAGGCAAATTGCCGAACAGTTGGTGTTCAGAAGAATACTACAACACCATGCATCTCTCCTAGTTATTCCTTCAAGAAAATTCAAAAATAAACCAAAGAGAATCAATCCAGAATCCCATCGGCTTGTTGATCAAGATCGATCAAATTCGCACAAACATGATTTGATCAACCAAATCAGAAAACCGATTGAAAAATCCAACTCGATCAAGACACTACTGCCGATAAAATGAAAATTCACAGAGCTACAAGGATCGAATTCTTGATCTCGACAGGAAGTCCCAACGATTTGATTAATCCCGACAATGGTTCACTATTTCGAAATAGCAGAGGGAAAAGAAGTTGATCAATAGAACGATCAATGAGTAGATCGTTTGATCCTAGGTTCAAGAACACTACAAAACACCGATCAGTGACTCACCGGGTTGGATCATTAGTCAGAGGAAGGAGACGCGATCTATCGATGCCGAACGCTCGCCGGGAAATCGCAGTCGCGCGGAGGAAGAAGACTCGTGCAGCCGTGCGCCGCCGAGGAAGGAGGGCGCCTAGTCGTCGTCGCCGTCGGAAGAATCACCTCGCCGTCGCCGGAGAGTAGTCGCCAAGCCGCCGAGAACAGTTGCATCGCCGGAAGACCGGAGCTCAGTCGTCGATGGAAGAGAACATCGCCATGGCCGATCATAATTAGGGTTAGGGTTAGGGTTCGGGGAAGAAATTTGGTTTGGGACAGGGAAAGGAAGGAGGAAGAGAGGAGGAGAAATTGGGATCGAGTGAACTCTGCTCTTCCCAGAATGAAATAACAGAGAGAGAGAATGAGAAGGTC
Source organism: Iris pallida (assembly GCA_029216955.1). Classification (NCBI taxonomy): domain Eukaryota; kingdom Viridiplantae; phylum Streptophyta; class Magnoliopsida; order Asparagales; family Iridaceae; genus Iris; species Iris pallida. The sequence goes on along the minus strand of JANAVB010028820.1, from coordinate 7,282,831 downwards.
AGTTCATATAGAGTGGAGTGGGGCAGGGTGTTGCTTGGAGAAGGGGACAATTTTGGAGGGAAATATTTGAACGTAAGTGATATTCGGGGATTGCTCTCTTTCATGGAGATCAAGCAGAATCAGTGGAATAAATAGATTTGAAGGAAAAATAAGAAGGATGCCGCTATACGCACCATATGACTTACTTAGCACACCCCAAGTGCTAAGTACACCATATTTTAATTGATTAAAATTAGCATAAATACTAAGTACATTTCACCAAATGACCAAAATATCATTTTCTATTCAAACCTAAAACCTATCTATCATTCCTAAGCACACCCCAAATCATTCTAACCTCTCTACTCTCCTCTCTCCTCTCTCCAACCGACCGGCCCTCTCTCCTCCCCGATCCCCTCTGCTCCGTGCGACCAATGAGAGGCGCCCCCGTTCAACCCACGACAGTCGGCCACCACAATGGACAGACCATCCCAAGACCAATTCCAAGATCACTGCTAGAATTTTTCGCTTAGGATCACTGCTAGAATTTTTTGAATCCCTTCAATTCGTGTGAAAACGAAAAAAATGGAAAAAAAAATTGGATTTTCACGGTTCTGTTCGAGCCTGGTTTGTCGAGCGCTCGGACTGGAGTTCGACCCATGACAGTCGAACTTCTTTACGAAGGTTCGACCAAAAATGGTCAAACGAAAAATTAAATGAAAAAACACAATGTTCGACCACAACTAGTCGGACGAAGCTCTACTGTTCGACCATTACACGTCGAACTGCCCTATATATGTTCGACTTTCCTCGATCGAACATGTTTTGTTCAGTTCGACCAGTCGAACAGAACATGTAATGTTCAGCAGTCACAGGTTGAGCATGTGGTTATCTGTTCGACTTGTACAGGTCGAACATGTAATGACCCGCTCCGCCCTAGCGGAACGCCGATTCAAACGGCAAGTACGACGACTCAGACGAGCCGTCGACTCGAAGAGTTGCGTCGACCTGATGAAGAATCGATGCAAGACTTACATTGGCCCGTCAAGGATGAATCCAGACTTAGACTTTCAAAGGCGCGCTCGGAGTATCGCTCGGCCGATGCGAACATCGCTAAGGTGGGTGGCTCCGATGAACCCGTCTTTGCTTAGCCTAGACACATAACAATACGGACACTATTACTAGAATCGCTAGGCGATAACACCGCGCATGCTAATAAATGACTCAACGCACCTAGCTAAGGGAATAATCCCATCTTGTATGCTTGTATAAAATATGGAAAAGAACTTGGAAAATGTGAGAACTCTCGCACCGCACTCCACGCTCGTGCTAAGGCATAAGTTTACATTTCGAGTTCCTTATACGTTCAACAATAAAATAATGAATGGTTTACAGCAATGAAATGGAAGACTATCGACATAGTCGTTCCGAGTAGAGTATAGCAACATTGGAAGACTTCGGGACCGATGGGTCGCCAAGGCGACTCCCGCACGGGGAGTTGCATAATGTATGAATGAAAGAATGAACGAATAGTGTGTAAATGAATGAATCAACGAATGAATGAATGAATACGTGAATGAATCATTTGAACGAACGAACAAGTGAAAGAAAAGAAAGAATGAATGAAAGATAAGAGAGAAAAGAATGGTTAGCGACAGGTATGACGGGGACGTGCAACGGAGATCGCTACCCGCGCTGTACGGACGCCAACCTGGTCGATAACGCATTATGGCTCAGAGACAGCCTATGGCTCAAGGACAGCCGTTAAGTTAAAATGATAAGACAATACGAAATGGTCGTGGACGGACTCGTGCACGAGTGAAACGATTCCAAGGCAACGAACGACGATGTCGTGGTCGGCCTAGGCAGAATCATGGCCTACGGGCGGACAGGTGTGCGGGCTTGGGCACATAACCAAATGTAAGGCCGGGTACTTCAATAGTCTATCAAGGTGTACCAGCCATCACGCTTGATAGATGATAATACCATAAGTAAATGTCCAAACGGCTCACATAGCCAGCGACTGGTGCATATAGATTAAGTAGGCTTTGCTGGTGGCAATCCACGTGCAAGTCCTTGCATTGAAACAAAGTAGTCTAAGTTAACTGAACAAGGCACCTTTTGAACAGGCTTGAATATAACACACCAAATGATCAAGAGTACTTCGTGCAAATGAGTTAGAAAATACGCCTACGACGTGCTAGGACCTGAGGCAGGGACACGCTCTTGACATTGAATGTTTACGTGAATTACGTTAAGTTGATATATATGAATTATTGTCTAACTTGGTTTACTTTGGACAGGAAAGGTCGGACGGTAAGTATGGGTAAGTCGTGCATGTATTTTCATGCAAACACTTGAATTCGGCAACACGAGATAGGTTATGAAATATGCCATGAAACTGACCCTAAGAAAAGATTAGCAAGACAATGAATGATAGACGGTGCACAAAAGTAAATAGAACGTGTTTGGTAATGATAGCATTATGGGCGAGCTAGCCTCCCCACCAGTGCATAACAATGTACTGATAATCCCACAGTTTGCTTGCAGGACGCAGGAGATGTCGTCGGGTGCGGAGCTTTCCTAGAACGTGCTAAAGCGCGGAGCTATCTCTGGAGCCTTGGAGCGTTGCAAGGAGCTGAAGTACCATATACACTACCAAAATAAGTCATATCAGCGACGTATTTAGCGACTCCAAGGAAGAACGTCGCTATTTTTGGGGGTTTTAGCGACGTTTATACAAGACGTCGCTGTTTGTCGCTAACAGCGACTAATAGCGACGTCTAGCGGCTGCAATTTGTTAAATGAGAATAGGCATCGCAAGTTCGTCGGTACACGTCGCTGATGTAGCGACGTGTAGCGACGCACTTTAAGTAGCATCGTCGTTTCATAAATATCAGCGACGTTTAGCGACGTCCTAAAAGAACGTCGCTAATCGTTTCATATAGCAAGGGTTTTGCTTTTCGATCTTTCACAAATTTTCCCCCCAAATATTTCGTGCCCTCCTCCTCCGCGACGCTCCTCCGACGATTTCCCTCCTCCGGCCTCCTCCTCCGCGGCGCTCCTCCAGTGATCTCCCTCCTCCTTCTCCTCCTCCTCCTCCTCCTTCCTCAGGTAGCTCCTCAGGTAACTCTCCCCCCCGCTTCCCAGTTTCTCCTCGTCTTCTAGCTCTCTCTCTCGCTTCTAGTTCGTGTCCACGAGAGCGTGGACTCGCTGCCGGGGACACGAGACTCACAGTGGACTCGCTGCCGGGGACACGAGACTCACAGTGGACTCGCTTCTAGTTCGTGTGACACCTATTTTGTTGGTTTGGACACGTCGTGTCCCACTGTATGGACACAAGACTCACAGTGTGACACCTATATACTGATACTGGGAGTTTTTTGGGCATATCAACTGTCAATTTGATGTTTTGCTTGGATTCGAATTCTAATTTAGGGTTCGAGCCCTATTTACTGATACTGGGAGTTTTTTTTGGGGCTTTTTCAGGGTTTTGAAATGATGAATAAATTGACTAATAATTATTATCGAGCTCTATAAAATTTCAGCTATGTCACGAAGGATGGATACTAATCCTGTGAATGAGTTTTCTTCTAAGTATTCTCGACAGTTGAGTATGATTTAGCTCACTGACATTACTGAAATATGGAATGATTAGTGTAGGATATGTTGGTCAGGTTTTGGCAGAGTCAGCTATGTCACGAAGGATGGATACTAATCCTGAATACCATATTTTAAATCCTACAACGCTGCTTAGTTGAAAGTCTTAATTAGGCTTTCTGTTCAGTACCCTTTGACTGCTTAGTTGAAAGTCTTAATTAGATTATCTGCCATTCGACCGACGAGACAGAAATCTATGTATGACATTTGCTATAAGGAATTTGCATTAATCTATGGTACGACATCGTGATCAGGACATAGTCCCTGCAGCCATTCGACTGGCGAGACAGAAACTATGTAGCCGTAGATAAAGTTGACTGTCCTCTGACCCCCATCCCTCGGCAATGATGATACGACAACCTATCACTACATTTTTTAGTAGTAGATAATGTCTTAGTATTACATTATGTGGGTTCATCTTGATTCTGTTACATCCTTCAGATACTAGATTCGATAAGAACATATACTACACAATATGTACAGAACATAGATGATTCAAACTAATGTATGCTAGAATGAATTTTGGGTTGTGTTCTGAGCCATTTGTCCCCACACTTGGCAATTATGCAGAACCGTTTGTGGATATACAATCGTCATCCTGATAAATTATTATCTGTGTCAATCTTTACAGAATTATCTTAAAATGGATATGAATTACTATCTGCAGAACCGTTTGTGGATGTACAATCGTCATCCTGATGACATGTGCGGTGTGCGGGATAAATTTATACATGGTGTGCAATAGTTCCTGTAGTTTGCCAAGGCGTTCCCTCAGTACATGGACCGTACAAAAATTAAGTGTCCATGTATGAGATGTCGCAACTTGAAATATCATTCGGAAGTGGATGTGACATATCATTTGTATTCGAGGGGTTTCATGCCAAATTATTATCAGTGGACCACACACGGAGAACTTGTGTCTTTAGCCTCCGAGCCGGAGCCTTATGTGGAGCCTTATGTAGATGTCCACGAGCATGCTGATTACGACCAAGGGTGGACGAACATGGTTTTCTATGCTGCGGGGCCTAGTTTCGATCCGAACAATCAATATGCAGCTGAGGAGGCATCGAATGCCAATGCTGCGAAGTTCATGGAGTTGCTGGAGAATGCAAGGACTCCTTTATATCCTGGTTGTGATGACCATTCACCGTTGGAGATGGTTACAAGATTGTTGAGCATAAAATCAGATTTTAACATGTCTCAAGAATGCTACAACCGAATCCTGGAGTTAATTATAGATATATTGCGGGAGGGTGGCAAGTTACCTAAAGACTTCTACCGATCCAAGAGAATGGTGAGATCGCTCTGGATGGGGTATGAAAAAATTGATGCATGTCGCAACGGATGCATGTTGTACTATAAGGACGACAAGGATGAAGACGCCTGCAGATTTTGTGGTGCCGATCGCTTCTAGGCAACTAGTATAATAAGGACTTCTAGTGCACGCAAGCCAACAGATTCGATGCACTATTTGCCTTTGACGCCGCGGTTGCAGAGGTTGTTTATGGCAAAGGAGACAGCTGATAATATGAGTTGGCACAAGCGAGAACAAATAGATGGAGTACTAGATCATCCATCCGACGGGGAAGCATGGAAGCACTTTGATCGAGTGTATCCTGATTTTGCTTCGGAGCCGCGTAATATCAGATTGGGGCTTTCCTCCGACGGTTTTACCCCATTTGGACTTTTGGGCTCACAATATTCTTGTTGGCCAGTGATTGTTACTCCGTACAACTTGTCGCCTTGGATGTGTATAAAGACTCCTTACATGTTCCTAACTGTTATTATTCCAGGTCCGAAGAACCCGAAGAGGAACATCGATGTGTACTTACAGCCCTTGGTAGATGAGCTGAATCAGTTGTGGGAAGTAGGTGCAACCACATATGATGTTTCTAGAAAGCAGAACTTTCAGATGAGGGCCGCACTAATGTGGACCATCAATGATTTCCCAGCCTATGGAATGTTATCGGGTTGGAGCACCCATGGTCGTCTCGCATGTCCGTATTGTATGGATCGTACTAAGGCTTTCCGTTTGAAACACGGAGGAAAACCGTGCTTCTTTGATTGTCATCGACAGTTCCTGCCAAAGGATCATCCGTACCGGAGGAACAGGAATGCTTTTCGTGCTGGCGTGGTAGAGAAGTCCAGTCCACCGCCACGGTGGTCCGGGGACACGATATGGGAAGAAGTTAAAGAATTGTCAAGTGCTATTGAAGAGCCTACAGCGGGGTACAAGTGTGATGGATTTGGCCGCGCTCACAACTGGACGAAGAGGAGTATATTCTGGGACCTACCATATTGGAGTGACCATCTGCTCAGACATAACCTGGATGTCATGCATATCGAGAAGAATGTATTTGACAATATAATAAATACTGTGATGGACGTAAAGGGGAAGACGAAAGACAATCCCAAGGCCAGGTTGGACTTAGAAGAAATATGCAGACGTCCAGAGTTGCATTTGATAAAGGAAGGCAGTGGGAAGTATAAGCAGCCCAGGGCCATTTTCTCACTGGACAAGGAGGACAAAGGTAAACTTTGTAGGTGGATCCAGGACCTAAAATTTCCAGACGGGTACGTATCAAATTTGAGAAGATGTGTTGACCCGAAGGAGAACAAACTACAGGGTATGAAGAGCCACGACTGTCATGTTTTTTTGGAGAGGTTAATCCCGATTGCATTTCGGGAATTCTTACCTCATGTCGTTTGGGATGCACTGACAGAGCTTAGCATATTCTTCAGAGATCTTTGTTCTACTAAGTTGCTCGTCGATCGGCTTGAAAAGCAGGAGAAGGACATTGCAGTAACATTGTGTAAGCTTGAGAGGGTGTTCCCTCCTAGATTCTTCGACTCTATGGAGCATTTGCCAATTCATCTTTCATATGAGGCACGTGTTGGTGGGCCCGTCGGTTATCGGTGGATGTACCCGTTCAAGCGCCATCTAAACCACCTGAAGAGGAAGGTGAAAAATAAGGCACGGGTCGAGGGTTCTATTTGTGAAGCCTATGTCCTTGAGGAGATTACAAACTTCTGTTCAATGTATTTCAAGCCTCATATTGCTACAAATAGAACAAGAGCTCCGAGGAACGACGATGGAGATATAGAATATAATGATGCATTATTGAAAGTCTTCAATGCTCTTGGAAAGCCTTCAGGAAAACTGAAAAAGAGATATTTGAATGATGAGGAACTAAAGGCGGCCCAGTTATATATATTACTCAACTGCGAGGAGGATGAAGTGGAAAAGCTAGAGTGGTAAGTAAAAATCTTCAACATTCAAGTCATCTATTTGTTGATTCCGTTATTATAATTTAACGAGTATATCCCGATATTTATTGGTTTTCAGCAAATTTAATGATGAGGTGAGGTCAAGTAGACCATACATTACAGATGAAGAAGTAGAAGAAGAAATGAGACTTCATTTCCCGTCTTGGTTGACTGCATATGTACGTAAGAAGCTAGTTAGAATCTTCCTCCATTTACAACTGTACAAGAAATAACTTAACATTAAACTTAATTTTGTATCTTTTCGTGTTTAGGTCGATCGTCCGGACGTCATTCTTGAGAATGAATCTATTAGAACTCTTGCCAAGAGACCAATTTATGCCGTCAAAGTATGGCCAAGTTATTGCGTGAATGGATTTAAGTTCAAGTCAACAAATGTACTCATCAGAGATAGCTTCATGGATCTTGATTCCACAAAAAACAGTTGCTTGTGTATCAAATCTACAAACTACAAAGATGTCACTCCAGGCAATGATTTCTATGGCGTCTTACGGAAGATCGTGGAATTGACGTACAACTATGGCATAGAGCCTGCCAAGATCGTGTTATTCAAAGTTGATTGGTTCGATCCCATACAAGATCAAGGATAGAAAATTGACAAGCATGGTCTTGTGGATATTAATTACCGTCGTCGATACCAAGGATACGAACCATTTATCCTAGCAAGTCAAGCTCAACTCGTATATTTTACAACATATCCTAGACGGAAAACAACGAGGTGCGACTGGTGGGCAGTATGCAAGACTAAATCCAGAAATACCTACGACGTCGATGAAGTGGCTTATCAGGAGGACGAACTGCCTCTTGTACCTAATACAGTTGATGTCAACTCAGCAGAAGTTTCCCATTCAATATCTACTTGTGTAGAAGAGGTACAAGTATCCGAAGAGGAAGATGAAGGAGATGCTAGTGACGATGAGGAGGAAGAGGAAGAGGATGAGGAGGAGGAGGAGGCAAACGAAGAAGATGAATTTTTAGAGGATGATTGAGAAACTGTGATTTTGATGTATTCATACTTCTGTAATCTTAAATTATGAACTATGATCATTTTTGAAAACTTAAATTATGAATTCCAATGTATGCAGATATTTCTAAACTGTCATTATATTTATTTATATTTTCAATCATAAACTGTGATTTCGATGTATTCATATTTCTGTAGTCTTAAATTATGAACTCTAATGTTATTATCAGCATGGCAGGACGACGCGGAGGCACCTCAGGACGACGCGAAGATAGGCCAGGACGATCCGTGTCCTTAGGTGGGCAAAGAGCTCCGTTACAGGAGGATGGCTCTGGACCATCGTCTGACCCGAGCACTCCATTATACCATACGGTCTCAGGTCCGGGTGGCAGTGCACCTGCGACGAGCAGTTCCAGGCTTGCTGATCATACTACTTCTCCTAGCCTTCCTAGCGCTGACAGCAGCATGGCGGGTGGGGAGCAGGTGGAGGAGGTAGTCCCTACTCCCGCCCGTCCCGCCCGGGCGGATCCATACCAGAGCGACCCTCCATGCGTACCTCAGGACGAGACGAGGAAATATTTTATGCATATCTGTATATCTATATATATTCATTAATACGTCGATTATCGTTGTATACAGATATCGTCCCTAGTCGGTACAGAGAGCGTTGGGCACCTTTCTAAAGTCCAACTATGGGGGTCCGTGGATCAACTACTCGGATGCCTCGGAAGAGAGGAAGGCATTCTGGTTTGCCCACATCAAGGTAACTAAAGATAGTTAATTTAGTATGATTAATATAATTTTAAGCATTTTTTAGAACTTATTATTTTAATTTGTAATTCTTGTAGAGGACTTATTTTTATCCACCACACCGGGCCGAGCAGATTGAGAGGCAGTTTCCTACCGTCGCCGCCAAGTTGATCTGTGATGCAATTGACGATCAGAAAAAATGTCACCACTCCGGAAAGCAGATTGCTGGTTGGATCACACCTGACCAGTGGACCACGATGAGGGCTCGATTTGAGGAGCCCGAGTACAAAGAGCGGTCAGAGAAGGCGAAGGCGGTTAGGACGATGGCCGGAAAGTGGTGTGGTAGATCAATTTCTATGACGGAGCATTTCCGTCGTCTGGTATGTAATTTATTGTAAAATATAAGATTTTATTGATAGTAGGAGTATATAATTTTCTATTTTACTAAAGAATAAAATATAACAAACACGCAGGTGAAGAGGGGTGAAGACGCAAACATGGTGACCGTCTTCCTGGCCACCCATCGGAAGGACGGGAAGCTCATCGACGACTGGGCTACTCAGAGCTATGTAAGTACTAATTTAGATTTCGTTAATTTTTAACACAACTTGAAGAATATACAGATAACCATATACTTAATAATAATTAAATATTTTAGACATTTATTAGGCTAATTTTGGTAAGTACTGATGTATAGAGATGCACAATAATTTTTAGGAAGAGTATGTTAGGCTACGTGATGAGCGTGCGAGTGCTAGTGCACAGGCAGAGGGAGGGGTTGGTACATCGTAACCCTCTCCGCCTCAGTCGAAGGACGAGCTCTGGAAGACCGCTGTTGGTGGTCTTCAGAGGGGTACGTACTACGGTACAGGATCCTACGGCACATTTGTTGCGACGCAGGCATCCAGGGCTCCCTCTTCCAGTGCGCATTCACAGCCATCACAGGCCGAGTCATCCCGAGTCGAGGAGACCATTGTCTGCCAGATTGCTGAGCTGTGCGACGATATGCTGAGGAGGATTGCTGAGCAGCAAGGGCCTCAGGCGCAAGAGGACGCTGCGTCGGTCACCGCACGCTTTGACGACCTCGAGCGCACCGTGCAGCAAGTACAGGGGACAAAGGAGTCCATTCACGACACCGTTACCAGGATAGCGACTTGCATGGAGCAATGCAGTGCCAGACTCCGAGCCCTAGAGGAGACGCGGACGCACCCATCTACCGCGGTTACACTGCCTCCTTCTCCAGCGGTTGTATTGTCTCCTCCTTCATCGTCGTCGGTGGTTCTTACACCGGAGCAGTATGCTTACCTTCTTTCCAGGAGCAGTGATGCTCCTCCTGATCAGTCGTAGTCAGCATATATATTGTTGTGTGATGGCCCATTGTTGGGTCTTTTATGTGGTTATACATACATTATTCTTATGTGGACACATTATGTTTGACATTGTTACAAATTTTCATAAATCTGTGTTGATTGATGAGATTGTGTTTCAAACGTGTTCGTGAGTGTGTGTATATGTGTTGTTTGATACTGTATTTGTGATACACCGTCGTTGTTGTAACAAATAGTGCTGTAAATTCTGCAAATGCTGCAAATTCTGCAAATACTGTAATTTTTTTAATTTTTTTTTAATATTAGCGACGTTCAGCGACTGTCAGCGACGTCCAGCGACGATATAAACGTCGCTAAATACGTCGCTAACTTTAATGAGTACCGTCGTTGATCGTCACTAAACGTCGCTACATAGAACGCCGCGAAACGTCGCTATATGTCGGTAATATAGTGACGTTAAAAAGTCGCAGAACGTCGCCATTTGGCTCTAAAGCCAGGTCAGCATCGATGCATGTCAAGTCGCTCAACGTCGCTAGGATACGTCGGTAAATGATGACGGTTTACGTCGCTGGCAGTCGCTAAATTAGCGACGTGTCCGCGTCGCTAAAGTACGTCGCAATAGCGACGTATTGCGACGTTTTCTTATTTAGCGACTAGGTTAATCGCGACTACATGAAAACGTCGCTAAATTCGTCGCTAATAGAAATTAGCGACGTATTTTCCCTATTTAGCGACGTCTTGACGCGTCGCTGATTTGACAGATTTTAGTAGTGATACAGGACATAATGTATCGGAACATCGTCATGAATCATTCCATCTTGTAAGCCACTTGACACGCCTTTTATGTTTCAGAGAGAGAGCTTGAGAGACTTGTAAACTCGGCCTAGCGCCGCTTGTAAACATCTTGAAAAATTAATAAAGTGTTTGAATTCGCTTCAACTTGTGTTCAGTTACTTTCCGCTGCAAATGGGGACACTCTGTGCGACTCTGTGGCCTAGCTCAAATCGGCCGTTTCTGGAGAAAGCTTTGCACGGGTGCAACCTAGGCCCGTGCGGCATCACGCCTTAGCGAGGATGATCGCTCCTACGGGAGCAGGGCGTGACAGAACAGATCACGAATTTCGAAAAAAATTCTCTGAATAAACACAAAGTTACAAAATAAAAAAATTGGATAAAACAGGAACGTAGATTGGGCCTTTGATGTTCCCTTTGTCCCTCCATTATGCTTTCTTCACAACTTCAAACTAAAAGGAATTTAGGATTTTTTGGGTTGGAGAAGAGAAGGTGGGGTGTACTAAGTAGAGGAAGAAGCTTGATGAAGATTAGAGGAAAGAATAATGTTGCTGGGGGTGTGCTAAGTAGACAGAGTCACAGAGGGATATTTTTGTCTTTGAACATTAACATATTTTATAACTTAAGTCACTTGGGGTGTACTTAGAAATGCTTGGGGTGTTAATAGCCGGACCCAAATAAGAATTGGCCAAAAATTATATTATTACAAGAGTAAATATTCTATGACAATCTTAGATCAAATTGTTAGAAAAAAATGGAGTTAGTTAAAATTATGAATACTCTAGAATTTCTAGACTTGATTAGTTAAATAACCAACCAAAGCGATTAACAATGCTAGAACCTTCTCTCTCTTCGTAATACTTAATAATTAATAAAATTAAACTCTCCATTCAAAAACCACAATAATACTATTAGAAAATTTAATACCTGCTAAAATAAATTATAAATTAATATTTCTAAAATTCTAAAATATTAATAAAATATCAAATTCTATTTATTCGGGAAAGTGAGGTTACACTTTGCTCGTGCAACATAGAGCATAGCATTGCGACTTCACATAAAACAACAGTTTCCGTTGAACTCTATATTGGACTAGGTTCCCAAACAAGGCCAGAGAAACATGATTCCGTAAACAAATAGACCCCTAAGTTACACATAATATAATACATTAGTAGCGCATCAAATTCTTCAAAGACTTCAAAATATGTAGAAAGAAAATCAGTAACAATTTCATGCCGCCTCCTTCGATATGAATACCATCTTGCCAGGTTTGTCACCATTCTTCTCAAATACCCTCGCCACATATCTCTAAGTAAATATAAACAAAAAAATAAATTAGATTTTCTAAACAATAGCAACTAGGAAGAATAGACACTCCCAAAATAGACGATTTATCGATGTGATGCTGGAAAAGTATCAGACACAACATAAACACTCCAAAACTGTGTCGAGTCCTTCTTGCAGTGTCCATGTGTGTCTCGTCTGTGTAGTGTCTGATGTGTATCAGAAAGATGCTCCAAAATCAGTGTAGTGCTCCGTTCCGCTCAATCAATCGGAGGAATCGAAACGCCGACGGCCTTCGGACTTAGCCTTGCAACGGCTTGCTCGGAGACATCGCTCAGGTGGGGTAGTTTCGGTGAACTTGCCTCATCTTATCCTTCACTTAATAATTCGTGTGTTTTCAACTTGCACAATAGGCTTGCTAATAAAAGAGACGAATCCACATAGCTAAGGGAATAATCCCGACGGGTCGAATCGAGTTTAGAACATGGAAAATGTCCCACGGTCGGATCAGAGTTGGTGCACGGTGTGCTTTAAAAATGGCACTCGATCCTTCGTCCCGTGGCTTGGGAGAAGGAAAGTTGGTATTCGACACAAACTACGAGTTAGCCTAAGTCATAGGCGTCGTCCGCGTAAATGCTCGATAAAGCACGCACGTTTCCACTGCGCAAGGCTTGGCATAGCCTTGGCTCGTCCCTCGGGTTAAGTTGTAGGCTTGAGTAAGTTAGGCAAAGTTATGCCGGTCGACCTAAGTCATTCCAAGTGCCGTCCCGCTCTTTCTGCGGTTGTCAAGTTAAATAGTCCCACGACCTCAAGGGCCGTCATATAACGTATGACATGGGTGATAACGTCGCATAGGAGGAAGTCAGTTAAAGGCACGAGCCACGGTTGGCACGATGCAAAGTTAGCTACGGTCTATGGCACTTAAGGAACACATTCTGATCAAGTTAAGTTGGAAGGCTATGTAGTAGTCGTTCCCTCGAGTTCAAAGAAGTTCGAGGCGGTCCCTCGGTTGGGAGTCTCGCGTTCTTATGCACGTTAAGAAGTATAAGATGGTCCCTCGGTTGGGAGTCCCACGGTCCTGATGCACGTTATACAAAGGGTGGTCTAGAGCACGAGATGCTAAGTATGGTTCCAGTCGGACTGTAACAAATTAGGCCATGCATTTACGTGAGTCTAGATGTCTCGTAGGTGCGTGGTCATTGGACACCTTGTCGACAAGGATTTTTGCCTAGACTGGTTATACGCCGGGGTACCAGACCTAGTCGTCCTAGGGGGTAGACGTTATAGCAGCGCACGATTTATTGCATGAGGGTAGTCGGGGGCTTTCCATGGGGCTCGCTACCTGCATCGAAGGACCCGCCGCCTACCCGAGCTATGTCCGCGATGGCTTGTCATGCCGGTGGCCTTTCATATAGAAAAATGCGTGCTAAGCGGCAAATTTGCATACACGTTGTCGGTCGTAACAAAGAAAATGTAAGCATGGTATGTGTTAAGTTATGGAATGCGTGCACGGTATGCACATAAGGGATTATAAAGCCTAAGATTTGGCTATTCGTAAAAGACACGTGCTTCGGCACGAAGTATGGCGTCGTACTTGAGTTCTCAGCGCCGGTTGTACAAGTTGTGTTATACGTTTCGAGTTAAGTCTTGAAGGATTGTAAGGTGAGTTTGGATAAGTCAGGTTACGCTGGTGGCACGGCCTCGATGTTTGAGGCACGAGCAAGTATTTGACACGATCGAGTCGTTACGTCCCAGAGTATGGCACGAGAGATAAGTATGAGTCGGTACATTGACATTACAAGCACGAAAAGGTCTAGAGGCAAAGATAGGGAAGATATCGGTACGATAGCACGGTGACGGTCTAGAGACACAAACATGCCAAGGCGTCGGTCTTAAATCTGATCCTAAGGCAAGAATAGAAAGAAAATTAAAAAAGGGATATGTTACACAAAAAGTAAATTAACGTGTTCGTTTTGTATGGGTGGACGAGGAGCTCACTCCACCAGTACAGTTGAGTACTGACACCCACATAGTTTTCGTGTGCAGGCACAGGTAGAAGCTTGTGGTACGGAGCTCGCTTGGATGCGTCGAGGCATGGAGTTCCTTGGCGATTCGAAGCGTACGGCTGCGTGGAGTCGAAGACTTATACGGGACATAATGTATGGACATCCCCTATCCGAAGTATCCGCTGGCTCGAGACAAGTATTGAGAGATGGGAGAGAGCTGAGTGATTGTAAAGTGAGACGAGTGGATTTGAGTGATTGTAATCTTGGCCTTGTGTCCCCAATGTAACCATTGTTTCAATATCAATAAAGAGCATCTTTGAATAACTTGTGTTTGTTCTAAATTTTTGCTGCGTGTTCAATGTCTCTGCTTGGGACTTCTGTATGACGACCCCGTCGCAGCCGCTGTAATCGGCCGTTATGGAACCCGTCTTGCAGGAGCACAATCTAGGCTCGTGTGGTATCACGCCTTAGCGAGGACGATCGCTTATACGGGAGCGGGGTGTGACATAATGGTATCAGAGCACGGCTTTACGTCCTTGGACTATCGATTGAATTCTTTAACTCCGTTGTTTCCGCAAACTCTGAATTGTTGCTTCCGCAAAGTTGATACCGTTGGTGCACTCTCTCTCAATTGTCCCACAGAATGTCCATACAATAAGTCTAATATTTTCAAAAGCTTGTACAAGCGTTCGATCGAACGCATCGGTAGGCTTTTGTGCCGAACGGTGTCAAATTTGACTTGACGAAAAAATGCGTGCTAAAGTTAACGTGTCACGTGCGTGCCTAACTAGTCCGACATCGACCTTAGCAAGTGAGCGTGCAAGCTCGAAGTATAGTCCGTACGGGATGGTTATCCGGCACAACTTTGCCCGCGTGTCGCGCACCTCGACCTTTTGGTGCAAACGAGTCGCGAGCAATATCAAGTATCGCTCGGTCAGGAACGAAGCTATACTTAGAGCGTCTATCACTAGGGACGCTATCGAGCTAATGCTTAGGCGTACACGAAAGATTGATTGGAATTTTGAGGATTGTGCGAACGACTTAGTACGTCGATACGAACGTGATTGAGGACTAGATCGGATGGCTCGAACCCGAGTGGTGTATGGACGTTATAGAAAATTGTCTGAGCAAAACTAGAAGATTTACGGATAGTACGAGTATGTCGACAAGCGTTGATATCGCAAGCCATAGAACGAGTAGCGCTTAGTTGGTCATGATTCGAGAATCGCAAACAAGATATCGTCCGAACGATTCGTGAATGGTAATACGAGTTACGAAATGGTTGAATGGAGATTATAAACGATAAAATAAATAGATGACTTGATCGAAGAAATTGATACGGATCGTATACGAGAAGTTAGCACGATCGGAAGATAGCGTGCATGAAATGTCGATTTTGAAGTTACGCGAATGATTTTAAGGATGGGATCGAATGTTGCTTGATAATTTGAGTTAGCAAAGGAATGATGCAAATTAGGAAGTACGTTGGTCGATGATTTAAGGTAGACGGACGAATATACGTGATTTTGGATTTAAACGAATTGATCTTGTAAAGGATTCGGGGGATAATGATCGAACTTGATGTTGATGTCGAGGAGATTATCCAGACGGACGCTAGCATCATTCGTACGAAAAGAAATTCGTTGCAAAAGAAGATCGTCAAGTTATGCATGTCATTGATGGTATTGAGGCGTATCAAAGATCGATATGCGATAACTCGGGGGTACTCTGACACGGTGAATGACGATCGTGCAAGTGTTATCGTTCTGATGGATGCAATACTTAGGACCTTGATTGAGATAAATGTTGGGTGAAAGTGATCGTGTCTTGATGGTTACGCGGATAACCACAGTGTCGACGATCTTGTCTTGCGCGAACGCAACTCTAGCCTCGCACATGCGTTATGTCAGATTTGAGGCGATCGTTCCGCGTAAGCGCGGACATGGTGATTCATGTCGCGGGAATGATCGAACTCGGAGAATCAGGATACGGCAACTTTGATTGTCCCAACCTATTTGGTTTGATGCGAAGGTGAATTCAAGGGTTTGTTGGACTTGTGATTGACGAATGAATAAAACTTGAGGATTGAGTAGGTCCAATCCGCGCATCGAGAATGAACTAGTCTAGACATAAAACAAGAGTTACGTCCCGATGAGAATGATTATCTCGCAGAAGTTTGCATAGTGATTCGTGCCCACCGAGGATAATCTGACTCGCGTGAGATCGGGGTACAACATATTGTTAAGTCAGACGACCTTGTGATCGATTACGTGAATTAGGATAGATGACTTCGGGAATGAGGAATGTGAATTATGGTTTAGCGATGAATCGTATCGTAGCGTGCCTGACTTGGAGGGATTGATAGGCGAAATACGTCGAACGTGTTCGAAGAGATAGACTATACGAAATGGCTTGATGAACGAACGATGTTGATATAATGTAGGATTGGTTGAAACATGAGTTATCATAGGATGGCTTTACTTAACGATTCGGACCCCGTGCGACGAATATTGGGATGTGCGTTGGGAATCGATGCTCGATGTTTAGAAATAGGAGTGATGCGAGCTTGGGTAGAAAACCCCATACCATCGATTTGGTTTGACCTTATGATGGGGTCAGTGTTGTTATCGTTGTTTGGGAACTATGTTTCTAGTACTAACGAAAGACATAGCCTAGCGGTTAGGCAGGCGCCTGAGTGCGAAGCGATAGAAAATTATGGAGGCACCACTCGTGAGTCTCGGTTGACATGCACGTATATCAAGGACGCTTGAATATGTGTACGATCCGACTCGAGTGGTGATGGCGGATTCTCTATCACGAGGCTTGGCTAAAATGTTTGTATTTTAGGGACGCCTGGAATATGTGCACGATCCAACTAAGTGATACGTTGAATCAAGTGAGACTTGAGGAACGGAAAAGTGTCGAGGATTTTGAGATCGTAAGTTTCGAAAAAATGTTGATGATAATGCGATCATTGAATTAAGACGAGTTCGAATGTTGGTTGATCGGTTGGTGTGCCTTATGACTAAGTTAGCAATAAGCACGAGCGTGGCTCGGATTGAGGGGACGCATAGGAGTAGTGTGTGCGAGAAACGTAGGATGTCGAATCAAGTTATAAGCCGATAAGTGTACTCAGTAAGTTTCGAGGACGAAACTTTTTCTGAGTGGTGTATGATGTAGTGTCCCGTTCCGCTCAATCAATCGGAGGAATCGAAATGCCGACGGCGTTCGAACTTAGCCTTGTAACGGCTTGTTCGGAGACATCGCTCAGGTGGGATAGTTTCGGTGAACTTGCCTCATCTTAGCCTTCACTTAATAATTCGTATGTTTTCAACTTGCACAATAGGCTTGCTAATAAAATAGACGAATCCACATAGCTAAGAGAATAATCCCGACGGGTCGAATCGAGTTTAGAACATGGAAAACGTCCCACGGTCGGATTAGAGTTGGTGCACGGCGTGCTTTGAAAATGACACTCAGTCCTTCGTCCGTAGCTTGGGAGAAGGAAAGTTGGTATTCTACACAAACTACGAGTTAGCCTAAGTCATAGGCGTCGTCCGCGTAAATGCTCGATAAAGCATGCACGTTTTCACTGCGCAAGGCTTGGCATAGACTTGGCTCGTCCCTCGGGTTAAGTTGTAGGCTTGAGTAAGTTAGGCAAAGTTATGCCGGTCGACCTAAGTTATTCCAAGTGCCGTCCCGCTCTTTCTGCGATTGTCAAGTTAAATAGTCACACGATCTCAAGGGCCATCATATAACGTATGACATGGGTGATAGCGTCGCATAGGAGGAAGTCAGTTAAAGGCACGAGCCACGGTTGGTTCGATGTAAAGTTAGCCACGGTCTATGGTACTTAAGAAACACGTTCTGATCAAGTTAAGTTGGAAGGCTATGTAGTAGTCGTTCCCTCGAGTTCAAAGAAGTTCGAGACGGTCCCTCGGTTGGGAGTCTCGCGTTCCTATCTACGTTAAGAAGTTCGAGGCGGTCCCTCGGTTGGGAGTCTCGTGTTCCTATGCACGTTAAGAAGTATGAGATGGTCCCTCGGTTGGGAGTCCCACGGTCCTGATGCACGTTATGCAAAGGGTGGTCTAAAGCACGAGATGCTAAGTATGGTTCCAGTCGTACCGTAACAAATTAGGCCATGCATTTACGTGAGTCTAGATGTCTCGTAGGTACGTGGTCATTGGACACCTTGTCGACAAGGATTTCTGCCTAGACTGGTTATACGCCGGGGCACCGGACCCAGTCGTCCTAGGGGGTAGACGTTATAGCAGCGCACGATTCATTACGTGAGGGTAGTCGGGGGCTTTCTATGGGGCTCGCTACCTGCATCGAAGGACCCGCCGCCTACCCGAGCTATGTCCGCGATGGCTTGTCATGCCAGTGGCCTTTCATATAGAAAAATACGTGCTAAGCGACGAATCCGTATACACGGTGTCGGTCATAACAAAGAAAATGTAAACATGGTATGTGTTAAGTTATGGAATGCGTGCATGTTATGCACATAAGGGATTATAAAGCCTAAGATTTGGCTATTCGTAAAAGACACGTGCTTCGGCACGAGGTATGGCATCGTGCTTGAGTTCTCAGCGCCGGTTGCACAAGTTGTGTTATACATTTCGAGTTAAGTCTTGAAGGGCCGTAAGGCGAGTTTGGATAAGTCAGGTTACGCTGGAGGCACGGCCTCGATGTTTGAGGCACGTGCAAGTATTTGACACGACCGAGTCGTTACGTCCCAGAGTATGGCACGAGAGATAAGTATGAGTCGGTGCGTTGACATTGCAAGCACGAAAAGGTCTAGAGGCAAGGATAGGAAAGATATCGGTACGATAGCACGGTGACGGTCTAGAGACACAAACAGGCCAAGGCGTCGGTCTTAAATCTGATCCTAAGGCAAGAATAGAAAGAAAATCGAAAAAGGGATATGTTGCACAAAAAGTAAATTAACATGTTGGTTTTGTATGGGTGGGTGAGGAGCTCACTCCACCAGTACAGTTGAGTACTGGCACCCACATAGTTTTCGTGTGCAGGCACAGGTAGAAGCTCGTAGTGCGGAGCTCGCTTGGATGCGTCGAGGCATGGAGTTCCTTGGCGATTCGAAGCATGCGGCCGCGTGGAGTCGAAGACTTATACGGGACATAATGTATGGACATCGCCTATCCGAAGCATCCACTGGCTCGAGGCAAGTATTGAGAGATGAGAGAGAGCTGAGTGATTGTAAAGTGAGACGAGTGGATTTGAGTGATTGTAATCTTGGCCTTGTGCCCCCAATATAACCGTTGTTTCAATATCAATAAAGTGCTTCTTTGAATAACTTGTGTTTGTTCTAAATTTCTGCTGCGTGTTCAATGTCTCTGCTTGGGACTTCTGTGCGACGACCCCGTCGCAGCCGCTGTAATCGGCCGTTATGGAACCCGCCTTGCACGAGCACAATGTAGGCTCGTGCGGCATCACGCCTTAGCGAGGACGATCGCTTATACGGGAGCGGGGCGTGACAATCAGTCTTGTGTCCATATCGTAAAAGAAGGTGGTTAAGAAGCAAACAACATGAGTTGATCTCTTTGTCAAACGCTATCTAGAGAATTATGAAGCTCAAATTCAGAAAACCACTATATATTACATTATTATGTATACTACATATGCTAGTAGTATTAGTACATATAGATATAGGCTGGTGAGTACTGTTAACTTTATTTCAATCTTGTACAAAATCAAGTAGATAATTATTATTACTTCTCTAGAACTATGATGATAGAGAGAACAATTTCCTTCCTACGTTGTTATTTGCTTCATGCACACCATCCCATGAGATCATTATGAAAATCCTTCTGATTCATACAGTGGGATGTTATGGACAAAGATATAGTATTTAGACTCGTAAATCTTCACATACATAGATGGAATCAACCCTTATGATAAACAAGAGAAGAATCATTCACATTAGCATATGAAATATTAGTTATTGCAAATTGTTGACACTGCAGATTGTCGCTCTAATGCAGATTCTTGATAACGTTATCAATTGTAGTAGTAGGGGCATGCATGTTCTAAAATTAATAAGTTGGTTAGGAAACTTAGTAACATGTATTGAGTTGTTTGATATCTAGTAAAGACTTCTTACCCAATCTCTTGATCCCTGAACTTTTAAGGTACCCCTCGTGAGCCATCTTGTCAATCAACTTTCGAACAGTGTTCTGTTTGGCCTCACCACCTAGATTGTTATGAAGCTCCCTATTGTTACATAATCGATGGATAGAGTATGATACGGGGCCCGAGGATAGTTGGAGATATTTTTAGTCCTCATATGAGTTCTTGCTAATTTCTTAGAGTTTTGTGACGCTTTGCATCTCCTCTTCCTTTACATCACAGGCCATGTTATTGCTTTCCTGATAATTTAGTGTGGTATTAGCCAGAATAAAAATTGCATATAAAAAATTAGAGGAGATGGACAGTTTTACTTTTACCTTGTTTGTTGTGTAACTATCCTTCCCAGTTTTGGACAATAGACCTTCATTCAGAAGCCTTTTAATGATATCTGCAGTTATTACAACAAAAATAAGAAAGATTGGAGTCTTTGGAAATTCTCATAACCATAAAATTAGTTCGAGTAGGTACGGGGTAAGTTCTTTCATTATCTTCAGTTATAGCCTGCAATTCATCCTCAAAAAATGTAATCAAACCAGAACAGGCAACACAGTAACGATGCGAATTGGTGAAACTCAAGGGAAAATATTATTATTACCACTGATATGTCTGAGAAATTAAAAAGAATGTCCGTGAGATCAATGTAGATAATGTGCCTAGAGTTAATCCTTTCTCTCACTCGTGCTCTTTGTTCTTCGTCATGCTCAACTTCTTGAGTGTCATCTAATATTGTAAAGAAGCATTAAATAGAAGCCTAATATTGTAATACAAGCAATAAACATACCCACGATAACTACTACTTGGAATAAACAGACAAGGTGACATTATAAAGATATCACAGTGCAAGTTAAAAATTGGCCGTTAAAGAGATCAAGGATCAAGCGGAGAGAATCTATGGGATAGAAAAAGTAAATATTCTTCAACAAAAGAAGAAATAAGAATTTAAATTAACATGCTTATTTGTTTGTTAGAACATCAATTTTAAAATATGTTTTCGCTCTGATATTTAATTTTCCAAAATCTGCTATTTCTAAAAGTTTGCTTTTCTCCCTTTGTTGCTTCCTTTTGTCAGAAAATTGATAGCTTACAACTTTTAAGGACATATTAATGATTATATTCCTAAGAACAAACAATAGAATATCGATTTTCAGTGAAAACTAGCAAGTTTCAAAGCCCTTTCTGGCAGTTCTGTAGTAAAGTCATGCATTAAATGCTCAAACAAGACTGTAAAATAAGTTTTATACTACAGAACTGCCAATAGAATAATCATGAGCAAGATAAACATTTCCAAGTGACATTTACCATCAGAACCTATGTGATTATCTTCATCTGAACGCTTTTAACCTTTTTTAAAGAAAGCGTGAGACTTCGCAGAGAAAGCAAAAAAGATAAATAGTCTTAACAACAAAATAGGATTTACCAGCAGGAGCAACACTATATTGACCTCCACGGGATGGATGAATCTAAAATGCATTAATATATAGCTGGGTTATCAAATATTCAAGGTACTCTTCCTAAAGTTTTATAATCTAAATAGTATAATAAATAAGAAGAAAATATGTTGTTGGACTGATATGAGCCAAAATTACTGCTACTTTTGTAATCTAAATACTAACATAGATTCAAGGTACTCTACCTAAAGTTTTGTAATCTAAATATTAGAATAAGTAAGAAGATAATATGCTGTTGGACTGATAGTTGAGCCAATATTACTGCTACTTTTGTAATCTAAATACTAACATAGATTCATAATAAAATACTATTTAACTAAAATACCTATGTATCTATTGTTGATCAAATAAAAGTAGCCCCACTTGTGATCATGGATAACCACAATGCTCATCTTCTTTTACACCCCTAATAGATGTACCATGCCTTCAAGTGACAGGAAATTCATGTTGCTCCTAACCTTTGATCCAACCATAGCCATAGAGAATTGGTAAAAGTTTTTACTTAGACCTGTCCTACTTCCTAGTATGTACAAAAAGATTGGTGGGGGAAGTTATTCCATGCACTTGGCCTACCCGAGCGATGCTATGCAGAGACCAAGCAAAATCTAATCATAAAGTTCTCTCTTCATAAATAGGACCACAATATGTTGTATTTGGCAGATTCAAACTTCATAAGAATTGCAAATCTAACATGGAACATGTAGGCCATAAGTGTATATTACAATGAACAAAATAAAGTTTATCAAGCAATGTTCAATTATCTTTTTTTCTTCATGTATAGTCATTATTCTCACTCATTTTGTGCAAACAAGAGTAAATTGTTCGTGAAACTTTTACTGAACCAAAGGTTCACGAGTTATATTTGTGTTATAATGTAGCCAAAGAAAAACAACATTTAAAAACAAGCAAAACTTGCGATGTGTTTATACAAAGTACTAACAGCTGATTGTGTTATTGAAACAAAAAGTCCACTAATTTATAACTTCTAATGCACATTATGTACTGTAGTACAACATCAACAACACAACCTCTACCCCAAAAATTTTGGGTCACTAAACAAGGTAGCAAGGTTACCAGAATGCACTAAACTTTGCTTCGTCTTTTGAGATAAAGGACAGAAAGAGACCGTAGTTATGATATCCCCTTGCTTTCTTATGTACTCTACTTCCAGAAAGGCTGCATCATCACCATTTTCTTCGTAAATACATGAGAGTAGCAAAGTTTTGTAGAAATGATATATCATGAAATATCTATCATAACATGTTTCAACAAGTCAATCAATTCCTTTTCTAACAAGGATACACAATCATAATATGTGTGGTGATCATCAGAAAGGAAAAAAAGAAACAACATAGTTAATATACACACGAAAAACTAACCTTTCCTTCGCGTAAGGCATAATGACGTGATCAATTGAGAATAACTTTCGAAAGGGTCACCTTCTGCATGGTTGACAAAGATATCAATTGTTTCCTTAGTTATTTTAGCATTTACATTTCCAAATGATATGGATGATCCATCAAAGCCGCCAAGAATAGACCCAGTATCTTTTTCCTTTGAAGAGCCTTCCAAAAACCCTATACCACCTATTCCATCTCGATCAACTGCATAACCTTCGAATTTCAACCATGCCTTACTTTGTAAACCCTAGGAAGGATCGATAAAAGTTGTTTACATATTAAATCAGATTGCAGTACATGTTAATAGATCATACCATGCATGCCCACATTTTTATAGCTGGTCACAAGAATCTGATAAAAGTCGAACTGAATTTGGATCCTCTGCTCTGCAGAATTCTGTATGTTCTATATATCATACTGAATGCTTCCGGCTTCGTACTGTATGTTGATGTTAATAGATCATACCAAGCAGGCCCACACTAGGGAAGATTTAACCATTGTTCATCGGGAATCGAATGCTTCCGACTTCGTGCTAGGAATTCAACCTATCGCAGTAACAACTTGTCATAGGTAATTATTAACATGACAAGAGTAAGAACTCCGTAGGGAAATTGATGGATATTCATAAGGAATTACATGCTTATGACGATCTTTTCTCGATGATCAAAGATTCGACATGTTAACTTGATTAGACATAGTATGTGTTCAAGAATTTGTCATTGATAGATATCATGAGCACATTGACATTTGGATTAGTAAGACAATAAGCACTATTAGAGTAGACTGATGAATGGTCCTTCTCATTCAGGCTGAAATTTGCCTTTGGTTGTATGCGTTATGATCATACATCGTCGGGCTGATAAGACCAGTTCTCCTACTTTGAAGACCCTTTTGTTTTCCTTGATCTTTTTGTTAAAAGTTTTAAAGATGCGGTCTTGATAAAGACCAATGCGATGTTGAGCTTGCAGTCGTGTCGTAGCAAGCGCTTCCAATTCTTGGAGACGTAACTAGTTGTTGTCACCTATTGCCATTTTGGTTGTCAACGCACTACGAAGTGATGGTATATGTATCTCCAAAAGATATGATTGCTTCACACCGATGAATCATAGAATATTCTACCCCAGTTGATGGACAAGCTGAAGACCTTATGATTATTTTGCTTCATAAGTATATGTACCCACTCTCGTGCTATATTGTCACAGGCGGCGCCTAGGCAGCCTAGGAGTGTAGGTTGGAGAGGACTCACCTCGACCCGAGAAAAATTCTCCTAGATATGAGATAATGCTCACATATGCCTGCCTAGGCGCCCGCATAAGGTCGCCAAGGAAAAAAAAAACAGCCTAGGGTCGCCTAGGGCCGCCCAAATATGTTTACTATCTTTACTTGATGTTGAACATTGGCTATTTCATACTTTTTGCTTCTTATATTACTTTTATGCATAGTGGTTAATGTTTATTGTTTATTAGTTATACTACATATTTGTTGTATACATAAATGTAAATTTATTTGATTCAAGAGCGGTGGATCCTTGGCGGACGCCTAGGCGAGGCGGGTGGCCTGTCGTCTCGTCTAACGCCCAATACAACATAGCTCTCGTGACAATCTTTCCTTTAGGACTTGCTCTTGATGCACCATCAAAGAACATCACTTGGCCAAACATGCATGGGCCACATATGTGCACATCACTTGGCCCAACTTGTCGAAATGGTTAACCATGATGTACACATAAGACCCAAAATTCCAATATAAATATCAGGGTATGTCCCTCCTTACGTGTCAGCTGATGTGGCATGTTGTTGTAGCAGCTGACATGAAAAAAATTAAAATTAAAATTAGTATTAACATTAACATTAATAATAATGTTAACATTAACATTAACATTAATATTAATATTATAACATTAATATTAATATTAACATTAATATTAAATTAACATGGAAAAAATTGGATAATTAATGTTTTGGGTTAAAATTTGTCATGTCATCTGCAATGTCAGATGACACATAATATTATTTAAATGCTACATCAGCTGCCAGATAATGAGGGATGATTTGGTGGGACAATTTGGAGGTACGACACAATCACTCCCCTCAACTCAAAGACATGATGTCCACAGGTGACTTGTCCAGTCTCATCCCAATGGAACATAGTCCACTAGGTAGGCCTAATACTATTTGTTACGTCCCGACCGACAAGTCCCCCATAACAAGTAGTACATGGGCCACATGTGCATGACACTTCGAACTTCTCAAAATGGCTAACCCAAATATAAACATGTGACCCAAACAGTCCAATATAAACTAATCAAACTCCATCTCCAATCCGATGTGGGAGTAAATATTAGGATTCTACACTTCATGTGTCCAGTCTTAATGTCATGAAGTATTAGGTAGAAGGGACTATTTTGTTCTCTATGTGTAACTCAAAGGAAACTACTATAGTATGTAAACTGTACAAGTGACGATTAGCTTATGATTGCAGAAAGTCCAACTAACAAGAATCAAACATTGGTTATTGAAAGAGCATAAAAAAGATTAGGAAGATTTGTTCATGTTCCTAAGTCAAATGCATAAAATCATGTATTTTAAGAACTCACTAATGTTGGCAATTAGAGCTTGTGCAGACTATATGCTAGTGTTACCTTAAAATTGGCACTTTTGCTTATTCATTAGCTCAGAAGTTAGAACTGACAACTTATAGTGAATGCACTTTGGCTTATTAATTACCTTAGAACCGACAACTTCTTATGGCAAATACCATCCTCTTCTTCCTCCTTTTTTTAACTCTCACCACTAAATTAAAGAAATAATATGCTTTCTCGTGGGATCTGTCACGACCCGCTCCCGAATAATCGAACACGAGTCGGACACGCCCAGCCTTCGTCGATAGACACGACGAAGTAAGTTGTACAATATTAAGGAAAACTCTAAGTCACAATGTAATGTGAACATCCACAGCTTTTATATATAACGTTCCCAGAAAGATCACCAATATTCATCAATCAAATTATACAATATTATCCGGAGACAGATCCGGTAAAATAAAATATACAATGATGAAATCATAAAAAATACAAGTACAATATCCAGAAAGGCAAAATAAAATAAATCCCGCAATAACCAATGATACCATCATGCTCCATGCGGCCTCACGCTCACCTGCAACGTATCCTGTCAGGAAAAGAACAAAGTACAACCCCGACAAGAACAATATACAATGTAATCTGAACTACAGAGTACAAGATGAAACTAGAGTACGAGAACTGAAAATGTAACTATGGTACCAAAAATGAAATATAAAACTGCAGGCAATGGACCCGACAATCAATATGCAAATATAATGAACACGGCTATCAATGAACAATACGATGAATACGACAATCAATACAAGTATGACATTTTGAAATATTAAACTAATGTATGACCGGCTTAGGACCACAATCCACAATCAATCCATAATTAATCAATTCTATAAGGTGCGACTTAATCGTACGTGAGGTGTACGATTAGGCTATCCACACTACCTATGTTGGGTATGGTCACACAAAGTTAATATTTCCCCCAATCCCCGTAATAGACAATGACTCACAATACAATGAACAAGGTACAAGGCAATCGTGTGTATCACGTGTCCAATATGAGAACATGGCACATGAATGTAAGACAGAAATACAAAGTACAAGATCGAGTCGGTGTACTTGCCTCGCTTTGGAAGCACGAGAGTAGTACTGCATGGATGTAAATGATCACCTAGTATTTGGTACAAGTTGTCAGGTTTACAGATATTAAATAAATTATTGCTATTTATATCCATTTACTAACTAGCTAATATTTTAGAAAATACATATAATATAGTTTGGTCAAGATAAGTATTTTTGAAAATACTTATAAATGTTTTTTTAAGAAAATAATGGAAACATTTTGCTAGTAAAATATTTATAACTATATAAACTTTTAGAAATATTTTTGATATACTAGGATAATTTAGCAAGAAAAATACTAGAACATTTTTTATTTAAGGAAAATATCTTTAATCCTAAACCTACTTAATAAATGATATCAATATGATATATGCTACCAACTTTTTTTAGCAAGACAATATTGTACTAGTAAATAAAATTACTTAATATATGCTAACAATTTAATGTTTAGAAAATACAATATTTAGAAAGTACTTTAGGCCATTCATTAAAATTACTTATTAAAGCTACTGATAACTACTACTAGGAATGATATCAGGAATTTAATTAAATCCAGCCCAAAACAAGCAAAACCTTAACTCTCTAATGTTGTAGGCTTCCTGGCCCGACCACACTCAAACCCAACCTGATCCAACTCTAAATTATAATACTGGCCCAACATTCAAACTACTACAATCTTTATCAACCCAGCCCAGCCCAAAACTCTTTAAGCCCAGCTCTTCCTTTCCAGACCCAGCCCATAGCCCCTACAAATAAAACCCTCCTCATATAACCTATCTCTTCTTCAAATGTTCTCAGCCAACACTTCAAAATTACTAGCTCAAGCCACGTCATTTGGCTCTTCAGAATTCGAAGAGTTACCAATCAAATTTTTGGCTCTGTACTCGAAGAGTCACATGACATGATCAAAAGAAAGGAATTAGTAATACTCATTCCTTCACATCCAGCCTCTGCTTCCATACAAACGAGCAACCCTAACTTATAATCCTCTTCTCTCTCCTCTTCTCATTCTTACAGCCGCTCACTACTCTTCTTCTCCACTTTTAGTTCCTTCTTCTTCCATACAAACGAGCAACCCTAACTTATAATCCTCTTCTCTCTCCTCTTCTCATTCTTACAGCCGCTCACTACTCTTCTTCTCCACTTTTAGTTCCTTCTTCTTCCTCAAAACCGTACTTCAAACCCTAACCCTCATCTACTATACTCCCATGGCCCCAGCCCCCCCACACAACCCACAAAACTCTAAGCCAAGAGCTAGAAGAAAGAGGTTCAAGAGATCGAGAAGAGATGTTACCTCGGCGATGTCGCGGTGGTCCTAGCAGTAGATCCGGTGGCGTCGATCTGCCCCAACTGCCGAGGATGGCAGAATCTGGTAGTGAGCAGTCGGGGCAGCTCGGTTCCTAGCTCCTCCGATGGTGGCTTGAACTGCGAGACGCTACGACTCAAGGATCGAAGGGTCGAACGCGGTCCACGAGGCAGTGATGCGCGTCTCGAGGTGACTTATCGACTCTTGAAGAGGCGACACGGGTTTCAAGACGTGGCTCTGCAGTCAAGGTAGCGTCTCTTGCTGATTTCTTGAACGGTGGCCGGTGGTGGAGATCTGGACACGAGATGTGTCGTTGAAGAGATCTCCGGCGTCTTATGATGGCGATCGACGGTGGCGCTCAGATGTGGCGGTGTCGACTCCAGTGACTCACGATGCGGTGGAGATGTCGAAGTGATGGCACTGGTAGTGGTGGTGAGAACGGCAGACCTCCGACGAGGATCACGGCGGAGCGCGACGGAGATCGTCCAGGAGAAAGAAAGAAAGAGAGAGAGAGACTATGTAGAGAGAATGAGTGTACTGACTGATGTGATGTGTCAGAATGTATTAGGAACCATACAATAATATTATATTATTTATAGTGAAGTACTTGAGTGGCAGAGCTGTAATTAAATGAAGATCTGGGGGTTATTCTCTATAGTGGCAGTATAGGTAAATACAAACAGATCTAGGGGCTTTAGTACAAGTTTATAACAGATTTTCAAATTTCAAATATTAACAGATTTCAAACTGCTAACAGAAATTAGTTAGTTAATAATTATACTAGCCTAATAACATAATTGTAACTAAACTGTAACAAACTAATTAATTAAAGACCCACTAAATAACTAACTACCAAAATCAGTCACTGCATTTCTTCCAAATAAAAAATCGTATATTAATTAACAGAAAACAAACAATTAATCTTTTAACATAATTAACAGTTAATAATTAATTCCAAAATTAATTAGTATTAATAACAATAACAATATTGTAATTAATTTGACAAACTCAAATTAGTATTATTCAGTATTTTGAACATTAGTAGAAAATTTGAGTTTTAATCATACTAAGGAATTTAAATTAACAAATCAATATTTAATTACAAAAATGAGACCGATTAACATTTATTATTATCAACAAATAACAACTATTCTCCATAAAACAATTAATTACTAAGAATGATTTCTAATTATTAATAAAAGACAATTTAAGATTTTTGAAGATAAATTTTATCTAAGGTTGAAATACGTTTAACTAACCAAATTCAACATAACAATTTTTGTTAAGTCAAGAAAATTGTAAATAATTCGAAAATATACAAAAATAGATTTAGGGAGTTACAAATCTACCACCTTACAAAAATTTTGTCCTCAAAATTTCAAGGATTTTGTAGAGATATAAAATCAAGTAACAAAATCAAGTAAAAGTTTTTAAGAAACAATTTAGTAAAAAGATTTTTATTTGGATAACAAAAGTAACAAGGACTAACAAGTAGTCACTAGACAATATGAAAGACTGTAAATATAAAAAAACTCAGAGACAACCTCAAAATAGGCACTACAAAGAAATTTAGCTACTACAAGCAAGTAAGGAAGATAACGGTCCATCCGGCTGTGCTCCCTGCTGCTACTGATCCTCGAAGGGTGGATCCTCCTGCTGTAGCTCTGGTGCTGGTCCCTGGCGAGGGAAAGCTGCAGGGCAATCTCTCACTTGGTGAGTGGCAGATCCATAAACCAAGCACTGCCCTAACTTCTTGCGGCATTCCTCAACACTGTGTCCCGGCCTCTTGCAATACACTCAAGATAAGTGTGTCGGGGTCTAGATCTGTCTCTGTTGCCTCAGTGATGTCGGAGCTCGAACATGATGATGATGCTGATGCTGAGGTAGCCTCTGCTGAGTGTCGTTCTGCTTCGGTGGACCCTGGAAACTGCTGGCGCTAATGTCTCGGTCCCGCTTGAGCTTCGGGTCCATCTCCTTCTCCACTCCCTGAGCAACTTTAAGGATGCTCGTATAGGTAGAAGCCTGGCTGATAGCCACTGCATGCCGCAACTCCCTGGTGAGGCCCTTCTTGAACTTCCAAGCCCGCTCATGTGGTGTGCTGACTAGGTTCTCCGCGAACCTGCTGAGTTGGGTGAACTCCAATGTATACTGGGCTACAGTTATACTTTCCTGCTGCAATGCCTCAAACTGCATCCAAAGCTCGTCCCGCTCCACATCCGGGAAGAACTTCTCCTGGAATAGCAGTTTGAAATCATTTCAGAGAACTTGGGGTCAGCCAACTGAGGCTCCTCTCTATACCATGCTCTAGCAATGTTGAAAAGTTGCATGCTCGCAACCACGACCTTCAGGTCATCTGGAATCCTCGCCATCTTTAGTGTCCGCTCGACGTTTTCTAGCCACTCATCTGCGTAGACTATCCCCTCATGGCCCAAAAATCTATCGAGCAGAGGTTCTGATAATCTCTGGCGGTCCCTGGCCTCGGTGCTGCTGGTGCTGGTGGTGTCGACGGTGCTGGCGGAGCTGGTAGAACTGGCTCCCTGACTCGGAGCACGTCCATGATCGTCGCTCGAAACTGCGTGGCTTGGTGGTTCTGTGCCTCCATGAACTGCTGGAACATGGCCATCATCTGAGTACCGTCGAACGTCATCGTCGGAGGAAGCGGTTGAGGCGGAGGCGGAGGCGGTGGCGGTGGCGGTGGAAGCTGCTCGCTAGTCCCCGCGTTCTTCGTGGCGACCATCCTGTAATAGAAAATAAACCGTTGATTGTTATGTCCTAGAAAATCACAAACTAACCTAAAAAATTATAAGTAAATCAAATTTAGATAATAATAATAACCATAACCATTTTTCCACGGCTCCTATGCTGTGATGAGTTTTCCTTAGCTTCGCTGGTCCCCCAATAGCACTTTATAGCCTAAGTGCCATTAGGACTGACCTACATGGGCCACCACTAAAAACATGTCACGACCCGCTTCCGAATAATCGAACACGAGTCGGACACGCCCAGCCTTCGTCGATGGACATGACGAAGTAAGCTGTACAATACTAAGGAAAAGTGTCACCTTCGTTTTCCATTATACGTATTTCCAGTATACGTATACGGAATCCCGACTCGTAGTTAGACTTGTCTTGCTTAGCTTGATCCTGGTTAAATCTTGCCTTGGTTTATTTTGGGTTCATCCTGGTTTGGCTTGGCTTAGTATATTTGGTTGGGCTCGGTTTGTTAAGACTTGGCCCAACATGCTCACCCCTCTTTATAAGCCACCAACCCCTTTCTCTCTCCTCATTCACTTCTTTATTTACTTCTTCTTCTTCTTCCTCCATTAACTCTCTCCACCTACCAGGAGAGGCTTAGGCAAGTGCAACTTGCTTTATGGAGGAACTCAATTTTTGTTGTTCCATTGTCTTCCTCACGAGATTCTAAGACACTTTAGTACTCAGCATTTTTAATTTCCATGGTTCATTTCATGTAGATCTAAGCTTGTTGCATTTTTAAATTTTTTGGGTTTTGTTCTATCAAATTTTATTATTTTCAAGTTTTGATGGTTCCATGTTGTAGAGAATTTCATTCTACCCAATTTTGACCTATGGAAGTCCAGATTTAGGTTTGGATTGAAGGTTGGGAAGTCTGAGAACCCCCCAACTTCCCAGGTTTTTCTTCTCGAAAAAGTTGGAGAAGAAGAACAGTGTTTGTCGCATGGCTTTTTCATAAGGCAAGGTCCCCTGCGACTTCTCCTTGCCGCATGGGCACCCCAGTCCCCTGCGGCTCTCCCTTGGCCGCATAAGCACCCCAGTTCCCTACGGCTCCCCCTTGCCGCATAAGCCAGTTCCTTTCTGGCCGCATGGCTACCTTTAGCCTTGCCGCATAAGCCTGTTCCCTCCTGGCCGCATGGCTACCTTTAGCCTTGCCGCATAAGCATGTTCCCTCCTGGCCGCATGGCTTCCTTTAGCCTTGCCGTATAAGTCTGTTCCCTTCTGGCCGCATGGCTACCTTTAGCCTTGCCGTATAAGCCTGTTCCCTCCTGGCCGCATGGCTACCTTTAGCTTTGCCGCATAAGCCTGTTCCTCCTAGCCGCATGGCTCTTGGCATCCTTGTCGCATGGCCCCTGTCCCCTTAGCCGCATGCTATATGGCCGTTTGGCCCTTGCCGCATTGCGATCCTTGGTCGCATAGGCCATAGCCCTTGGCTCCCGACCGCATGGCTCTTCCCACATCCCTTTCCTCCTTTTTTATTCTGGATGTTACATTTATGCTTATGTCTCACGACCCTCTGTGTAACTTGGGTCCTTGGTAGAAATGCTCATACCATGCTAATTCTGTACATGTTCCAAGAACACGATAGTGACCCGTCGTGGTGCACTCTTGACAAGTAACATGACATGATAGTGGCCCATCGTGGCGCACTCTTGATAAGTAAACCTAGCATGATATACCTCGTTATGCTGTTGCGACAGCTAGCATGACATGACAAGAATGAATGGCCTGAACACCGTGGGCGATTGTGTTTGTGCAAATAAACCAGTATTGTTTTGCATCATGTCTAGGGCAGGGACCCAGAGTACCACGGTCAGGGGTACCTACTGAAATTGACTAAGGCTAATAACTAGAATAATCCAGTAGTCATGAAGAGATTTTCCAGCTACAGGCAATCCCGTTATCTGGGCGCCCCATCATGGAATTTGTAGCCTGCCGTCGAGTAGGGCACATTTTCAGCACACTGTCATGTGTTGCACCCTTCAAGCTACTTAAGGGTACATGCATTTCCTAGACGGTGTAACTACCTGAACTCAACCCCTAATTTGCGTCCAGATAGCCTGGATGGTCTGCAGGACTTGTGGCTGTTGGAACAATCTCATTGCATCTTGCTAGTAACTAGGCCTGGGATAACCCTAGTTAGTTAAAGTATCAAGCCGTACTTATTGCTTGGCCGTGATTGATTGGATAGAGCCTAACCCAGTCTAGTCTTATCCTGATCCTGTACAATATTGTTACATGACCTGATTGCTTGTGTTGTACTTTATCGATAAATGGTGGAAAACCAAGTTCCGTTCAGACGAAAGGTTACAATTCCGGCCCTTGTTTGGTTTAAGGGTTGTAACTTGGTTATCTGAATAGTCCCATGGTTATCTTATCATATATCATCTTGATTTTCCATATTTCCAGTCTTTTATTATATAATTATGTTTTGTGCTAATTGCTGATTTTAGTTCTTAAGTGAAGCCTCCTTTGTGGCACTTGCTCTTCTGGGATCTGACCCAGCTGGTTTTGTATGGCCAGATACCGGAGCAGCTCCAGAGGATCTTCCTGCTTTCCAGCCAGATGGTGACCACCAGGCGTAACCCTGGCAACGAGTGAGTTTTATTTTGGCTCTTCCACTCTCTTGTAAAAATTATTCTTTTGAGGCGTTTAGCCGTCGAACAAGTGTTAGCTCGTTTGCAACTGTACTTACTGTCTGCCTACGGGCTGTAACTTGATTGATAAATCCTAGGGTTGATCATGTATGACTGAAACTCTTGCTAGTCTTCGTATTTTGTACGACTAGCTTCATGATCATCCAAATATGTAAAATGTATGGGACGCCTTACTATTGCATATTTGGTGCTCTGACATCTTGTAACTGCTATTACTTGCTTGAGATTGAGACAATAGGCTTGTTCATGACCATAAGAGACTGATGGCATGTAGATAAACCCTTATGTATTCTAGACAGCCGTGACCCTATAGCGAGGTGGGTTACACTTCAATATACGTAGCTGGCTATGTCCGTACCCGCTCTCCAGTATTCTGGTTCTGGGGCGTGACACGGTTTAAGTGGTGGCCCATGCAGGTCTACCGACGGTATACCGGTCTGGAATGCAACGGCTAGAAATATAGCCGTTAGGATCGTTAATTGCTAGGATTTTCGACCATTGGAATTTCAACGTTATTAAACTGGTATACCATGTATGAACCGGTATGCCGTCGGTATGCCGATTTTGTAGACATAAACTTTCTGTGAATAAAATCGGTATACCGTCGGTATGGACCGGTATACCGTCGGTATGCCGGTTTTCATCGAAAAAATGATCCTGGGCTAATTTCTACCCTAGCTTTCGATTTTACCATCCATTTCTTGTGTTTACAATTATTCCTAAGACTCATTACAGACTCCAGAAATACTGTAGCAGGTGCAGGCTTCTTTAGAGTCATGAAATGATGATGGCATGGCATGGCTTCTTTCCTTGATAGCAGCGAAACCCCCGAGTGCGTGGCTCCGGAGATGTCGTCGGGTGGTTCAGAGAAATCTTGGGGGATCCATCGTCTTTGGCCCACCATGATTTCTTTATTGCATATGTCCACATTGATCTTACTTATTGCTTTTCTGTATGTACATGTTAGACGAACAAAGCAATATACATAGTAGCAAGTATGATAAGTATAATACACATTAGGACAATGCCGAGTTTAAGTATAAGTGCTAAGGTGATAGCATAAATGTTAGTGATATCATAATGATTAAACTTAATTGAATGACCACAATCAAAAACATAGTTTTGATTTTGGTAACCCAATTAAATTTAAGATAGATAAGCTCATATCACTAATATGTAAACCAATATGCACATATCACCAAAGGTATAAGTATAAGTAGAAATGCTATAGCGATAGTATGAAGATTAGTGATAATAAAATGCTAAACTTAACATATTAACCATATTCAAAAACATGATACAATCATTGGGCTAACAGTTGGTACTAACCTTTCATATGAGGAGAGACCCGTATCCATATTGGACCGAAGAGAGAAGATGCTCAAGAATAAGACTATTAAGTTAGTCCGTGTTGCTTGGGGTCATCACTCTTTGGGTGAGTCAACGTAGGAGCGTGAGGATGATATCCGATCGCGATATTCCGACCTGTTTGACTCGTGAGGTATAATGTCTTCCTTATGCCTCATCCCCGAGTGCGTGGCTCCGGAGATGTCGTCGGGTGGTTCAGAGAAATCTTGGGGGATCCATCATCTTTGGCCCACCATGATTTCTTTATTGCATATGTCCACATTGATCTTACTTATTGCTTTTCTCTATGTACATGTTAGACGAACAAAGCAATATACATAGTAGCAAGTATGATAAGTATAATGCACATTAGGACAATGCCGAGTTTAAGTATAAGTGCTAAGGTGATAGCATAAATATTAGTGATATCATAATGATTAAACTTAATTGAATGACCACAATCAAAAACATAGTTTTGATTTTGGTAACCCAATTAAATTTAAGATAGATAAGCTCATATCACTAATATGTAAACCAATAGGCACATATCACCAAAGGTATAAGTATAAGTAGAAATGCTATAGCGATAGTATGAAGATTAGTAATAATAAAATGCTAAACTTAACATATTAACCATATTCAAAAATATGATACAATCATTGGGCTAACAGTTGGTACTAACCTTTCATATGAGGAGAGACCCGTATCCATATTAGACCGAAGAGAGAAGATGCTCAAGAATAAGACTATTAAGTTAGTCCGTGTTGCTTGGGGTCATCACTCTTTGGGCGAGTCAACGTAGGAGCGTGAGGATGATATCCGATCGCGATATCCCGACCTGTTTGACTCGTGAGGTATAATGTCTTCCTTATGCCTCATGCCTTCGATTCCTTGCTTGCATGAATGATTGTATGATTGATTGCTTAATCGTATATTGCGTGTGATTAATATAGCTTGCCCCGACATCTCTAGCCTCTTGATTAAATTTCGAGGACAGAATTCTTTTAAGGTGGATAGAGTTGTCACATCCATTTTCTGTTATACGTATTTCCAGTATACGTGTACAGAATTCTGACCCGTAGTTAGACTTGTCTTGCTTAGCTTGATCCTGGTTTAATCTTGTCTTGGTTTATTTTGGGTTCATCCTGCTTTGGCTTGGCTTAGTATATTTGGTTGGGCTCGGTTTGTTAAGACTTGGCCCAACATGCTCACCCCTCTTTATAAGCCACCAACCCCTTTCTCTCTCCTCATTCACTTCATCATTTACTTCTTCTTCTTCCTCCATTAACTCTCTCCACCTACCAGGAGAGGCTTAGGCAAGTGCAACTTGCTTCATGGAGGAACTCAATTTTTGTTGTTCCATTATCTTCCTCACGAGATTCTAAGACACTTTAGTACTCATCATTTTTAATTTCCATGGTTCATTTCATGTAAATCTAAGCTTGTTGTATTTTTGGATTTCTTGGGTTTTAATCTATCAAACTTTATTATTTTCAAGTTTTGATGGTTCCATGTTGTAGAGAATTTCATTCTACCCTATTTTGACCTATGGAAGTCCAGATTTGGGCTTGGATTGAAGGTTGGGAAGTCTGGGAACCCCGCAACTTTCCAGGTTCTTCTTCTCGGAAAAGATGGAGAAGAAGAACAGTTCTTGCCGCATGACTTTTTTATGCGGCAAGGTCCCCTGCGGCTTCTCCTTGCCGCATAGGCACCCCAGTCCCCTACGGCTCTCCCTTGGCCGCATAAGCACCCAGTCCCCTGCGGCTCCCCCTTGCCGCATAAGCCTGTTCCCTCCTGGCCGCATGGCTACCTTTAGCCTTACCGCATAAGTCTGTTCCCTCCTGGCCGCATGGCTACCTTTAGCCTTGCCGCATAAGCCTGTTCCCTTCTGGCCACATGGCTACCTTTAGCCTTGTCGCATAAGCCTGTTCCCTCCTGGCTGTATGGCTACCTTTAGCCTTGCCGCATGAGCCTGTTCCTCCTAGCCGCATGGCTCTTGGCAGCCTTATCGCATGGCCCCTGTCCCCTTAGCCGCATGCTGCATGGCCGCTTGGCCCTTGTCGCATGGTGATCCTTGGCCGCGTAGGCCATAGCCCTTGGCTTCCGGCTTCATGGCTCTTCCTACAGCCCTTGTCCCTTTTTCTATTCTGGTTGTTATATTTATGCTTATGTCTCACGACCCTCTGTGTAACTTGGGTCCTTGGTGGAAATTGGTGCACTCTTGACAAGTAACATGACATGACAGTGGCCTGTCGTGGCGCACTCTTGATAAGTAAACCTAGCATGATATAGCTCGTTATGCTGTTGCGACAACTAGCACGACATGACAAGAATGAATGGCCTGGACACCGTGGGCGATTGTGTTTGTGTAAATGAACCAGTATTGTCTTGCATCATGTCTAGGGCAGGGACCCCTGAGTACCACAGTCAGGGGTACCTACTGAAATTGACTAAGGCTAATAACTAGAATAATCCAGTAGTCATGAAAAAATTTCCCAGCTACAGGCAATCCCGTTATCTGGGCGCCCCATTATGGGATTTGTAGCCTGCCGTCGAGTAGGGCACATTTCCAGCACACTGTCATGTGTTGCACCCTTCAAGCTACTTAAGGGTACATACGTTTCCTGGACGATGTACCCACCTGAACTCAACCCCTAATTTGCATCCGAATAGCCTGGATGGTCTACAGGGCTTGTGGCTGTTGGAACAATCTTATTGCATCTTGCTAGTAACTAGGCCTGTGATAACCCTAGTTAGTTAAAGTATTAAGCCGTACTTATTGCTTGGCCATAATTGATTGGATGGAGTCTAACCCAGTCTAGTCTTATCCTGATCATGTACAAGATTGTTATATGACCTGATTGCTTGTGTTGTACTTTATCGATAAATGGTAGGAAACCAAGTTCCGTTCAGACGAAAGGTTACAACCCCGGTCCTTGTTTGGTTTAAGGGTTGTAACTTGGTTATCTGAATAGTCCCATGGTTATCTTATCATATATCATCTTGATTTTTCTATATTTTTAGTCTTTTATTATATAATTATGTTTTGTGCTAATTGCTGGTTTTAGTTCTTAAGTGAAGCCTCCTTTGTGGCACTTGCTCTTCTGGGATCTGACCCAGCTGGTTTTGTATGGCCAGATACCGGAGCAGCTCCTGAGGATCTCCCTACCTTCCAGCCATATGGTGACCACCAGGCGTAACCCTGGCAACGAGTGGGTTTTATTTTGGCTCTCCCACTCTCTTGTAAAAATTATTCTTTTGAGGCATTTAGCCGTCAAGCGAGTGTTAGCTCGTTTGCAACTGTACTTACTGTCTGTCTACGGGCTGTAACTTGATTGACAAATCCTACAGTTGATCATGTATAACTGAAACTCTTGCTAGTCTTTGCATTTTGTACGACTAGCTTCATGATCATCCAAATATGTAAAATGTATGGGACGCCTTATTATTGTATATTTGGTGCTCTGACACCTTGTAACTGCTATTACTTGCTCGAGATTAAGACAATAGGCTTGTTCATGACCATAAGAGACTGATGGCATATAGATAAACCTTCATATATTCTAGACAGTCGTGACCGTATAGCGAGATGGGTTGCACTTTAATATACGTAGCTGGCTGTGTTCGCCCCCGCTCTCCAGTATTCTGGTTCTGGGGCATGACAAAAACACCAAGTCACAATGTAATGTGAACATCCACAGCTTTTATATATAACGTTCCCAGAAAGATCACCAATATTCATCAATCATATTATACAATATTATCCGGAGACAGATCCGATAAAATAAAATATACAATGATGAAATCATGAAAAATACAAAGTACAATATCCAGAAAAGCAAAATAAAATAAATCCCGCAATAACCAATAATACCATTATGCTCCATGTGGCCTCACGCTCACCTGTAACGTATCATGTCAAGAAAAGAGCAAAGTACAACCCCGACAAGAACAATATACAATGTAATCTAAACTACATAGTACAAGGTGAAACTAGAGTACGAGAACTGAAAATGGAACTATGGTACCAGAAATGAAATGTGAAACTGCAGGCAATGGATACGACAATCAATATGCAAAGACAATGAACACGGCTATCAATGAACAATACGATGAACATCAATGCAAGTGTGACGTTTTGAAATATTAAACTAATATGTGACCGGTTTAGGACCAAAAGAAAGGAATTAGTAATACTCATTCCTTCACATCCAGCCTCTGCTTCCATACGAATGAGCAACCCTAACTTATAATCCTCTTCTCTCTTCTCTTCTCATTCTCAGTCTCTTTCCAGCCGCTCACTACTCTTCTTCTCCACTTTCAGTTCCTTCTTCTTCCTCAAAACCGCACTTCAAACCCTAACCCTCATCTACTATACTCCTATGGCCTCAGCCCCCACACACAACCCATAAAACCCTAAGCCAAGAGCTAGAAGAAAGAGGTTCGAGAGATTGAGAAGAGATGTTACCTCGGCGATGTCGCGGTGGTCCTAGTAGTAGATCCAGTGGCGTCGATCTGGCCCCAACGGCCGAGGATGGCGGAATCCAGCAGTGAGCAGTCGGGACGGCTCGGTTCCCAGCTCCTCCGGTGGTGGCTCGAACTTTGAGACGCTGCGACTCAAGGATCGAAGGGTCGGACGTGATCCACGAGGTAGTGATACGCGTCTCGAGATGACTTCTCGACTCTCGAAGAGGCGACATGGGTTTCAAGACGTGGCTCGACAGTCGAGGTGGCGTCTCTTATTGATTTCTCGAACGGTGGTCGGTGGTGGAGATCTGGACACATGATGTGTCGTCGAAGAGATCTCCGACGTCTTGTGATGGCGATCGGCGGTGGCGCTCAGTTGAGGCGGTGTCGACTCCGATGACTCACGGTGCGGTAGAGATGTCGAAGTGATGGCACTGGTAGTGGTGGTGAGAACGGCGAACCTCCGGCGAGGATCACGGTTGTCATGCCCCGCTCCCGTAGGAGCGATCGTCCTCGCTAAGGCGTGATGCCACACGAGCCTAGATTGCGCTCGTACAAGGCGGGTTCCATAACGGCCGATTTTAGCGGCTGCGACGGGGTCCTCGCACAGAAGTCCCAAGCAGAGACATTGAATAATAGCAGCGAAATTTAGAACAAAACACAAGTCATTGTAAAACACTCTTTTATTGATATTGAAACAAAGGTTACAAAGGGCACAAGGCCAAGATTACAAGTCACTCAAGCTCACTCTTCTCACATTACAAGTCGCTCAGCTCTCTCTCATCTCTCAATACAAATCTTGAACCAGCGGATGCTTCGGAAGGCGACGTCCATACATTATGTCCCGTATAAGTCTTGACTCCATGCGGCCGCACGCTTCGAATCGCCAAGGAACTCCGTGCCTCGACGCATCCAAGTGAGCTCTGTGCCACGAGCTTCTACCTGCGCCTGCACATGAAAACTATATGGGTGTCAGTACTCAACTGTACTGGTGGAATGAGCTCCTCGCCCACCCATATAAAGCCAACACGTTTGATTTATTTTGTGCAACATAGTCCATTCTTATCAATTATCTTTCTAGACTTGCCTTAGGATCAGTTTTTTTAGGACAGACGCCTTGGCCTATTTTGTATCTCAAGACCATTTCATGCTTTCAACACAACATCAACTCAACAACGTTAACCTATCGAGTCATGCTTGTCTTACGGCTTAAAATCAGAGACGCAACTACGCGATAAGACTCCATTCCCGTGTGACCATGCTATAAGTCCTTGTCGAGGCCGTGCTTCGTAACTCAACTGAGACTCAATCATATCGCCGCCTCGCGGCTCTTCGCTACTAAATCATCAACCGACCCATCCAACTTGTGAACTAAGTGTCACTCGACCAACTTTGCCTTGCGGTGTTTTCTGACTTAAACTCAAGACAACTCAAACCAACTTATGCAACTTATATGCCGACAACTCAAGACTCGATGCCACATCTCGTGCCGAAGCACGGTGTCTTCGTTGAAGCCAAATCTTAGACCCAACATTTTGTGTTCCAACTGTACACACACATTCAACTCGACTCCTTGATATACTGCACTCAATACTCGACTCTTTCCAAAGGCATACACGCGGATCGCCGCCCATGCCGACTCATCTATATGATTTAGTCACTGGCTCCCAGAGCCATTGTGGACTCCCTTTTAGCTGAGTATAGGATGGACCGGTCAAAGCGGGTAGCTAGCCCTAATGAGCGTCCACCGAATACTTTGCCCCAGGCTCATCTATCCCGCTCACATTCACCCTCAAGTTTCCTCCTAGGCCGGAACAGTCCTGCTGTGGCCCCAGGTTATCGTCCGAGGAAACAAATTTACCTTATCGACAAGTTGTCCATGACCATGTAAGACTCGACTCAAACTGACGTCTCACACAGTCATTCTACCTCTAGTGTTACCATCTCTTTCAGGGCTAAGTTCAGTACTTCTCACATCTGAGACCTTGCCTCGACGACCCAGTCGCGAGCATTCTTCTTTCTTGTCCTATTATTTCACTCAACTCAAGAACAACTATTGAAACACTTTCCAAACTCAATGACTCAACCGTGGCCCGTGCCTTAAAATAATAAGTCTGTTAGGGGTGAGCGTCGGTATAATCGGTCGGTATTTGGTCGATTTTTTCGGTATTTTTTAAAATCGGTATTTGAAAAATCAATACCAATATCGTACCATTTAGAATCAGTTTTTTCGGTTTCGGTTAAATCGGTATTCGGTCGGTTTTTGTTCGGTATCGATATTTTACCAATTAATATTTGATCAATTAACACACTTAATATTGTAGAACCTCTTAACCTATAGTATATATTTTTTACTTTTTTGGAAGCATTAATTTTAAAGCCAAGCCTCTACCAACCAAACAATTAATCAAAATTATTAGAACAATATGTAACAAATCGCAAACACCTAAAAATGAGCTTAAAATATCAAACGCGGTCACTAAGTTTAATCTTTAGTATAAGTTTAAGTAACCAAAATTCACTTCAAAATTCTATGAGAACACAAACACATAAGCTCAAAAGATCAAAAACTCAATTCTTAACATTATTAACATAAATTCAAGTCCACTAAAATCTATTCCAAGTTCTAGGAAACCAACCAAAACAAAGATAAAAATGAAAATGAGTAGTGTAAAATTAATCATGAACAACATTAAAAAACGTGTGTGTGTGTGTGTATATGTATGTATGTGTGTGTGAATCGGTTCGGTATTTTCGGTATGGTATTACAATCAAACCGTTACCATTACCATTATACCATAATTTAGTCGGTTCGGCAATTCGGTATCGGTATATAATTTTGGTTCGATTTTTCAAAATATTTTTAATCGGTGTTTGGTCGATTTTTCGGTATCGGTCGGTATTTGCTCACCCCTAAAGTCTGTGACATCGTGTCTTAAACCAACTTGAAATACTATGTGACACTACCGCCCAAGTCATACTCTATATGACGGGCCTTACAATCATGAGACTATGTGGTTATATCCAGCCGTAGAACTCATAGGGTCGTGCTTGCCACTACTCCTGATAGGTTAACATAACTTGCCTAACTTACTTTGCAACAACTTGAAGAGCAAAGGCTGCGCCAAGCCTTGCGTCGTAGGAACGTGTCGTGCCCGCATTCGACTTCGAACGACCAAGTCATTTGGGTGCCTAGACTTATGTCACAATCCGTTCAAGGCAACTTAACTCATGGGAAAACCAAGGCTATGCCAAGCCTTGGACGATGGGACCGTGCACGCTTTATGAAGCATTTATGCGGACGACGCCTATGAATTTGGCTAACTTGTAGCTTGTGGCGAAGACCAACTTTTTCTTCTCCCAAGCCACGGGACGAAGGGCCGAGTGTCATTTTCAAAGCACGTCGTGCACCAACTCTAAGCCGACCGTTGGACCTTTCCATATTCTAAGTCAATTCGACCTTTCGGGATTACTCCCTTTAGCTATGTGGATTCGTCTATTTCATTATCAAGCCTACTTATGTAAGTTGAAAACATGCGATTTATTATGTGAAGGCTTAGATGAGACAAGTTCACCGAAACTACCCCACCTGAGCGAGCGGTCGCCTCGACCGAGCGATGTCTTCGAGCAGCCGTTGCAAGGCTAAGTTCGAACGCCGTCGGCGTTCCGATTCCTCCGATTGACTGAGCGGGATGGGGCACTACAACGGCAGAGCGCGGCGAGGATCACGGCGGAGCGCGACGGAGATCGGCCAAGAGAGAGAAAGGAAGAGAGAGAGATACTGTATAGAGAGAGAATGAGTGTACTGACTGATGTGATGTGTCAGAATGTATTGGGAACCGTGCAATAATATTATATTATTTATAGTGAAGTATTTGAGTGGCAGAGCTATAATTAAATAAAGATCTGGGGGTTATTCTCTATAGTGGAAATACAAACAGATCTAGGGGCTTTAGTACAAGTTTGTAACAGATTTTCAAATTTCAAATATAACAGATTTTAAACTGCTAACATAAATTAGTTAGTTAATAATTATACTAGCCTACTAACAGAATTGTAACTAAAATGTAACAAACTAATTAATTAAAGACCCACTAAATAACTAACTACCAAAATCAGTTACTGCATTTCTTCCAAATAAAAAATCGTATATTAATTAACAGAAAAACAAACAATTAATCTTTTAACATAATTAACAGTTAATAATTTATTACAAAATTAATTAGTATTAATAACAATAACAATATTGTAATTAATTTGAAAAACATAAATTAGTATTATTCAGTATTTTGAACGTTAGTAGAAAATTTGAGTTTTAATCATACTAAGGAATTTAAATTAATAAACCAATATTTATTTACAAAAATGAGACCAATTAACATTTATTATTATCAACAAATAACAACTATTCTCCATAAAACAATTAATTACTAAGAATGATTTCTAATTATTAATAAAAGACAATTTAAGATTTTCGAAGATAAATTTTATCTAAGATTGAAATACATTTAACAACCAAATTCAACATAACAATTTTTTTTAAGTCAAGAAAATTGTAAATAATTCGAAAATATACGAAAATAGATTTAGAGAGTTACAAATCTACCCCCCTTACAAAAATTTCGTCCTCAAAATTTCAAGGATTTTGTAGAGATGTAAAATCAAGTAACAAAATCAAGTAAAAGTTTTTAAGAAACAATTTAGTAAAAAGATTTTTATTTGGATAACAAAAGTAACAAGGACTAACAAGTAGTCACTAGACGATATGAAAGACTGTAAATGTAAGAAAACTCAGAGACAACCCTCAAAGTAGGCACTACAAAGAAATCTAGCTATTACAAGCAAGTAAGGAAGATAACGGTCCATCCGGCTGCGCTTCCTGCTGCTACTGATCCTCGAAGGGTGGATCCTCCTGCTGCAGCTCTGGTGCTGGTCCCTGACGAGTGAAAGCTGCAGGGCAATCTCTCACTTGGTGAGTGGCAGATCCACAAACCAAGCACTGCCCTAACTTCTTACGGCATTCCTTAACACTGTGTCTCGGCCTTTTGCAGTACACGCAAGATAAGTGTG
The DNA here is from genome assembly GCA_029216955.1 of Iris pallida. NCBI lineage: Eukaryota > Viridiplantae > Streptophyta > Magnoliopsida > Asparagales > Iridaceae > Iris > Iris pallida. The sequence continues at coordinate 7,238,489 of JANAVB010028820.1, read as the reverse complement.
TCGGGGTCTAGATCTGTCTCTGCTGCCTCGGTGATGTGAGCTCGAACATGATGATGATGCTGATGCTGAGGTGGCCTCTGCTGAGTGTCGGACCTCTTCGGTGGACCCTGGGATCTGCTGACGCCAATGTCTCGGTCCCGCTTGAGCTTCGGGTCCATCTCCTTCTCCACTCCCTGAGCAACTTTAACGATGCTCGCATAGGTAGTAGCCTGGGTGATAGCCACTGCATGCCGTAACTCCCTGGTGAGGCCCTTTTTGAACTTCCAAGCCCGCTCATGTGGTGTGCTGACTAGGTTCTCCGCGATCCTGCTGAGTCGGGTGAACTCCGATGTATACTGGGCCACAGTCATACTCCCCTGCTGTAATGCCTCAAACTGCATCCAAAGCTCGTCCCGCTCCACATCCGGGAAGAACTTCTCCTGGAATAACAGTTTGAAATTCTTCCAGAGAACATGGGGTTCAGCCAACTGAGGCTCCTCTCTATACCAAGCTGTAGCAATATTGAAAAGTCGTATGCTCGCAACCTCGACCTTCAGGTCATCTGGAATCCTCGCCATCTTCAGTGTCCGCTTGGCATTTTCTAGCCACTCATCTGCGTAGACTATCCCCTCATGGCCCCAAAAATCCATCGGACAGAGGTTCTGATAATCTCTGGCGGTCCTTGGCCTCGGTGCTGCTGGTGCTGGTGGTGTCGACAGTGCTGGCAGAGCTAGTGGAGCTGGCTCCCTGACTCGGAGCACGTCCATGATCGTCGCTCGAAACTGCATGGCTTGGTGGTTCTGTGCCTCCATGAACTGCTGGAACATGGCCATCATCTAAGTACCGTCGAACGTCATCGTCGGAGGAAAAGGCTGAGGCAGAGGCGGAGACGGTGGCGGTGGAAGCTGCTCCTGCGCATCGGGTGTAGGCTGCTCGCTAGTCCTCGCGTTCTTCGTGGCGACCATCCTGTAATAGAAAATAAACCGTTGATTGCTATGTCCTAGAAAATCACAAACTAACCTAAAAAATCATAAGTAAATCAAATTTAGATAATAATAACCATAACCATTTTCCTACGGCTCCAATGCTGTGATAAGTTTTCCTTAGCTTCGATGGTCCCCCGATAACACTTTATAGCCTAAGTTCCATTAGGACTGACCTACATGGGCCACCACTAAAAATATGTCACGACCCGCTCCCGAATAATCGGACACGAGTCGGACACGCCCTGCCTTCGTCGATGGACACGACGAAGTAAGCTGTAAAATACTAAGGAAAACTGTCACCTTTGTTTTCCATTATACGTATTTCCAGTATACGTGTACGGAATCCCGACCCGTAGTTAGACTTGTCTTGCTTAGCTTGATCCTGGTTTAATCTTGCCTTGGTTTATTTTGGGTTCATCCTGGTTTGGCTTGGCTTAGTATGTTTGGTTGGGCTCGGTTTGTTAAGACTTGGCCCAACATGCTCACCCCTCTTTATAAGCCACCAACCCCTTTCTCTCTCCTCATTCACTTTTTCATTTACTTCTTCTTTTTCCTCCATTAACTCTCTCTCCACCTACCAGGAGAGGCTTAGGCAAGTGCAACTTGCTTCATGGAGTAACTCAATTTTTGTTGTTCCATTGTCTTCCTCACGAGATTCTAAGACACTTTAGTAATCAACATTTTTAATTTCCATGATTCATTTCATGTAGATCTAAGCTTGTTGCATTTTCAGATTTTTGGGGTTTTGATCTATCAAACTTTATTATTTTCTAGTTTTGATGGTTCCATGTTGTAAAGAATTTCATTCTACCCAATTTTGACCTATGGAAGTCCAGATTTGGGCTTGGATTGAAGATTGGAAAGTCTGGGAACCCCCCCAACTTCCCAGGTTCTTCTTCTCAAAAAAGTTGGAGAAGAAGAACAGTGCTAGCCGCATGACTTTTTCATGCGGCAAACTCCCCTGCGGCTTCTCCTTACCGCATAGGCACCCCAGTCCCCTACGGCTCCCCCTTGCCGCATAAGCCTGTTCCCTCCTGGCCGCATGGCTACCTTTAGCCTTGCCGCATAAGCCTGTTCCCTCCTGGCCGCATGGCTACCTTTAGCCTTGCCGCATAAGCCTGTTCCCTCCTGGCCACATGGCTACCTTTAGCCTTGCCGTATAAGCCTGTTCCCTTCTGGCCGCATGGCTACCTTTAGCCTTGCCGCATAAGCCTGTTTCCTCCTGGCCGCATGGCTACCTTTAGCCTTGCCGCATGAGCCTGTTCCTCCTAGCCGCATGGCTCTTGGCAGCCTTGTCGCATGGTCCCTGTCCCCTTAGCCGCATGCTGCATGGCCGCTTGGCCCTTGCCGCATGGCGATCTTTGACCGCATAGTCCATAGCCCTTGGCTTCCGGCCGTATGGCTCTTCCCACAGCCCTTTTCCCCTTTTTTTTCTGGTTGTTACATTTATGCTTATGTCTCACGACCCTCTGTGTAACTTGGGTCCTTGGTAGAAATGCTCATACCATGCTAATTCTGCACATATTCCAAGAACACGATAGTGACCCGTCGTGGTGCACTCTTGACAAGTAACATGATATGATAGAGGCCCGTCGTGGTGCACTCTTAATAAGTAAACCTAGTATGATATACCTCGTTATGCTTTTGTGACAGCCAGCACGACATGACAAGAATGAATGGCCTGGACACCGTAGGCGATTGTGTTTGTACAAATGAACCAGTATTGTCTTACATCATGTCTAGGGCAGGGACCCCTGAGTACCACGGTCAGGGGTACCTACTAAAATTGACTAAGGCTAATAACTAGAATAATCTAGTAGTCATGAAGAGATTTTTCAGCTACAGGCAATCCCGTTATCTGGGCGTCCCATCATGGGATTTGTAGCCTGCCGTCGAGTAGGGCTCATTTTCAGCACACTGTCATGTGTTGCACCCTTCAAGCTACTTAAGGGTACATGCGTTTCCTAGACGATGTACCCACATGAACTCAACCCCTAATTTGCATCCGGATAGCCTGGATGGTCTGTAGGGCTTGTGGCTGTGGGAACAATCTCATTGCATCTTGCTAGTAACTAGGCCTGTGATAACCCTAGTTAGTTAAAGTATCAAGCCGTACTTATTGCTTGGCCGTGATTGATTAGATGGAGCCTAACCCAGTCTAGTCTTGTCCTGATCCTGTACAAGATTGTTACATGACCTGATTGCTTGTGTTGTAATTTATCAATAAATGGTGGAAAACCAAGTTCCGTTCAGACGAAAGGTTACCACCCTGGTCCTTGTTTGGTTTAAGGGTTGTAACTTGGTTTAGTCCCATGGTTATCTTATCATGTATCATCTTGATTTTTCCATATTTCCAGTCTTTTATTATATAATTATGTTTTGTGCTAATTGCTGGTTTTAGTTCTTAAGTGAAGCCTCCTTTGTGGCACTTGCTCTTCTGGGATCTGACCCAGCTTATTTTGTATGGCCAGATACCGGAGCAGCTTCAGAGGATCTTCCTGCCTTCCAGCCAGATGGTGACCACCAGGCGTAACCCTGGCAACGAGTGGATTTTATTTTGGCTCTCCCACTCTCTTGTAAAAATTATTCTTTTGAGGCGTTTAGCTGCCGAGCAAGTGTTAGCTCGTTTGCAACTGTACTTACTGTCTGCCTACGGGCTGTAACATGAGTGACAAATCCTAGGGTTGATCATGTATGACTGAAACTCTTGATAGTCTTCGTATTTTGTACGACTAGCTTCATAATCATCCAAATATGTAATGTATGGGATGTCTTACTATTGTATATTTGGTGCTCTGACATCTTGTAACTGCTATTACTTGCTTGAGATTGAGATAATAGGCTTGTTCATGACCATAAGAGACTGATGTGTTGTTTACAAAAACAAAAGTATAGAACTTTATTGATACAAACTTTGTAAAAGATTATAATTTGAATTCTGGGAATGGTATAACTATAGGAATCCAATCTAGAAGACGATTGCTTTATCCCTTGGACGATGTGAACTTTGAAGACGATATCCTCTGAAGTTGAAGACAACTCTGGAATTGAAGGCAAAAAGCCTCGAAAATTGAAGGCAAAAGCCTCGGAAGAATGCAGCAGCACTTGGACAAGAACTCCTGGACTCTCTGAACTTTGAAGTCTGGTCTCTCTATAATCTGATATCTGATCTCTGATCCCTCTTTGAATGAAGACTTAAAACTCTATTTATAGAGTTCTGAAAAATAACTAACTTTTAGTTATTCTGGACTGCGCATGATGGATTGCGCAGCAATTGGATTGCGCAACAGTAGACTGCACAGGCAGTTGCTGGATCATGGGCCAACTGTCTTGGACATATGTCATCATTTGATTGAAATGTGCATGATCGTGTATAGACGGTTGCCACGTAATGAACAAATGATGGCATGAATGCCACGTGCATTTTGTCATTTATGTTGATAAAATGCACAACCTGAATTATGCTGGCTTTGGATTGCGCAGACTTGGACTGCGCAGGAATGGATTGCGCCAACATGGATTGCGCCAACATGGATTGCACTGCCAGCTGTCCTCGAGCGCCGTGCTGTACGATTAAACGAACGGTCGCCTCGTTCTCCGCGCTGTCAGCTGTCAGAAGATTTGATTTGTGTCAGGTAATGATGATGATCTGCCACGTCAGCCTGTGCGCTTGGTAGTGTGCGCAATCTAGTATGCGCAATCTGTATACTACACAATCTGATGTCTGCGCAGTTTATTTGAAAGATTCATTTCTTGATCTTTATGACTTTGTTGATGTGTGCAACTTGATTTTTTAGGACCTACAAGACCCCTTCAAAGTTTTCGAAAGTTGAATTTATTTAAAATTTTGAAATACTTTGAATTTTGAAATTGTAATCCATTTGTGCATGAGCTGTATGCACAATCTGAGGGATTTAACCCATTTTCAGGCGCAATCTGAGGCGGCCGTTTCATTTTCAAAAACTATAAATAGTTCTCTACTTCTCTTTTCTTTCTTTACTTTGCCTTCTTCGTGCACTTTGAGAGAAATTCTGAGCTCTTTCTTCCTTTCTTCTCCGACGATCTTCGATGGCTCCCAAGCGTTCCTCCGTCGCTGCCAAGGGCAAGGCCCCCGCCGAATCTTCGGCATGGGTTGCGCGACGTGCTTCTCGTCACGAAACTGCTCTTCCAGCGCTGATAGGTAGATGACCTAATCAAAACTCTTTTTAGGGTTTTGATCTCACTCATTCTTTTAGAATCCATCTCTTTTTAGAGATGTGATCATATTGTGCCACCCTTTTTAGGGTTCTGGTTGCACAAATCAGTTCGTTCTTCATTTTTATGAAGGACGACATTCTGCGCAATCGGTTGAACTGCGTTGGCAAAAGTCAGTGCAATTTTGCTGATTTGCGCGAGACTATCAGCGCAAACTAATGACTGTTTGTTTGCGCAGTCTGATTACTGCACAATCTGATATCGCGCAATTTGATGTTGCACAATCTGATGTTTGTGCAGACTGATGACAAAATCTTTGACTTGTTTTGTACTGAATTTTTTTGTTTTCTCTGTCTAATGCAGTTAATACTAGAGAAGATCCTGGATATGAGGACTTTGTAGGAACTCTTTCAGAGTCAGAATACAAAGAGGACCTTTTCCATGTGCACTATCCTCAATATGATTTGCCAACTTCCCGTCAGGCTATTTTGATAGCCCAAGATAATGAGACACTGCTATGTTTGATGAATGGACAATCTCTGGAGTCAGTAGACGCTGTCATTCATAAGAAGCCATTATTCCTGTTTGGCGAAGCTTTTGAGAAAAGTTCTCAACCGAGACCAAGGATAGAAGAAAGGATTGTCCATCAGACGGATAGGTCATTCTCGATACCAGATGTTTCCCGCTGCCTCCCCTTATCCCGGTATGCTCATGCGAGCTATCCGAGGAAGATGGAATGGAACCTTACACCTTTCCAAGATGCCCGTCCAGGAAGGATTTTTGTGAAGAAGGGGCCGAACAAGAAGGACATGTTCTACAGTTCCTCAGAACGGTACAGTGTCTTGTTAAGAGGTTTGAAACCCGGTTGTATTCTGCCGGAGAATTCTTTCTTGTTATTGCCTGTCAGAACTCCAATATTCGTAAATGAGTTTGCGAAGGTCGAAGGAAGGTATCTCGAGCAGGACATCAGATTAACTGGATTGGTGAATCCAGATTTTAAGAGATGGAACTGCATAGCAAACTGGATTCTGACCAAGTTTGAAAACAAACTTCAGCAAATCAACTTGTACCAAGCAGTGCATGCCACTGTTTATGGTTTTGCTCCCAACCCGCATCTGTTCTTGGCTCTAGCAGAAAGGTACAATTACAGAACAGGGACTTTCATGACTCCTGGCGGAGAAATCGGGTTTGCACTTTATGAGATGCAGTAAATCTCTTACTTGCCAATGGGAGATGCCCCATATGAAGAATTTGTCCCAACCAATGATGAGTTGGACAGACTTCGAAAAAGAGAACGCAGAAATGGTAGCAGTCTTTGAAGAACTGCTATGTCATTATAAAATCTGTTCTCTGTTCTATAAAAGTGTTACATCAAATACCTGCTATTCCTCAAAATGGTTGCCTTATCTGTTCCTTAACCACATTAAAGAAACGAAGACCAAGGAATATGATAGATGCTATCCTGACTTCTTTAGACCACTGAGCAGCAGTGACGTGGTGAAACTGATAGAGAAAGTGGGGATTTGGATGAAGAGATGAATGATGATCATCAATGTCCTTCTTTGAAGAAAGGAGATACTCTCGAGAGTTATTTGAGAGTAGGATATAGATTTATGTCAAAAGAAGCCCAATTAGCAGGGTTTCTGACATATTGGCTTCGTCGGTTTGTAGTCCCAGGATCGAGTGCTGTAGACCGCTTCCATCGCGTTGTTCTTTTTGCCGCCGTTAGATTAGTCTTCGGCTACAAGATGGATCTTTTGTCAGCGATGACTTGTAAGTTGAATGTCGGTCTTCGTCTGTACGTCGATCTGATGCTGAAAGCTAAGGGTGAAAAAGAATTTCCTCGGTTGAAATTGCCGTATACATATCTATTTGGGTGGTTGCTCCTTCACCATCCTACTTCGATGGACCCCGGTATGGGACCGGTCGACGACAGCTTTTTGCGGAGATACTCTCATAGTAAGTGAAAATACACTGCTCTGAGAGATTGTAGATATGCTCTGAACCTGAGCAAAAGATGGAACTTTTGTTGCACTCCTCCTCCTGCTGGCTATGAACAAATGTCGACAAATATGATTGACTCGAAGATGCAACCTTTGAGCCATACAGCTTTTGAGTGGTTGAAGACAATTCGACCGTCCCATTTGGTGTATCGGTTTGAAGAAGAATGTTACTTAGAGCCATATCTCCCCAGTCGATTTGCTCGGCAGTTCGGGTACGACCAATTCCATGTAGGAAATGCTATCACGTGCCTTTAAGGAAAGGGTTTCTTGATAGATGGGGCCCGAGCTTGGGCTTATTATAATGCTCGAGATACGAAAGTAACATTCTCGATGCCAGTAAATAGCAATCATGGCCCTCGGATGCTATTTACATACTCAGTATTCTATACATCTTCGAACACCTTTGCTGAGAATTTCAATCTCGTGGATAGCTTTGCGTCTTCAACAAGATTGAAGAGGGGAGGAATCGCCATATCACTCCCAGGAAATAATGAGGTGCATGAACCAGTAGATGCACCCCTGGAAGCTTCAAGGGACGCTATGTTCCCTGAAGAGGTTAACGCACCACTGCGTATTTCTTTGAAGGTGGTTAAATCCCCAGCCAAGAAGAGGAGAAGAGAGGAGCCTCCCGCTCCGGCAGCAAAGAAGAAACTGATCTTAGATCATTCTTCTGAAAAGATTACCACTAGATCTCAATCTCGGCAGCTGGCCGAGACAATTCTGCAAGAAGAGGCTACCACACCGACCTCTGTTCAAAGACAAGTCGAGACTGTAAACATAGAGAGCCCTGAGAGGCCTCTGAAAAGAAAGAAGCTGGCCCAAAGAAGAAATTGAATGGCCTCTCCTTCTAGACGAGCCCCGTCTTCAATAGTAGTGGATGCTGCGGCAGGATTCACTATGCCATCTCCCACTCCTATTTCAGAGTCTAGGAATAAAACTCCTAGTCCAGAACATAGGAAAGAGATCGAGCAGAGGGAAGATCCTGATCCGAGAACTGAGGCCGAAGAGCCTAGAGGAAATATCATGGAGGAAGAGCAAGATGTTGCACGATCTCTTTCACCTGCTGCGGAGACAACTCAACTTCCTCCTACTCCTAGGACCCTCCGCGAAGAAGAAGATCGTAAAGTGATTGCGGCTCTAGAAGATTGCAACTACAGCCCGCTGGAGGACTATTGTGACCAAGCTGCAACTACCAGCGGGAATGCACCAAAAGAAGGTGAAGATGAGGAGAGCTCTTCGTCTGAGAATATTGATGAAGATATGCAAGATCCCGAAAGGGATGATGAAGTGCATATATCTCCTAATGCTGTCGATGATACCTTAGATCCTAACAAGGAAGTTGAGGTAGAAGCATCTCCAGAAAACGTCGCTGATACCTTAAATCCTGAAGAGGATGTTGAGGTAGAAGTATCTCCAGAAAAAGCAGCAGATGAAGAAGCTCCGGAGGAAACTTCCGCCACTGGTCCTCAAGGTAGAAAATAAAATTAGCAATCTCCTCTTAAATAGATTGATAGCTAACGTCTTTATTTGTATTTCCTGCAGATCTTGAGACTCCTCTAGCACCTCCGACGTGCACGGACATAGTGCCTATAACGACGGTTGTTTGCCATTGATTGTAAAAGTACAGAACAGTTTTATGGGAGGACTGAACTTAGACTCACAATACAAACTCGCTTGTACAAAGAAAGCCTAGAGACGAAAACCTAGGTACAGCAATCTAAGTACAATTGTTTATTTTTGATTCTGGAGGATGACGATAGAGGCTCGGGAAGGCGACGGCAGCCCTGCCTTACTCCTTGGACGATCGGTATGCAGCCTTGGCTCCTGTGACGAGATGGTTGGCGTTGATGAAGAAATGCTCTTCCTGCTCTCCTCGTATTACTCTTCTGGCTTCTCTCTCTGGATTGATCTCTGTGGATTTCTTTCTGATTATTGGGAGGAGTGTCTCTTTGTATATGCGTATCTCTCTCTGACAGTCTCCGTGTCCTCTTTGCAAGGGAATAACACCCTGCTATTTATAGGAATGGGGTGTGATCATTAGGGTTGCCAATGATTGCCTCTTTGGAGATGGCGGCGGCCTGTGGATTGGTCAATCTAGGCCATTCATTTTTTGATTGTGACGAATCCGAACCTTTGAGTGTAGATTACACCAAATCTCATCAGCAATTAATGCTGATTGGAACAAATCTTCCTCATAATGATCTTCTGATGTCTGCGAATAAATTAGATTTATTCTTCTACCACGTGTCCCAGATTATTGGGATTTGACCCAATCTTTGATTGCAATAAATCTGAGAAATTGGTCGGCTTAGGACACGTGTCCTAGGAGCCACTGGGGGGATCTGAACCGCATGGCGAGTGAGCCACATATGATTTTGGGCCGCATATGGTTAGGGCCACGTGTCAGGGCTGCCTGGGTAGTGGCCCTCCCTTAAGCCTTTGAACCACATGGAGGTGATCATTGCGAGCCGCATAGGGATACATCCGCCTGAGCCGCATAAAAATGGTCCTCTCGAACTGTATGGGAAGGCCTCTGCTTGAGCCGCATGAGGCTATCTCGGCCTGAGCCGCATAGGACGGTTTCCTTCTGAACCGTATGAGAAGTCTTTGCTCGAGCCGCATGAGGCTGTCTCGGGCTGAGCCGTATAGGACGGCTTCATTCTGAACCACATGAGAAGTCTTTGCTTGAGCCGCATGAGGCTGTCTCGGGCTGAGCCGCATAGGATGACTTCATTCTGAACCGCATGAGAAGTCTTTGCTCTAGCCGCATACGAACGCCCTCGTGGCAAGGCCACGTTGCATTTTTATGGCTCTCGGGGGATTTGTGTCAGAGATCTCTTTTTTCTTCCCTAGAAGTCTGTCATTATGACAGAGTCATAATTACTTCTTTTTGTGTCAGGGCTGTCACTTTTTCAGAGTTGTCAGCCGTCAAAATAATTAATGTGAGAGGACAGAGGAGAGGACTGTCCCGCCACGTGTCTTCTGAGCCGCATGGGATGTCTTGGGCCGTATAGTCCCTTATGCCGCATGACTCTCTGAGCCGCATGGGCTTTCTGAGCCGCATGGGGTTCCTTGGCCGCATGGGTCATTTTTTTTTAATATTTTCCATGCTTCTACAAGACCCCCTTCAAAGTTTTCAATTTGCAAAATTGAAATACTTTGAATAAGAAGCATGGTCGTATTCTTCTGGCCGTATATGAAACCCTGACCGCATAGAGATCTTGGCCGCATAGATAGGTGAGTCCGCTCAGATAGTTCAGCCGCATAGAACTTTCGGCCACATCATCGTTGCCACGTGTGGCAATCCTTTGCATTAAATGCTGTTTGATGCGCTGTCAGCTTTAAAGGCCACTTTTTGGTGCGGAATCCGAGGAGCTTGGCCTCCATTTTCGGCGGCTCATTTTGATAACCAAAGAGTCGGTCTGCGTGTATGCACGGGGATCGAAACGCTTCACTTTTGTTTATAAATATGGATGAGTTTGGCCGGAGGGACTTCTTTACCTTCTCCTTCGTTCACTCTTTTTGCTGTCTCCTCTTCCTTATCTTCTTTTTCCGACCGTCGAAGCAAATGGCTCCTAAGTCTTCCAAAGTCGTCTCCACCGTCGCGAAGGGCAAGAAGGTGACGTCTTCGTCGGCCGTCGAGCTCGAAGCGCCCGAAATGCCTTCTGATGTTCGTCCTGCTTTCAATGGTAAGGGTTGCACTTGAATCTTGAGAACCCATGGCTCTGTTGCATATTTATGCACAAGCCTCCACCCAAGTTGATGGTAAAGTCGCATATACTGTATGGGCCGCATGACTTTCTCATATCCGAGCCGTATAGAAAATATCCCATGTTTGAACCGCATGAGAAGGATTTGAGTCTCTAGATAAAAACCGCATAAAGTTTCCTCTGAACGGAGCCGCATATGTTTCTAGCAGGCTGAACCGCATGGCATTTCACGCCGCATGAGCTCTTCTGTTAGAACTGCATATATTCAACTGATCCGTATAAGCTATCGAGCTAGTGTCATATGGAACTCCCATCTGATTTGGGCCGCATGAGACTGTGTTGACCCGAACCGTATAGGCTTCCTCGAAACCGTATCTCCTGAGGCCCAATTGGAATAGAGCCGCATAAGGCTTCGTTAACCCGAACCGCATAGGCTCGTGGGAGCTTCTTTATTCAGTGATTTTTTTGCTTTAACCATCTTTTAATCCTGTTTCTCTTTGTCCTTTTTAACCATCTTTTAATCCTGTTTCTCTTCAGTGAACCTCCCAACCAACCCAGCAGGAGAGCTTCTTGTTGGTTCAGCTCAGTTCGCCGTGGGCGTGCGGCTTGATGACTTAATCCGTCGTATAGTGGATCAGCTCCCCACTAATGAACCTAGGGAGAGAGTGGCTGCCATTAATAACCAACCTTTCCACTTTCTTTGTTCCATGATGAATTCGGAGAAGCTGGATGGCGAATATCTGAAACCGGCTTTTCTCTTTGGGGACGCCTTTTCCATAAAGAACTTCCGATTGCTAGATGTTTCAGAGCACTGGGATTTTTCTGTAGACGGAGTAGAGATTCATATCCCCGAGATGGAGCGGCATTATCCTCTCTCATGGTTTAACATGGTACCGTTGGGCAGGACAATGGTGGGCTCCCTGACTCCTACCCAACAGGGAATGTTTGTGAGCAACATCCACTACAACAGGCGCACGGGTTCAGTATATGCAGGCAAGGAATCAGTGAGTCAGACTGTGATGGGGCTGCTCCCTGGCACTTTTGTAAATATGACTGGCCCTAATTTTACTTTCACTCTAGCTGATACCTTTCTGAATCAGCTCACCCGCAAGGGGTCTTATCCCGTGGGCAGGTTGTCGCTGCTGAACTGGATCAACCCCATTCCCACATGGGCTAATCTTACCTCATGGATCTTGAGGAAGTATGGGGAATACCTTCGGGAAATTGACCTCTACTACGCCGTCAGGGGTACCTGCTATGGGTTACCCATTAATAAGCCTTTGTTTATGGCTCTTTTGGAGCTGTATAATCGACGTACAGGGACTTTCTTTGCCCCCGGAGGAGAGCTAGGGCTTGCTCTCCATGAGATGCACGCTGTTTCTAGATTGCCGTGGGGAAATGAAGCTTTTGAAGCATATACACCGACGAACGAAGAATTCGAAGACCTGGATCGACAATTTCCTGGTTTTGTCGCCGTGTACCAAGAACTGTTGTGCCATCATAGCGCCTGCCACCAGATGGCTATCAAGAAAGAAAATAGCTCAGAAGGGAGCGCCCCTCACACTACGGCCTAGGTTTTGTATCTTTTCAAATTGCGTCCCTCCGGCTATGTTTCGTCTCGAAGTCCTCGAACCCCGGAGGAAGTGAAGGACATGATGTTGAAGGTCAAAAGGTCGAGGTCTACCCGTGACCGGTTTGGAGGTCGCACTGACTCCCTCAGCTACTTCCACTATGGTACCCGGAAGATGTCCGATAAGGCGATCTTAGCTGGGTTCTTGATGGTGTGGCTACGCAATTGCGTAGTCTCAGGCTGCGCAGGTTCTATGGAAAGGATCAGCCGCCATTTCATTCTTCCTGCTGTGAAATTGGTCTTCAAGGTAAGACTGGCGCTCCTTCCGGCCATGGTGTGTAGCATACACCACGGCCTTCGCATCTTTTCATCCAAAGTCATTGCTAGTGAAGTGACAATAGACTTTGAACGGATAGAACTACCATACCACTACCTCATGGGGTGGTTATTAATGCACTACCGGTCGTTGATGAGGCCAGGAATCGAAGAAGATGTTACTATTGCCGACGCCTTCATTTTTCAATACCGTCACCAGCCTTGGGAACACGATACTATGCCGGCCTGCCGGAGGGCGTTGGCGAGGGTCGACGGGCCCAAGTTCTTTGTATCTCTCCCTGAATTCACCCCTAGAGAAGTGAGGAGGGTACATATTGACGACGTTGATCCTCTCCAACTCTGAGAAGATGCTTCTTTGGTTACGCAATATCCGTCCCGCGCATCTGGAATATCGTTACCGGAATGAAGTATACCAGGAGCCTTATCTGCCCAGTAGATTTTCCCGTCAATTTGGGTATAGTCAATTATTCCTGGATCGTCCTTGTTTGCCATTAAAATTGTTTTGATTGAAATCTTAATACAAACAGAACAGTGATACAATATAGGACTTAGATGTAGTCCTAGGAGTACACTTTTGTTTAAGCTGGGTCCTTAGTGCCAATGGAGCGAGTGGTAATGCGTTGACTCCGTTGACCGGCTGACGGCGGTTATCGGTTCTCTGAAGGTGTTGATTGCTCTGGGTACTGGAGCTTGCTGAGAGGAGGAAGACGTTGAGTGTCTAGAACTGTCTCTCTGGTGATTCTTTGTTGTGGATTCTCTGTGAGTCTTGTGTTCTGAGTCTCTGTGTGTGTGTGAAGGAGATGATCCTTCTATTTATAGTTTTGCAGGCTGGCTGCTCATGCGCGCATGCAGGATGCGCCGGTGTGGGGACGCCACGTGGAGGTTGCTGATGGAGGCGCATAGATGCTGCGCCCTGATCGAGGGGGAGAACTCTTCATACTGCTGTTGTGAGCCGGCACGTAGCAGAGGGAAGATCTTTCCGTTGCTAAAATCTCGGATGAGTTGAGTCAAAGGACACGTGTCGTCGACTCATGGTTCGAAGATCTCGGATTTGGTGGAGAGGAGTGATCTGGTGAGCTGCGCCTTGGATTGGGCACAGGAGGAGGCTGCGGCTCATAACCTTTAGAAGTTATAAACCATTTAGAGCGCATGGCTTTTGAGGCGCATGCAGGTGACCTTCCTTCTGTCTTTCGGGATCAGAGATCAGTCTGGGGCGCATGGCTTTTGAGGCGCATGCAAAACTTCAACCGGAGACTCTTCTTCTGTCTTTAGGGATCAGTGAAGGGTCTGAGGCGCATGGCTTTTGAGGCGCATGCTGGTTTGGACGCATGGCCGTAGAGGCGCATGCGGGTGTGGACGCATGGCCGTAGAGGCGCATGCGGGTGGCCACGTGGCAGTAGCCGTCGGAATAGAGTCATGATGATGCTGACGTTGCCGACGCTTCATTTTCTGAATAAAGCTGTCAATTGTTCAGACTTTGGGAGGCGTGCTGCCAACTCTGTCAGTTCAGCATTTAATGTTGGTGACGTTCGATGGACAGCTGAGTGGGCACGTCGGTTGGCGTTCCACTCGGTATGGAGATGTGTGGGGGCGCACCCTCTATAATGCGCCGAGTACTGTAGGGCACGTCTGTGTGATGCGCCTGATGCCGAAGGGCGCGTCCGTGTGATGCGCTGTTTGGCTGGCGCATTGGACATGTCTTTTAATGATGCGGCTGTCTCGCTCTCCGAGTGCCATAAATAGCCGTTTGGCTGAATTCGAGGCATCCGGTTCATCCATTTAATGTAAATTCATTGCACGGAATTCGGAGGGCCATCCACTTGGCGCGTGGGTTTGATCTGCCCGGCCTATAAATAGTGGCATGGAGAAAAGATTTGCTTCTCATTCCCTCACGTACTTCCAATATGAACTTGAACATACGGGTGCATTCTGCTGACGAAGTGCTTCCGAGGGTGAAGATGAGACGCTGTGTTGTCTTTGATGCACTTGAAGGTGACTGTTACATCCAAAAGACGGAGTCGAGGGCTTCTGAGGCAGGCGGAAGGTGCCTGTTGCATCCAAAGATAGGGATGCTCGAGCCTTGTCTCCGTTATTCCGGAAGAGCCGTAGATCGGAATGGCGGTGCAAGGCTCTCTCTTCCTACAAAGTGGGGTTTTCCCACTTTGATCGTGTCGAAAGCTGCTCCTTTAGCCGCGGTTTCGATCACGGTCTTCCTTCGACTTTGGAGGCTCTTTCGAAGCCTCCCATGGCCACAGCATTTGCGGTGCTCTTCTCTTCCTTGGTTCCAGCCAGAGGGTTAAATGCTTTGTGAAGCATTTATCGGGCGAGCCTGGTTGGACGAGCGGCACATAACTGGGCTCTGCTCGGCCAGGTGAGCCTGGCTGGAAGAATTTGGCTGAAGGGATGCACATAACTGAGCTGCTGAAGAGATGATGGGATGCGCCTGGATGGAGGCGCATGATATCTGCTGCGCCTCACTAGTGGCGCATGGTGAAGCTGCGCCTATCTGAAGGCGCATGGTGGCCGCTGCGCTTATCTGAAGGCGCACGGTGGCCGCTGGCTGTAGGCTTAGGATCTTTCCTTTGTAGAATTTCTCCTTTGTACAACCTTTTCTAGACATGTAATAGACTTTTATATATAAATAAAAAGTCCTTCTTCAAATGTCTATACTTATTTGACTTTACTGTGAAGTTCTTCGTCTGAGTTCTAGCGCATGTAGTGTCTGGCGCATGGGCTTTCTGGTTGTGAAATTCCATGCTTCTACAAGACCCCCTTCAAAGTTTTCAAAACTTTTGAATAAGTTTTGGAATACTTTGAATAAGAAGCATGGAGGTCAGGGCGCATGATTTCTGGGCGCATGCCTGTTCGGGCGCATGCTCTTCTCAGTTAATGATGATGGTGCCTCGGTAACCGAAAAGATTAATGATGATCTTTCGGTCTTATTTGCTGCTATCCTTGCACAGAACCCGAGGCGACGGCTGAGATCACACGTCATCTGTTCACGCGTGCGACCATGCCCTATAAATAGGTAAGAGTCGGAGAGAGAAAGGGTTCTTCTTCTCTGTGTCTCTGCTTCTTTAGAGTTTCTTCTTCAAAACCCTAACTTCTCCTTCTTCGAGAGAATGGCTCCCAAGACTCCTCGCGGCGCTGCCGGCAAGGGGAAGGAGAAAGCGAAGGAGTCTGTCGATGAAGATGTACCTATCACTCTTGCGCCTCTTGCCGACGTTCGTCCTGAGGTGACAGGTGGGTTTCGTCTTTGCTTTGGGCCATGTGCCCTAACTGCCAACGCGTATAGACTTTGGTCTTTGATGATACGCCGAGGTTCTGTCCTGCCGACGTGCATAGGTTTATACCTTTATCATGCACCGAGGTTTTAATGGCTGACGCGCATGGGTTTTATTCCTTGAAGATGCGCCGAAGCCTTTGCTGACGCGCATGGGCTCACGCTCTGATAATGCGCCGACGCTCCAATACCAACGCGCATGGGCTTACGCCCTGATGATGCGCCGAGACATGCTGACGCGCATGGGCCTATGCCCTGATGATGCGCCGAAGTAGATGCGCATGGATTCATACCCTGCTGATGCGCCAGTCTGCTTGACATATTTTGTCTTTTTGCCTGACTTCCACTTTTGTTGTGCCAGTGTCGATGACGATCCCTTTGTTGAATGAGGTCCTTCTGGACGCTTCTCTTTGCCAGATGGGAGTTGATTTTGATGAGGCGGTGATCAACCCTGCAAAGGATGCTATCCTTCAGGACCAACCTCGTGAGAGGATGCTACAAATCCAGGTCCAGTTGCCGCTTTTCCTCCAGAGTATGATAGAGAGCGGTAAACTGAAGTCTGCTGATTCTGAAGGTGTGACCTTCTTAAAGCCTGCCTTTCTGTTTGGCGACCGATTAGTCTCTTCCGAGGCGAAGATATTGAAGATCAGAGAAGACTGGTTCTTTGCTGCTAAGGGCATGATGTTATACATGCGGCAGGTTGACCGCCAGTTGCCATTGACAGCCTTTTATCGTCTAGCTTCGAAGAGAAGGATGGGTTGGGAACTTACTCCTTCTCAAGGAGGTGCCTTGGAGGGCTCCCTTTCGATTGACACCACCTCGAACCAGCGAGACACCTTGACCGCTTCACGAACTGGTTCTTCGTTCAGTTACCGAGCTTTGCGTCCCGGAAGCATCTATAGTGAAGTCCCAAATGACACGTTTCCCTTCAGTGCCCCGACTTTTGCAAATCGGATGCTGACGTCGAAGGTCACGTATCCGACAGCTGGTTTTAGAGTCGAAGGTTGGTGTCACTACATCCCAAAGTGGGACGAGTTGACCTCCTGGGTGCTTTCCAGGTTCAAAGTTGAGCTTAAAGAGATAGGGCTGACTGCCGCCATTCGGGCCACGTAGGCAGGCGTGGACCTCAATAAGCCGATGTTCCTTGCGCTGTTGGAGCTTTTCAACGCCCAGACTGGCAGCTTCTTTACTCCAGTGGGGGAGTTGGGATTGGCCCTTCATGAGATGTACGAAGTGTCCAAGCTTCCTTGGGGCTCGGGACCGTACGAGGAATATTTTCCATCGAATGAAGAGATCCAGGTCTTGGAAGATAAGGACCCGGAGATGATGGCCGTTTTCAAGGAGGTGACGAGCCATCATTATCTGATGCACCAGAGGGACAAGGGTAAGACCCAACCTCACGTGACTGCTTGGAGGGACTATGTTTTTAGACAGGATTTGGCGGATCCTTCGAGGATCCGGTTTGCGACTCCGCAGGGCTTGACACCCGCGGAAGTGAGTTCTGAAATAACCCGGCTGGACGAGAGGACCCCACATTCAAATGAGAGCGGCAAGAACACGTACAGCTGTTTCTGGCACTGCGGGCACCGGATGTCATCTAAGGCAGTGTTGACGGCCTACTTGATGATATGGCTCCGGGATTGCATATTTGCAGGGGGATCCGGTGCTGTTGAGAGGGTACATCGGAATCTCATTTTGCCTGCAGTGAAGTTGGCCTTTGGACGACCTCTGGCTCTCCTCCCCGCGATGGTGTGCAACCTGCTGCACGGTTTGAGATCTTTTGCTGATGATGTGATCCACGAGAAAGGTAATAATAACAACTTTCCCCGGGCCGAGCTGCCTTTCCATTATCTTATGGGGTGGCTGATCTTACATCATCCGAATGTGATGAGTCCTGGTCCTGAGGAGGACCATGTTGAAGGAGATGCCTTCATTCGCCGCTTCTACAAGAGGAAGTGGTCTTACACTGGCGTCCCCGTTTGTAGGAGGGTTTTGTCCTTCCTTCAGGGGTGGGAAATCGTGAAGGTTGGCCCGATCTTCAAGAATTTCGAGGCCGACCAGGATTTGGTTGATTCTGGCGAGGATGCGGTTACTTTGCCGAAATAGAGTTTTCGTTGGTTGCAGAGTATCCGGCCTTCGCATCTGGTCTACCGTAATCAGAATAGGTGTTATCTGGAACCGTACTTGCCAAGCCGATTTGCTCGTCAATTTGGCTACACTCAGCTAATGCTGCGGAATCCTAGTAGCAGTCTAGGCTTCATCGGGAGTTTGCTGGATGGAGCCCGGGGCTGGCAGTATTATAACGCTGGATGTACTAGCGTTAAGTTTACCACACCAGTTCGCAATCCTCGGCCGCCGATCTTATATCCGGCCGCCAAGCTGTATTGCACTATGAATACTATGTCTTCTGGTTATGACAGGGAGACTAGTTTCATCATTGGAACCCAGTTGGAAGCAACCACGAATATGTTGGTGGCAGCTCGGTCATATCGTCCGCCAGAATTAACGGGGTATCGGGCTGCTGCTGTGGCACCAGTGAGAGACCCGTCTGTCGGGAAAAGACGAGCTGACACAGAAGCTGGTTCTTCTGTACCAAAAAGGTCGAGAAGGACGTCGACCCCGAAGATTACGGAAACGCCACTTGTAACGCCAACGGGCTTAGCTCCTGCTGAGGTAAGGAGTGCTTCATAATTCCAGTTTTTTTATGTCATTGTGGCGACTTATGCTCTTCTTCTTGTAGGGATTGAAGAAGAAGTCTCGTGCTTCGAAATCGGGCACCAGTAAGCCGAAGGAGGTGGCAGGCTCTTCTGAGGAGCGCATTCCACCAACGATGATGTCTCCTGTGGAGGAGGGTCCCGAAGATGTTCCTGACTTTGAAGTCGCAACAACTTCTGGGATAGTACCATCTGCCGTGGAGGCTTTGGACGCTGAGGGTCCTACAGACTCGAGGCATCCTGATGATGAAGTGGATTGGAGTTCGTCACCTTCTGGTGACGTCCCTCCAGCGTTGCAAGGGTCCGTTGCGGGGGCAGCAGAAGCGGTGAGGATAGAGGAGAGGGTTGATTCCCCTCCTGGTCATAATGAAGGGAGGTCGGCTGAATCATTGCCGAATCCTTCCTTGGCTTCAACCATGGACATAGAGATGGCTACCGATCAGGCGGTAGCGACAGATTCTGTCCCTGTAGGGGGACTTGAGAAGAATGAGACTCTTCTGCCGGTCTTGTCTCCTGGGGCTGGCCAGGAGATAAATGTTGATCTCCCCGTTTTGCCGGGGGAGGTGGCTGATGCTGATAGAATGTCGGGGGAAGAGGTGGCCGTTGACGTCGATGATTTCTCCGAGCTTGAGAAGGGTAAGGGTGTGGAACCCTCTGTTGCTCCTTCCACTTGGGGTACTATCACGACACATGTGCCGGCTCCTTCTGTTCCTTCGGCTCCTCGGGCTAGCAGTCTGGGCCCTGTTGATGAAGAGCCTATTGCTGCCGAGATTCAAACCTCTCAGATCGAGGTCGGCGGATCTTCCTCCGATCCGCAAACTGTAGTAGCTCCCTCAACTCCTGCTATGACGCCGCAGGTGCTGGCGGAAGCTGACGGGTATATGAAATTCCTCGTCGAGGGAGTGTACAAAATGCTGGAGAAAGGTGTGTCTGCAGTGGTAGATGCCAAGGGGAGCTTTGTGGCGGCAAAAGCTTTGGCAATGCCTTGTATCGAGCTGATCCGCACTCACCAGGGCCATGACCATATGGCCAAAATTTTGGAGGTTTCGGTGATGGAGCTGGACGAGCGGCTCGCGGAACTGCAGCGCATCCAACGAAATGACCTCTCGGTCTTGATAGATGCAGAGATAGGGAAGTCGATGGCTGAGATCGAGGCTTCCCATCGAGCCGATGTGAGCAGTTGGGAGCGTGAAGTGGCTGGGACTGAGGCTGCGGCGGAGCAGTTATCTCAATCTATGAAGAAGACGACGGAGAAGCGGGCTGCGGTGGATGCTAACATCGCAGAGGTTGATGCTCAGATGCGCCATCTTGAAGACCAGCGGGCCCAACTTCAACTAGAAGCTGATCGTGTCCTGGCTGAACACGTGGCATTCAAGCAGGAGGAAACGACTCTTACTCAGCGGACCCTTGCTTTGGCTCAGCAGCGACGACAGCTTGATGAGAAGTATGAGAGTAAAACTTCCGCTGAGGCTGTCGGGTTAATGCGTCAAGAAGCCGAGCTGCGAGTCCAGGCGACTGTGGAAACTCGCACTGCCGACCTGAGACGTCGAGTCAGAGAACTCTCATCCCACCCTGGGGAGGATCGGGGATTGTAGCTTCTCTTCTTTTTATGTGTTTTTTTTTTGCAATTCTTGCTGGGGAAATAGCATATTTCTGTACTCCTTTTGAAAAATAAAGAAATACACTATCTCTTTGATGTGTTCATTTTTGATCTCATGAACTTGATGATTTATGTAGACCTATTATCTTTTGCGCACCTTGGTTTTTAGGTACAGATAATAAGTATAAAGGAACCAACATGTTTGCTCAGAGGTAATGTGGACATGGCAATCATTAGGTTCAAATGATAGAATCTTCCTACTCAGAGGTGTTTATGGACGTGGTAGGAATGATCCTGGGGGATACGCTGAACAACTCAGAGGTAATGTGGACGTGGAAGTTCTGCGATCAATGTACGACAACACAGGAGTTGTTTGTACGGGATGTTTACTCAGAGGTAATGTGGACGTGGTAAACATGAAGGATAGCGTAAGCTCACGAAGTGTAAGGTTCCGCTTTGTAGGATGTAGAGAGACAACTCAGAGGTAATGTGGACGTGGTTATCTTTCTACGGAAGGATGCCACGGAACAGCTGGGTTCCGGAAGCGATTGATTTTGTGAAAAGAGGTTGTTTGGGGAAATACATGTCTTGGAGGATGTCAAGAATAGTACTTCTTTAGGAACTTGCCGTTGATGGGCATCATGAACAAGTCCCCATTGGGTTTGGCGAGCCGGTAAGCACCGTTTGAGTATACCGTCTCGATGATGAAGGGTCCTTCCCATTTGGGCTCGAACTTCCCTGGTGTCTTGTGAGTTAACACCATTGGCCTTCTGACTGCTAAAACCAGGTCGCCAACTTGGAAAGTTCTTTGCTTGACCTTCTTGTTGAAAGCCTGTGATATACGGGCTTGGTAAAGTTCGATGCGTTGTTGAGCTAGGAGACGCTTTTCGTCAAGTGCCTCCAGTTCCCGCAGACGACGACGTTGATTGTCTTCTTCTGTGAGATCGTTTGTGATTGCCACGCGGAGCGAAGGTATCTGTATCTCGAGAGGCAGTACTGCTTCGCTCCCGTAGACCAGGGAGAATGGAGTGTTACCTGTTGGGGTCCGTACCGTTGTGCGGTAGGCCCAAAGGCATTCGCCAAGCTTTTCGTCCCAGTCGCATTTGTTGGATGACACGACCTTTTTGAGCAGCCTGACGATAGTTTTGTTGAACGCCTCGGCCAATCCGTTTGCTGCCGGATTGTAGGCGGTTGAGGCCACGTTTTGAATGCGATTCTTGTCACAGAACCTGCTGAAAATGTGGCTGATAAACTGAGGACCATTGTCATGGATAATCCGCCGGGGTACCCCGAAACGGTAAATGACATGGTGTTTGATAAAGCTGATCACCCTGGAGCTTTTTACTTCCGCTAGTGGGACTGCTTCCGCCCATTTGGAGAAGTAATCGGTGATGGCCAGGATGAAGCGGTGTCCTCTCGATGAAGGAGGGGTGATTGGCCCTACAATGTCCATGCCCCAGGCTTCGAATGGCCAGGAGGCGACTGTAGGATGTAGAGGTTCAGATGGTGTATGTATGAAGTCTGCATGAAGTTGGCATGCATGGCACTTCTTAGCATATTCTACTGCGTCGGCAACCATGGTTGGCCAGTAGTAGCCCATACGTCGCAGTTGATCTTGCAACTTAGGACCTGGTTGGTGAGCTCCGCAAGTTCCGTCATGAGCTTCTCGAAGATCTTCGGCTGCTTCTTCGTTAGACAGGCATCGAAGGAGAAGCCCGTCGAAGGAGCGTCGGTACAGCGTTTTAGTGGCTGTATCGTAGTAGAATCGAAGAGAGCGTCTCCTGACTGAGACGGCTTCCTTCGGGTCTTCCGGAAGGATTCCGTAGACGGCGAAGTCGATGAACGGGAATCTCCAGTCTCGGACATTAACATCAGTGTTTGTCGGCATGGCGTGAGCCATTTGCAAACATAGGTTGTTTCTGGGACAAATCAAGTCTCGGCCAGTTACCGTGACATAGTGTTGAGTCCCCAGGGGCGCGGCCAATGAGGCTGCGAGGCCAGCCAGAGCGTCAGCCTCCAAGTTTTGTAGGCGGGGTACATGTTCGATGAAGAACCCAGTGACGGTTGAAATGATGTTCAATGCAACTTCATGGTAAGGGATGAAATCTTCATGGCGAACCTCGTATTGCCCCCGAATCTGGTTTACGACGAGTTTTGAGTCGCCGTAGGCTTCCAGATGATCCACCCCCAGCTGTTGTGCTAGCTGGAGTCCCATGACGAGTGCATTGTACTCAGCAACATTGTTGGAGCACGGCTTCGAAAGGGAGTATGCGCGCTGGATGACCAGCTGATCGGGGGAGACTAAGACTACCCCCACTCCTGCGATGATTTGGCCGTTGGGGCCCGTTCTTGAAGCGCCATCGAAGAACATCCGCCAGACGGGGCTTCCTTCAGTGACGTTTGATTCTTGGACTTCATCCGGGATGTCTTCATAGAGTTTTAAAGATTCTGGGATGGGGTGTACAGCTAAAAAGTCAGCCAGAGCCTGACCCTTGACCGCCTTCTGAGGGACAAACACCATGTTGTATGGCGTTAGTAGGATCGCCCATGTAGCCAGCCGGGAGTTTAATGACCCTGGCTTCGTCATGAGAACTCTGAGCGGATTGACTCGGGAGATGACGTGAATTGTCTGGCCCGAGACGTAATGACGAGTCTTCTGAATGGCAAACACCAAAGCCAAGCACTCCTTTTCAACGGGGTTGTACCGGTGTTCGGCCCCGATGAGTGTTCGACTGAGGTAGTAGATTGCCTGCTCGTAGCCTGCATCGCTGTTTTGAGCCAGTAAAGCGCCGAGGGAATGATCCATGGCACGGACGTAGAGGAGGAATGGTTTGCCGGCGACAGGTGCCACTAGGACTGGCGGGCTTGTCAAGTAAGCCTTGATGTCGTCGAAAGCCTTTTGGCACTCCTCTGTCCAGACGTAAGAGACTCCCTTCTTCATGAGCTGAGTAAAGGGTTGACATTTACCGGAGAGGTTTGCTATGAACCTCCGGATGTATGCCAAACGTCCCTGTAAGCCCCGAAGTTCTCGAAGGTTCTTCGGAGGGTCCATGTTGAGGATGGCTTTAGTCTTCTCGGGATCGACATGAATGCCTTTTGCCGTGATGACAAAGCCCAAGAATTTGCCGCTAGAAACCCCCAGGAAGGATTTAGCGGGGTTCATTTTGAGTTGATGTGCCCGCATGAGATCGAAGACCGTCTTCAGGTCTTGTAGGTGATCTCTTTTGAGGCGGCTCTTGACTGCGATGTCGTCAACATAGCACTCGACTGTCTTGCGAAGATGTTGACGGAAGATGGTGCTCATAGCTCGCTGGTACGTTGCACCGACGTTCTTCAAGCCGAAGGGCATTACTGTGTAGCAAAAAACACCCTTTGGAGTCCTGAATGACGTGTGTTTTGCGTCATCGGGGAACATCTTGATTTGATTGTAGCCTGAATACCCGTCCATGAAGGACATGCGTTCAAAGCCGCATGTGTTGTCGATCATTACATCGGTGATTGGGAGCGGAAATTCATCCTTCGGGCAAGCAGAGTTGAGATCCCTGAAGTCGATACAGACTCGTATCTTCCCGTTCTTCTTGGTGACAGGGACGACGTTGGCTACCCAGTCTGGCTGTTGTTCCTCACGGATGAAGCCACTGGTCAAGAGCTTGTCCACCTCTTGATCGATAGCGTTCATGATGTCCGGGCGGAAGCATCGCTGTTGTTGTTTGATAGGTTTGGCATCTGGTAAGATGTTCAACCTATGCATCGCGATCTGTGGATCGAGACCCGGCATGTCTTCGTAGCTCCAGGCGAAGACATCGATATACTCCTTAGCCAGTTGGACTAAAGATTTTCGGTCTTCTCCTTCCAAGCTTTTGCTGATAAAGATGGGTTTAGAAGAAGACCCATCCCCGAGGTCGATCTGCTCGACTTCGTCTTCGGTGGGAGGTTCTCGTAAGTCAAAACGAGACTCCCATTGTTCTCCTAGGCGTTGAGCCCAGGGTTCTTCTTCGAAGGGTTCCGGCGGTTGGTCTTCGCCTTCATCCTTCTGAGGTTGCGCCGATGTCATGTTAGCTGACAGCACTTTCCTGAAGACTGATCCGATACTGGTATCGGAATCCCACGTCGATGCTTCAGACGAGTGGGAATGTTCTATGTCTTCTGCATCTGAACTCTCTGGAGTTGATAGCGGCGTGACATAGCCTAACCCCCGTCGAGTCCGATTATAGTAATCCTGTAGCTTTCCATTGGGCATCGAAAGCCGGACAGGGAGATGCCGACCCTTACCGTAGTTTAGGCCTTTATTGCTTTTCAGGTCGTAGCCCATCTTTTGGATGATGTGCTTAGCCGCATCCGTGTACCGATAGGCTTGTACTCTGCCGGTATCAGGTTCGGGCTCGATTGACGGGAGGTTCCGACGACGCTCGATTTTGCCCGAGATGATGGTGCCTTCGTCTCGGCTTCGTGGAGGGACTATGAAGACTCCTTGAGACGGGACTATTTGATTATGGTAGATGGTCGTTACTTGTGTTTGCAACGACCGTAGAGCGTTATCTAATGTATACATGGCATTCCAGTGTGGAAGACAAGAATAATTGAAAGATACTCTATTATTGATAAAGTACGAGATTTTATCCCGTGGGATTACATTATCGAAGGAGGGTGCGTCTACATCAGCAGAGATATATTCGCCAAGCTCCTCGTCTGTGAGCACTGGGGCCGGATCAGGAGAGTCCTCCACCGCTCTGACTTTGGGGTCTGAGAGGGTTATGTGAGCCCTCTCCGGCATCTTGGATGACTGCGGCGGCTTGCCTTTAAGACGCACCTTGAGGGGTGCCTCGGTTGTGCCTTCGATGAGTGGCGCCTTCCCTTGTAATTTTACCACCAGGGGAGCCGCTGTTTGTGGTGGCTTCCCCTTGAGGCGTATCTTCAGGGGAGCTTCGCGAGCTGGCGCTTTTCCTGATAGCTTGATGCTCATTGGAGGCGCCTTCTGGGGTGGTCTCCCCTTCAGACGGATTTTTAAGGGGGCGTCAGGAGTCACTTCGGGCTCCAAGTCCGGCTCTGTTGCCGTCTCTGCTTCATCATCGGCATCGTTGGCTTCCTCCTCGTCAAGTGGCTTGTACAAGTCGGAATCGGTGAAGTAGGCCTCAATCCCTTTGAAGGGATCGATATCTGCAAACTCCGTCCGGATGACGCCGTTGGTGGATACATATTTCATGCATTGGTGGAGCGTGGAGGGCACCACCATGTACTCATGTAACCATGGTCGTCTGAGTAAGATGTTGTAGTTGACCTCGGCATCCACCACATAACAAGTAACCTCAGTTTTGAGGCTGCTGATGTGACACTTCAGCCGGATCTTGCCCAGTGGCTCGCTCTTGCTGGCGTTGAAACCGCTGATGGTCGTATTGGAGGGCGCCAGCCGGTACATTGGGATCCCCAACTTTGATAGCAGCGCCTTTGGAATGATGCTTAGGGAAGACCCCGGATCGATCTGAATCCTGCTCACCTTTACCGAACCGATGTACCCTGTATAATACAACGGTCGATTATGTCAGTGATGTTTGAGCAGCATGTCTTGTTGGGTGAAGGTTATGTTTGGGATAACTTCATCCGCACAATGACAGTGTGCACAAGTAGCTGGGAGGTCTTCAGGCTGCTTGACCTGACTGAGAAAGGATTCGGCATCCTTCAGAGCTTCGCAGAGAGCTTCTCGGGAGTCCTTGGAGAGACGCAGGAGCTCGAACAAAGACAAGCGTGCAGGAGTACTGGCCAGTTGTGCCAGAATGTCAAAATTGTGGGGCTTGGCTAGCCCCGAAGCATTTTCTTTTCGCAGAGGTCTGTCGAAACGGGCCTCCACTTGCTTTTGTTTATTGGCTGCTGAGGGCTTGGATGGACCCTCCTCAGGGATGGTGCCAGGAGGCACCACTTCGGCGGCAACTTCACCGGGCTGGGAGTTCTGTTGTGCACGCGTCTGCACAGGAAGCGCCTCTTCCGTTGAAGAAAAGACCGTGCGGCAAGACTTGATCTTCCTGCCTTTTGCTTTGGAGGTAGGGCGTACCTCCGGTTGAGTTACCTCGGAGACGAGGTCGGGGTGAACCCAGAGGACCTCTCCTCGAGATGTGGTGAGTGGGACAAGTCCACTCACATTATCACGGGTGGGTGGCAAGTTCACCACCTCCATTGTCGCCTTAGGGATGGGGACGACGCCATCTTGTGTGGTAGTCGGCAGCAAGGTGCCGAACTGAAGTGACACCATATTAGCTGACACCGTCTTCTCTTCGTAGTCGACGGAGATTACATCCGCATTGATCATGCGCTGGATGTAATTTTTGAGGACGTAGCAGTCCTTAGTCGGGTGTCCGACAAACCGATGGTAGTGACAGTACCTCGGGTTGTCCACTTTCCCGACTTCATCGGGCCGCTTCGGGTCCGGAAGCTTGATCTTGTCACCCTGCTTTAGTATCTCAAAGAGTTGCAGGGTGTCATCATCATTGAATGAATAAACCTCCTTGGGTCTAGGTGCCAGTGGAGGCTTTTGAGTAGGCGCAGATGCGCCCTTCGAGGCATTAACAGTCAATGCCTGTTTCCCCTTTGTTTCTCGTCCGGAGTTGTTGGTTGCGGACTTTTTCCCCTTATCGTCAAAGGCGGAGAAGCTAACACCCAGAAGACGTGCATTGGCCTTCTTCTTCTCTGCAGCTTCAGCTTCGATGATTAGGGAGCTCCAGTCGGGAGGGGGAGTAGAGTTAAGCCAGAGCTTTACTGCAGGCAGCATGTTCATACTGCAAGCGAAGAGAAGCGCATGTTCTGGCATGCCTGGAGGTAGCCTGAAGCAGGCCTGACGGAAGCGTTCGATGAATGCCCGAACCGTTTCCTTATCCTTCTGGCGTACCTCAATGAGAGACGCCATCGTCATGTCCTTCCCACCGTCGTAGAAGCGGTCGAGGAAGAGGCGTGTCAGGTCGTCGAAGGACGATATGGAATTATCGGGGAGGCTGCAGTACCAGTCATACGCCACCCCTTTCAGGGTCCCAACAAAGATGCTGGTGAGGAGCGCGTCCTCTTTTGGAAGATGCCCTGTCTGCGACTGGAAGTACGTCAGGTACCGTCGTGGAGAGTCCTTCCCGTCATACGGCGTGAGTGTTTGTGGTTTATACTTTGGGGGATAAACCACCTTGTTCCACTCAAGGGGATAAGGCTGGAGAATGCCCATCTTCTGGTGCTCCTCCTGCCTGTTCTTGGACTCGAAGCGCTCCCGCAGATCTTTGATCATTTCGACCACGTCCTCCGTGGAGCTAGGAGCCGGGGAAGGAGGTACCACCTGGAGTGGAGCGTTTGAGGGCTCCGATGTCCGGGGTGCTTCTGTGTCTGAGGGTGTCCGCTGGAGGGGCACACTCGACTCTCCATTGGCTCCTGGGTCGGGACCATTTGAAGGTGTCCTGATCAAGGCCGACCGCATCTCAAACACTGCTTGAGTCAGTGCTTGCATTGAGGCAGAGAGGGTTTTGAGTCCTCCCTCTAGCGAGTCTATGCGCTGGACAATGTCCTGTGGCGGCGCATCAGTCTCAAGATCACCCCCGGTCATGTATACTGTCATGACACGGCCGGAAGTGGATGGATTAGTTGAGGCTTCGCTCTCAGCCTCGCTCTTATGTGGGGGAGTTACTTCTCCTGGTGTTTGGCCACCCCCAGCCACATTCTGGAGTTCGTCTTCGACAGGCGCATCTGCAAGGGCCTGACTGCCCTCAGCTCTATCTTGAAGGGCCTCTTCGTTTTCAGCACTACCCCCGGCGGTGTCCTGGAGGACGTCGTCATTTTGAGGGGCTTCAGGGAGGCCATCTTCGCCTTGATGAAGATCCGCCGCAGCTGTGCTTTGGACATCTTCGTCTTCGGAAGGAGGCTCGACAAGGGTCTGGCTACCCCCAGCTTCCTCCAAGGACTTCTTCCTCGACCGAGTGCCTTCGAACACTCCAGAGGTTGTGACAGCTGCCTTGGTTTTCCTCGGCTGGCTTTTGGATGAAAACGAGGAATTGGCAGTCGTCTTCCGGACAGATGAGGAATTAGAGATCACGTTGCATGACGCAATCTTTAGTTCCTCTTCTGCTGACACCTTCGTCCCAAGGCGATGTCGGAGGGGTATCGATGATTGTAGCCGTTGGAAGACCGACTGCTTTGGCGGTACTGCCGTCTTGCAACAGCAGTTGATGGTGACCACTGCACAAGTGTGCCCCGTGAGAGGCGCATCGTGCTTGTTGGTCAACTCTCCTGACCGGCGCTTGTGAGTGATCACGTTGCGCAAGTCGTTGGAGGAGAGTGCTACCCTCACACCCCTCTCAGGCGCATGGCAGGGCCAAGCGCCGGGGTGGTCGGGTGAGTGCTGCGCCCCCTGATCTAATACCAAGCAGGCATCACGATCAGTAGTGGGGGAACCACAGCATTTGAAGTGACTTGAACGGACCTCGAACGCACAACCAGAGGAGGTGCGGGAGTTCAAGACCACAGAGTTTGCCTCTCTCGGCTTGGTTGTGCACGCAGTGAATGCGCCCAAGTGAGATGAGGACTTTGAAGGTCGACTCGTTGTCGGTGCAGGAGCACTTGAGTCAACCTTGTACAGCTTGCCATCGGCAGCGCGCGTGATTGTAAGCGCGTGCCTCTGGCCGGCTGCTGGCATAGCACGTTTGTGGCGCATGGCCCGTGCCGCCTTCGATTTCTTCGTACCAGCCCGCTGGGGCGCATAGTACTCAGCATCCAAATTCTCCTCGCCGTTACAGCGAGTGAGTCTGTCAAAGACAGAGGCTCTTTGTGGCGCATCAGAAGTAATGCGCGGGGCATTGGCTGCGCCCCTGCTCCGTCGACGTATCTTCCTCGCCTGAGAGGAAGATGGCTGGGGAACGTGGTCAGCCGCACGCTTCCCCGAGAGATGCGCTGCATCAGCGGGCGCACCTTGACTGCTGAGGACGTCAGCAGGAAGGAAAGGCTGGACGGGCGCATCCCCTTCAACGGTGGTGCCCGAGGCGTCGACTTTACGCGCCCAGACTGCGCGGGTCTTCTTCGGCTTCGACAGCCGCTTCGAAGGACTCGCACTTCCTTCAGAAATGAACTCCTCGTACGCCAGTTGATTGAGGCGCACTACCAGCGTCTTGTGGGAGGAGCCCACCTTCACGTCGTCGGCCTGTGACACGACTTTCTCAGTATAGGAGAAAGAAGTCCCCAGCAGAGCCGCCAGCTTGTTTGCCATTAAAATTATTTTGATTGAAATCTTAATACAAACAGAACAGTGATACAATATAGGACTTAGATGTAGTCCTAGGAGTACACTTTTGTTTAAGCTGGGTCCTTAGTGCCAATGGAGCGAGTGGTAATGCGTTGACTCCGTTGACCGGCTGACGGCGGTTATCGGTTCTCTGAAGGTGTTGATTGCTCTGGGTGCTGGAGCTTGCTGAGAGGAGGAAGACGTTGAGTGTCTAGAACTGCCTCTCTGGTGATTCTCTGTTGTAGATTCTCTGTGAGTCTTGTGTTCTGAGTCTCTATGTGTGTGTGAAGGAGATGATCCTTCTATTTATAGTTTTGCAGGCTGGCTGCTCATGCGCGCATGCAGGATACGCCGGTGTGGGGACGCCACGTGGAGGTTGCTGATGGAGGCGCATGGATGCTGCGCCCTGATCGAGGGGAAGAACTCTTCAT
Source organism: Iris pallida (assembly GCA_029216955.1). Classification (NCBI taxonomy): domain Eukaryota; kingdom Viridiplantae; phylum Streptophyta; class Magnoliopsida; order Asparagales; family Iridaceae; genus Iris; species Iris pallida. The sequence continues at coordinate 7,208,445 of JANAVB010028820.1, read as the reverse complement.
ACTGCTGTTGTGAGCCGGCACGTAGCAGAGAGAAGATCTTTCCGTTGCTGAAATCTCGGATGAGTTGAGTCAAAGGACACGTGTCGTCGACTCATGGTTCGAAGATCTCGGATTTGGTGGAGAGGAGTGATCTGGTGAGCTGCGCCTTGGATTGGGCACAGGAGGAGGCTGCGGCTCATAACCTTTAGAAGTTATAAACCATTTAGAGTGCATGGCTTTTGAGGCGCATGCAGGTGACCTTCCTTCTGTCTTTCGGGATCTGAGATCAGTCTGGGGCGCATGGCTTTTGAGGCGCATGCAAAACTTCAACCGGAGACTCTTCTTCTGTCTTTAGGAATCAGTGAAGGGTCTGAGGTGCATGGCTTTTGAGGCGCATGCTGGTTTGGACGCATGGCCGTAGAGGCGCATGCGGGTGTAGACGCATGGCCGTAGAGGCGCATGCGGGTGGCCACGTGGCAGTAGCCGTCGGAATAGAGTCATGATGATGCTGACGTTGCCGACGCTTCATTTTTTGAATAAAGCTGTCAACTGTTCAGACTTTGGGAGGCGTGCTGCCAACTCTGTCAGTTCAGCATTTAATGTTGGTGACGTTCGATGGACAGCTGAGTGGGCGCGTCGGTTGGCGTTCCACTCGGTATGGAGATGTGTGGGGGCGCACCCTCTATAATGCGCCGAGTACTGTAGGGCGCGTCTGTGTGATGCGCCTGATGCCGAAGGGCGTGTCCGTATGATGCGTTGTTTGGCTGGCGCATTGGACATGTCTTTTAATGATATGGCTGTCTCGCTCTCCGAGTGCCATAAATAGCCGTTTGGCTGAATTCGAGGCGTCCGGTTCATCCATTTAATATAAATTCATTGCACGGAATTCGGAGGGCCATCCACTTGGCACGTGGGTTTGATCTGCTCGGCCTATAAATAGTGGCATGGAGAGAAGATTTGCTTCTCATTCCCTCACGTACTTCCAATATGAACTTGAACATACGGGTGCATTCTGCTGACGAAGTGCTCCCGAGGGTGAAGATGAGACGCTGTGTTGTCTTTGATGCACTTGAAGGTGACTGTTACATCCAAAAGACGGAGTCGAGGGCTTCTGAGGCAGGCGGAAGGTGCCTGTTGCATCCAAAGATAGGGATGCTCGAGCCTTGTCTCCGTTATTCCGGAAGAGCCGTAGATCGGAATGGCGGTGCAAGGCTCTCTCTTCCTGCAAAGTGGGGTTTCCCCACTTTGATCGTGTCGAAAGCTGCTCCTTTAGCCGCGGTTTCGATCACGGTCTTCCTTCGGCTTTGGAGGCTCTTTCGAAGCCTCCCCTGGCCACAGCATTTGCGGTGCTCTTCTCTTCCTTGGTTCCAGCCAGAGGGTTAAATGCTTTGTGAAGCATTTATCGGGCGAGCCTGGTTGGAAGAGCGGCACATAACTGGGCTCTGCTCGGCCAGGTGAGCCTGGCTGGAAGAATTTGGCTGAAGGGATGCACATAACTGAGCTGCTGAAGAGATGATGGGATGCGCCTGGATGGAGGCGCATGATATCTGCTGCGCCTCACTAGTGGCGCATGGTGAAGCTGCGCCTATCTGAAGGCGCATGGTGGCCGCTGCGCTTATCTGAAGGCGCACGGTGGCCGCTGGCTGTAGGCTTAGGATCTTTCTTTTATAGAATTTCTCCTTTGTACAACCTTTTCTAGACATGTAATAGACTTTTATATATAAATAAAAAGTCCTTCTTCAAATGTCTATACTTATTTGACTTTACTGTGAAGTTCTTCGTCTGAGTTCTAGCGCATGTAGTGTCTGGCGCATGGGCTTTCTGGTTGTGAAATTCCATGCTTCTGCAGTCCTAGTGCTTGCTTGAGCTTTGAGGGCAGTATACTCGATGGCGTCCGGGCTTGGCATTATTATAATACGGCCCATACCCGAGCCAGCTTCTCAGTCCCCGATGCCAAGATGGCCGGGGATATCTTGTATATAGCGGCCCTTTATCATGTTGCAGCGAGCAAGCCTCCAGTCGATTTTGATATAAATACTAGCTTCATCGCTGGCACCAGTTTGGCTGAGAAGCCAGAGGGATCCAAGGAGAGGAAGAGGGAGGCGAACATGGTTTCCGCGCCGGACTCAAAGTCTACTAGGGCGGATGAGGAAGATGATGAACAAGATGCCGATGACTCATCTCATTCTTTGGACGAAGAAGTTGGGAATCAACCCCCTGTCGTGCCGGATGAAAGGGCTGCGGGTCAACCGTCTACTTGGTCTGACGAGGTGGTGGAGGATCAACCATCTGCAGTACCTGGCCCTTCGCGTAAACGAAGCAGGCGCGTGACTACCGCTGATGACCGAACCTATTCCACGAAGCACGCTGCGGTAAGACGTCGCAGGCTGTTTGTTGATGATGTGGACGTTGTTCCTGAGGTGATTTGGGCTTCAGCTGTCTCCTTTCTTCTTCTTCTATGTTATGGTCTAATCATTTGTTCCTTTTGCTCTTTAGAGACGTCGGATGAGCTCGCTCCCCAGGACCTGATTACCGAGGCTGACCCAGTTCTATCTCGTTTAGTTGGTGATGTGTGCACCGCTATCATTGCTGCTGGGGTGCTTCCAGTTGCGGTCGAGGATTCCCACCTTGCTGGGACCTCAACTCAGGGGGATGGGGGATTAACTGCGTCCGTCCCTGAAACATCTGAACCCCAACATAATGACTTTGTGGGTGGGGAAACTACGTCGGCTGTGAACAAGCCGTCGCCTCCACGCTCTTTCCCTGGTAATACAAATCAAACCATAGCTCGTGACTAAGCCTATGTACTCCGTCATCTTATCTTTCAGATTATGTCGACTAATGGTTGCTTTGGACGTTCAGGTCCCAACCCTTCATTGTCAGTGATGGATATTTCTGGATCGAACCCTACCGGAGAGGGTCTGACGGAACCTCCCTGTATCGAGGGACCTCCGTCTGGGTCGAGCTCGGGGTCCCAGGTAGCAGTGCAGCTGGGACAAGGGACGATGCTTCCTGTGTCCTCCTCTGCAAATGTAGTTTCGGGGGTCAACCTTTCCTCCCTGCCGAGCATCCAGGCTCTTCGGGCGGCGGAAGAGGAGTTAGCCGCCATTCAAGCATCTTTTCGTACGGAGTTTGCTTTCTTGGTGGCGGGTGCAGTAACTTCTGAAGCCGCTCCTTCGGTACTGTCTGCCACTCTCCCTCTGACGCCGTCCTCTATAGAGGTCTTGGATGACGCGTTGCAGGACATGGTTGCCAGTTTCCATCGCCACCTGAAGAGGGGGATCGAGGCGGCAGTGGAAAGGGGGACTCCCTTTACTCTGGCCCGTCGATGTACCGGTGGCCAGATTAGTATCCTGAAGACACTCCCTGGAGGAGGAAAACTGGCTGCGCTTCTGGAGCCTAAGCTATTAGAAGCTGATAGTCTCGTGGCCCAGTTTCGCATGTTGCAACAGACTGATTTACCCGCGGTCATAGCGCAACTTTCTTATTACCGCGGTGGAGAAGGTGATGGCTGCCCGGGAATCGCTCAAGCCGGCTATATTGAAGGACCATCGAGATTTGACTCGGTTGCACGATCAGTGGAGCCGTCGGGCTGACGATTGTGCGGCTCGGGAAGCGGCTGCCTCTCGTGGGGTGACCGACACCCGGGAACAAATCCTCGAACTCCAGAGAAAGTTGGTCTTCTTGGAGTCCGAGCTGGAAGCTGCTTGTACTGAAAAAGAAATTGCCATCCAGGAAGCTGACAAGCTTAGCAGGGCCTCTGCCAATCTAGAACTTGCCCTGAAGAAGATAGAGGCCAACTGGCAGGCCTATATGTATCTGAATGATGCGGAGCAACTATCCCAAGAGGCCGAGCGCCGAGCTAAACAGAGGCTTGAGCGGGGGACTATTTTGGTGAGAGACCGGCTCATGGAGTTGAGTAATGCTGAGCTGTAGTCGGCCTTTTCTTCTTGTTTCGTTTCTGTTTTCTTTCTTTCTGAAAGGGACGTGATCCTGAAATATGTAATACTTTTTTCTTCCTTCAAATAAAGAGTACTTTCCATTCTATCCTTCATTTGCATTGCTTGCTGCGCCTGTGATATTGTGGTGATGTTCTTCCCCGCATAGGGGATATATTTGTGGACCTGTTACCCATGGCATACCTTGGTTTTAGGTACAGATAACAAGTTTTGGTCAGGATACCTGAAGCGGCCATGGCAAAGTGGTTATGGGTGCTCTTGGTATTGGAAAAAGGAAGGCCGTAGAGCAGCTGGGCTCCTGGGGCACGATGAGATGGTGGGTTTGTGCTAAGAAACTTAGCTGAGGATATTTGTGGGCCTATTATCCGTGGCGTACCCTGGTTTAGGATACGGATAATAGGATAAAGGGGAACCGACATACTTGCTCAAAAATAATGAGGACATGGCAAGCAGGAAAGTTTTTTAAATTTAGAGTCTTCCTACTCAGAGGTAATAAGGACATGGCAGGAGTGAACTCGCCGGAGGGTATTGGTGGTCAACAGAGGACATTTGTTGTCAACAGAGGACATTTGTGGTCAACAGAGGACATTTGTGGTCAACAGAGGACATTTGTGGGCCTATTACCCTTGGCGTACTCCGGTTGTGGGTACAGATAATAGGTCAAAAGGGGATCATCATACTTACTCAGAGGTGATGAGGACATGGCAAGTATGAAGGTTTCTTCGATAGAGCCTTCCTATTCAGAGGTAATGAGGACATGACAGGAGTGGGATCAATGAAGGAGGGCACATAGAACGACTCAGAGGTAATGAGGACATGGAAGTTCTATGTAAGGGGTGATTTGTTTTTGGCGGAAGTGGAACGACTCAGAGGTAATGAGGACATGGCCGTTCTGGAAATTTGTGGATCGATTACCCTTTTTTTTGTGCACTGAAAATACGGGTATTGGATCATGGGGGAGGATCTCCTCCAGGAAAGACGTTCAAAGGTATGATCATACATAACTTTCTATCTGAAAGAGTGACCGGGATATGAGTTCAGAGGCACCAGCGGGTACATGACTCGAGAATCTGGGGAATGGTGAGCGTGAGTTCAGCGGTACCAGCGGGAACATGACTCGAAAATCTGAAAAAACTATGAGGGTGAGTTCAGTGGTACCAGCGGGTACGTGACTCAATAATCTGGAGAATGTTGTTTAGACATAATATTTCTTCAGGAACTTGCCGTTGACGGGCAACATGAGCAAGTCTCTATTTTGTTTTGCGAGGCGGTAGGCGCCATTGGAGAACACGGTCTCGATGACAAATGGACCTTCCCATTTTGGCTGGAACTTACCGGTGGTCTTGTGAGTCATGACCATTGGCCTCCGGACTGCCAGAACAAGATCGCCCACTTGGAATGTTCTGATTTTGACCTTCTTGTTGAAGGCTCCTGAGATGCGTGCTTGGTATAGCTCGATCCTTTGCTGAGCTAGGAGGCGCTTTTCATCTAGGGCCTCCAACTCTTGTAGTCGACGTCGGTAGTTATCATCCGTCGTCAATTGATAAGTGAGGGCGACGCAGAATGAGGGTATTTGAGTCTCTAATGGGAGAACTGCCTCACTCCCGTATACTAGAGAAAATGGTGTGTTCCCGGTAACTGTTCGGACTGTAGTACGGTACGCCCATAAACACTCGCCGAGCTTCTCGTTCAGTCGCGCTTGTTGGAGGAGACAAACTTCTTGAGGAGTTTGATGATTGTTTTGTTGAATGCCTCTGCCAACCCGTTCGCCGCCGGGTTGTACGGTGTCGAAGCGACATTCTGAATACGGTGCTTATCGTAAAACCGATAGAAAGCGTGGCTTGCAAACTGCGGACCATTATCATGGATGATCCTCCGGGGCAGCCCAAAGCGGTAGATGACGTGATGCTTAAGGAAGATGATCACATTTGAAGTCTTGACTTCTGCGAGTGGGACAGCTTCTACCCATTTAGAGAAGTAATCAGTGATCGCAAGTATGAAGCGATGTCCTCGGAAGGAAGGTGGGGTGATTGGACCAATGATATCCATTCCCCATGCTTCGAATGGCCAGGACGCCACTGTCGGATGTAGAAATTCGGATGGTTGGTGAATAAAGTCCGCGTGGACTTGGCAGGCTTTGCATTTTCGTGCATAATCTATCGCATCTGCCACCATCGTAGGCCAATAGTAGCCCATTCGTCGAAGGCGGTCTTGCAATTTAGGACCGGGCTGGTGGGCCCCGCAGACGCCATCATGAGCTTCTCGTACGACTTCTTTGGCTTCTGTGTTTGACAGACATCGAAGCAGTAATCCGTCGTAGGAGCGGCAATACAACATTTTCGTCTCTGTATCGTAGAAGAATCTGAGAGAACGCCGTCTGATGGAAGTGGCTTCCTTTGGATTCTCAGGCAGGATGTCGTAGATGACAAAGTCGATGAATGGTTGTCTCCAATCTGGGGCATCATCGATCGTCTGGGCGGAATAGCTCGCCACGAATTGCATATTATTCTTGGGACAGACCAGTTCGTGGCCTATCACATCCACTGATTGACAATCATAGTTCGGAACTGCTAGGGAAGCGGCAAGACCAGCCAGGGCATCAGCTTCAATATTTTGGAGTCTGGGGACATGTTCGATGAAGAACCCCTCGAATGACGAGATGATGTCAATCGCTATTTGGTGATAAGGGATTATGTCTTCGTGGCGGACCTCGTATGAGCCCCAGATCTGATTGACGATTAGTTGGGAGTCGCCGGATGCTTTAAGGTATTCTACCCCCAGCTCTCTCGCAAGTTGGAGGCCAATAACCAGAGCATTGTACTCGGCCATATTGTTAGAGCAGGGCTCTGTGAGGGAGTAGGCGCGATTGATTACCAGCCCGGTAGGAGAAATCAACACCACTCCGACTCCCACGACGATGTTGCCCTTGGGTCCAGTTCTTGAAGCGCCGTCGAAGAACATCTACCATATGTTATCGTGAGTGGTTGTATTCGAGTCGGCGACCTCATCTGGGATCTTTTCATATATTCCAGATGACTCCGATCCTGGGTGGGCTGCCAAGAAGTCCGCCAAGGCTTGACCATTGACAGCCTTCTGGGGGACGAAGATTATATGATAAGGGGACAACAATATTGCCCATGTAGCGAGGCGAGAGCTGAGTGCCCCTGGTTTAGTCATGAGGACCCTGAGAGGGTTGACTCGTGAGATTACATGTATCGTTTGTCCGTTGACATAGTGCCGCGTTTTCTGAATGGCGAACACCAGGGCAAGGCATTCCTTCTCCACAGCGGTGTATCGGTGCTCTGGCCCAATCATCATTCGGCTGAGGTAATATATGGCTTGCTCATGGCCTGCATCGTTATTTTGTACGAGCAGAGCCCGAGGGAATGTTCTATTGCTCGTACATAGAGCAGGAATGGTTTTCCAGAAACCGGGGCCACCAGGACTGGAGGGTTCGACAAATATTCTTTGATGCTGTCGAAGGCGCACTGGCATTTCTCATCCCATACGAATGAGACGCCTTTCTTCATGAGATGGGTGAATGGTCGACATCGTCCGGAGAGGTTAGAAATGAACCTCCTAATGTAAGCTAGCCTCCCTTGAAGGCCTCTGAGTTCGCGGATATTTCTCGGGGGACCCATCTCCATGATTGCTTTCGTCTTCTCAGGGTCTACATGGATACCCTATGCAGTGATGATGAAGCCCAAGAACTTCCCGCTGGATACTCCCAGGAAGGACTTCGTAGGGTTCATTTTCAGATTGTGTGCTCGCATTAGGTCGAATACTGTCCTTAGATCCTGCAGATGGCCTCCCTTACAGCGACTCTTGACAGCGATGTCGTCAACATAGCACTCCACCGTCTTGCGTAAGTGGTCTCTGAAGATAATACTCATGGCTCTTTGATATGTGGTACCGGTATTCTTCAGACCGAAGGGCATGACTGTGTAGCAGTACGTGCCAATTGGTGTTCGGAATGATGTATGATTTTCGTCGTTAGGAGACATTTTGATTTGGTTGTACCCCAAAAAGCCATTCATGAACGGCATACGTTCGAAGCCGCAGGTATTGTCGATCATGATGTCTGTGATAGGAAGGAGGAATCCATCTTTGGGGTATGCCTCGTTCAGATTGCGGAAGTCGATGCAGATTCGAATCTTTCCATTCTTTTTGAGGACGGGTACTATATTGGCGACCCAATCGGGATGTTGCTCCTCACGAATGAAGCCGCTGGCTATCAGTTTGTTGACTTCGGCTTCGATCGCATCTATGATGCCTGGACGAAAGCGTCGCTGTTGTTGCTTGACTGGCTTTGCGTCTGGCCGAATGTTGAGCTTGTGAACAGCAATATCGGGATTTAACCCCGGCATGTCTTCATAGCTCCATGCGAACACATCAATGTATTCTTTGACAAGTTCTAGTAGCAATTCTCGCTCTTCGTCTGCCAGGCTTTTACTGACGAAAATTGGTTTTGGAGAAGATTCGCTGCCGAGGTCAACCTGTATGACTTCATCTTCAGTAGGAGGTTCTCTTAGTTCGAACCTTTTTTTCTATTGTGCATCCAATTGCTGGGCCCACGGCTCTAGCTCGAGGATCTCGGGGATGTCTTCGTCTTCCTCGTAAGCGTCGGCGAATGCCATGTTGACTGACAAGACTTGTCTGAATACGTCTCCGATGCTGGTATCCGAGTCAGAAGTTGGTGACCCGGTTGAATGTGATTGTCAGTCGCATTCTTCATCTGAACTTTCAGGGGTCGTAGTAGGCGTTACATACCCTAACCCGCATCGAGTTTTGCTGTAGTAGTCCCATGGTTTGCCCGCCGGGACTGGCGGCTTCAAAGGTAATCGTCGCCCGGTGCCGTAGTTCAAACCTGGCGTCGTCTCTAGATCATACCCTTGTTTCTGCATGAGATATTTGGATTGGGGGCTATAAAGATACAGAGGCAGTCTTCCGGCATCTAACCCGAGGTCGGCTTCCTCTATGGCGAAGGGATGCGGGTCGTTCTTCCGGCCAAAGATGATTGGATGGTCCCCTCCCTCGATTATTTGGTAAGCATCTTCTACTGGAGTAAGTTGGATCGTGGTGTACACATTTGTCACTTGCATGTGTAGGTGAGTGCCTATACCGGTTCCATAGCATACATTGTACATAGCTTATTGAGCTCGGTATAGTTCAAAGATAACCCTTTATGGATGAAGTAAGGTATCTTTTCTAGGGGGATTACATCATCAACGGAGGGAACATCAGTGTGGGCGGCCACATACTTGGCTAACTCTGGTTCTTCTTCGGCTACCCCCTGTGTGAATGAAGACTGAGAGGACGAACTGGAAAGCTTGATTGTCAGCGGTTCAGTTGATGGAGCTGAGCGTGGAGTTGTTGGTAGACTAGAAACCCCCAGTTTGGTACTCGACGTGGGATGAGGAGTGGCCGGTTCTCTAGAAGTGTCAGACCTCGCATCGGGGTGACGACCCTTCTTGGGAAGGCGTATCGTCTCTGTTTGGGGTTAACCGACTCTCGGCAGTCTGATTGTCAGTGGCCCCGTCGTGGGTCTCGGCACTTGGCCGGACCTTGGCAGCCGGATTATCATCTGCTCCTCCTGCGCCGAGAGGCTGATCGCGTCCTTCCGCAGAGTGGCAGTAAGGGGTGCGGACTTGCCCGGTTTGCGAGCTTAGAGGTGGATCGTCAGAGGTTCTTCTGATCCCGAAGCTGTCTCGTTATGAGCTTGTACATCTCCTTCACCAAGGTGCTTCTTCGACTTTTCATAAAGGCAGGAGTCTGAGTAGTAAGATTCGACCCCTTTGAAGGGATCGATATCAGCAAATTTCGTCCTCACGAAGCTGTGTTTGTCGACATATTTTAAGCACTGGTGCAGCGTGGAAGGCACGATCATATAATCGTGTATCCATGGGTGCCCCAAGAGGATGTTGTAAGAAGTGTCTGCATCAATGATGTAGCAGGTGACTTCGGATTGGAGATCGCCAATCTGACACTTCAGACGAATCTTCCCAATAGGGTAGCTCCTGCCCGAATTGAAACCGCTGATGGCGGTGCTTGTAGGCGTCAGGCGGTGCATTAGGATGCGGAGATGGTGTAGCAGACCCTTCGGGATGATGCTTATGGAAGAGCCAGGATCTATGTGCATCCGATCCACCTTTACATCGCCGATGTATCCCGTATAGTATAGCGGGCGATCATGTAGGTTGGTCTTGATGAGCATGTCCTGCGGAGTGAAGACGATGTTTGGCATTGTGCCAGTACAGGCACTGTCCTGGAGATCCACAGGTGAGTCCTCCCCGGTGAGGTTGGATTGAGCCAGATAGACATTAACATTTTGGAGTGCTTCGCTCAATGCAATACGAACGTCCTTGGAGAGCCTCAGGAGTTCGTATAGTGACAACTTAGCCGGTGTATTGGCCAATTGTGCCAAGATGTCGAAGTTGTAGGGCATCTCCAACCCTTGGGCTGCCTCTTTTCGGAGGGATTTGTCGAAGCGAGTCTCCCTCGGCCTAGGCTTGTCGGTCGTCGAAGGCTGAGCCGGTCCCGGAGCATCAGTTGTAGTGGGTTGATGATTTTCAGCTGGATTGTCAACCACAGGTTGGGATTGCGCTCCAGACCGCGTGACGACAGCTGTAGCTTCCTCGAGGTCTGCCGAGATTGTGTGGCAGGTCCTGACTTTTCTACTTTTCTTCTTGTAGGTGGAAGATGGTGTGGGCCGAGTCACTTCTGACACCAAGTCTGGATGGATCCACATGACCTCTCCTCGTGATGTGGTGAGGGGTATTAGACCGACAGCCTGATCTCGGGGAGGAGGAAGATTAGTGATCTCCATTATTTCCAGAGGGATAGAGACCACCCCGTCTTGAGTTTCCGTCGGAGGGAAGCTGCCGAATTGTACTGACACCATGTTGGCTGCCACGGTTACCTCCTCGAAATCGATGGCCAGAGCGTTCGAATCGATGAGGTTTTGAATGTACCGTTTCAGCTGGTAGCAGTCGTGTGTAGCATGGTGGATGTAGCGATGATAATGGCAGTATTTTGGGTTCTCCATCTCTGCCGGCCGCGGTTCCCATCTTGGTGGAGGAAGCTGAATTCTGTTCCCTTGTATGAGCATATCCAAGATGGGCTTGACATGACCGTCTTCGAAGGAGTAAGTGATTTGCGGCCATTGTTTGTCTACGGGCTTTGGTTCAGGTTTTTGTGCTGTATCGGCCACCATAGCCTGCTTTCCTTTGTTGTCCCAATTGTTGGAGAGGCTACCCCCATTATCGTTGTTGGGACGCTTGCCCTTGTTCTCTCCGTCTGAGATGTGCAATCCCAGTTGGCGAGCATTCTTCAGTCGTTCTTCGGCGCTGATGATGAACGTCTTCCAATCCTTGAATTGACTTTCGCCCATCCAGAGACTGATTGTTGGAAGTAGTCTCTTTTGGCAAATTTCAATCAAGGAGGAATCAGGATTTCCGGAGGGCAGCTTCATGGCGGTCTAGCGGAACCGCTCAATGTAGTTCCTTGTCAGCTCCTTCTTCCCTTGGACGACGTCCATGAGGGTGGACATGGTGACGTCCTGCCCTACTTCGTAGAATCTCTCCAAGAACATGCACTTGAAGCCGGCGAAGGAGTGGATGCAGTTGTCCGGCAGGTTGCGATACCAGTCGAAGGTGACTCCTTCCAATGCCCCGATGAATAATCGTATGAGAATGGCATCGTCATGGGGTAGATGGTCGGTGGTGACCTCGAAGTAGGTGATGTACCGACTTGCCGAGGTCTTGCCATCATAAGGATTGATATTGAACGGCTTATATCTTGGTGGGAATGGAACATCCCTCCATGCAGCGGGGTATGGTTGCCGTATTCTGAGGTCTTGGAAATTCTCTCGAGCGTGGAACATAGCTCGGAGCTTTTGGACCTCTCTTCTCACTTCGCGTGCTTTGTCCACGACGGTGGGGGCCGTTATTTCCGGAGGATTAATGCCCGGGTTTGGTGTCGCCGAATTCGAGTCTGCATTGACCGCGGGGTCCGTGCTTGTCTGGCCAGGTGTCCCTCCTTGAAGAGTAGGAAGGGCCGCTTTAATCTCGTCTACAGACTTGACCAAAGCAAGCAATATGGCTTCGAGACTGTCGATGCGCTGGCGATCACTGGAACCACCTTGGTTGCTGTCTGTCATAAATACCGTCTTCACATGAGGAGAGATAGATGGAGCGGTGGAGGAAGTGCCCTCCGAATCATACCCCTGTAGTGAGAAGTCATCGGGGTATGTGGGTATGTTCCCTTCTGATTCAGACTCGGAAGGAACAGTACCCCCAGCCTCCGAGTTCGCCTCGTCTTGGGAGTGGTGGACGTCCTCAGGGACGTCGGGGTTTGCTGTATCTGACGGGAGAGTTGTTTTCCCTGGCTCGTCTTCTTGGAACATCGGGTTGCTGTGGAGGCTCGGAGGGGTGGTACCCCCTGCCCTAGCAACCCCCTGCGTTGTGGACGACGACGAATCTCTCACTGTAGCAGATTTCGTCTTAGAGCGAGTTCCTTGGAAAACTCCGATGGTGGGCATCCGCTTAGACGACAGTCTTTTAGTTGCAGTGGTTGAGATCTTCGGGCTGGAAACACTTGCCTTCTTCCCCTTTCCATCAGCGGAGACTTTACGAGCAGAGTTGCAGGAGACGACGGGGAGTGCCTTGTCTTCTGAAGATGGCTGTTGCAGCCTTTGAAATACAGACTGTCGGTCTCCTTGCACCGTCACGCTGTTGCAGCAGCAGTTGACGATGATTTGAGCACAGTGACGTCCGTGGGAGGACTCTTTGCATCCCGATGCATCTTCCCTTTCCTTGCGCTTGTAGAGGATGGCCTCACGCAAGTCAGATGGGTCTGGACCGACCGTGTTTGCTCCCAGGATTTTGGAAGACTTTTGGGAACCTCTCTGTCCGTCTGCCGCCGGGGGCTGGACTCGAGTGGTTCTGTACAACTTCCCATCCGAGGCCCGCGTAATAATTAGCGGGACGCCCCGATAGTCAGAGGTCGGGGCAGCTGACTGGGCTTGGTGGGCCCGCACTGCCCTGGACTTCTTCTTTTTAGCACTCGCGGGTGCGTAATAGGAAGAGTCCAAGTTGAATATCACAGAGTCTGGCTTATCATCCAGAGAATCATCAGGGTCAGGACCGTATGAGAGACGGTCAAAGACTGATTGAGAGAAGCGTGGAACAGCCGCTATGCGGCTAGGATTGGGAACCGTGCAGGCTGTCGGCATGCGGCTGTCTTTAGCTGCCGGATGAGTTGCTTTGGTGAGATTAGTAGGAGTCGCGATCGTACAGGCTGGCCGCATGCGGTTGGCAATTATGGCCGCATGGGTTTTCTGCAAGCGATTGACTTCAGTAACCGCATAAGCTTCATCTATGTGGTTGGCAACTGTAGCCGCATAAGCTATGCGGCTGACAGATGTGATCGCATGAGTTTTCTTCATGCGGCTAGCAGATATGGCCGCATGAGCTTTTTCCATGCGGCTAGCTCCCTTATGCGGCTCGGATCGCGTAGAGTTCCTCTTTGCCCTGCAAGTCCAGCATCATAGTATTTTCTTCTGCCGGACTTGGGGACAGCAGAGTTGTTTACGGTCTGAAGTGGGGCCGCATGAGAGTCTTGCTCGCCGTCTTGAACAACAGAGGGTATCTCTGCAAGAGCTTCAGTAGGAACGAAGGATTGGGGTCTCCACTCCTTGCGGGCCTTCTTCGTGCGGGCTCGCTTCTGGACCGGGCCAGCGCTCTTGTCGGAGAGCATTTCTTCGAACGCCTATTGGCGAACCGGGCGACCATCTTTTTTTGCGTGGAGCCAAGCTTGGCTGTATCCGATTGCGTCACCAACTCCTCAGTCATGGAGAAGTTTATCCCCAGCAGAGTCGCCATCGTGTTTGCCATTGATTGTAAAAGTACAGAACAGTTTTATGGGAGGACTGAACTTAGACTCACAATACAAACTCGCTTGTACAAAGAAAGCCTAGGGACGAAAACCTGGGTACAGCAATCTAAGTACAATTGTTTATTTTTGATTCTGGGGGGTGACGATAGAGGCTCGGGAAGGCGACGGCAGCCCTGCCTTACTCCTTGGATGATCGGTATGCAGCCTTGGCTCCTGTGACGAGATGGTTGGCGTTGATGAAGAAATGCTCTTCCTGCTCTCCTCGTATTGCTCTTCTGGCTTCTCTCTCTCTGGATTGATCTCTGTGGATTTCTCTCTGATTATTGGGAGGAGTGTCTCTTTGTATATGTGTATCTCTCTCTGACAGTCTCCGTGTCCTCTTCGCAAGGGAATAGCACCCTGCTATTTATAGGAATGGGGTGTGATCATTAGGGTTGCCAATGATTGCCTCTTTGGAGATGGCGGCGGCCTGTGGATTGGTCAATCTAGGCCATTCATTTTTTGATTGTGACGAATCCGAACCTTTGAGTGTAGATTACACCAAATCTCATCAGCAATTAATGCTGATTGGAACAAATCTTCCTCATAATGATCTTCTGATGTCTGCGAATAAATTAGATTTATTCTCCTGCCACGTGTCCCAGATTATTGGGATTTGACCCAATCTTTGATTGCAATAAATCTGAGAAATTGGTCGGCTTAGGACACGTGTCCTAGGAGCCACTGGGGGGATCTGAACCGTATGACGAGTGAGCCACATATGATTTTGGGCCGCATATGGTTAGGGCCACGTGTCAGGGATGCCTGGGTAGTGGCCCTCCCTTAAGCCTTTGAACCACATGGAGGTGATCATTGCGAGCCGCATAGGGATACATCCGCCTGAGCCGCATGGAAATGGTCCTCTCGAACCGCATGGGAAGGCCTCTGCTTGAGCCGCATGAGGCTGTCTCGGCCTGAGCCGCATAGGACGATTTCCTTCTGAACCGTATGAGAAGTCCTTGCTCGAGCCGCATGAGGCTGTCTCGGGCTGAGCCACATAGGACGGCTTCATTCTGAACCGCATGAGAAGTCTTTGCTCGAGCCGCATGAGGCTGTCTCGGGCTGAGCTGCATACGACGGCTTCATTCTGAACCGCGTGAGAAGTCTTTGCTCGAGCCGCATACGAACGCCCTCGTGGCAAGGCCACGTGGTATTTTTATGGCTCTCGGGAGATTTGTGTCAGAGATCTCTTTTTTCTTCCCTAGAAGTCTGTCATTATGACAGAGTCATAATTACTTCTTTTTGTGTCAGGGCTATCACTTTTTCAGAGTTGTCAGCCGTCAAAACAATTAATGTGAGAGGGCAGAGGAGAGGACTGTCCCGCCACGTGTCTTCTGAGCCGCATGGGATGTCTTGGGCCGCATAGTCCCTTATGCCGCATGACTCTCTGAGCCGCATGGGCTTTCTGAGCCGCATGGGGTTCCTTGGCCGCATGGGTCATTTTCTTTTAATATTTTCTATGCTTCTACAGCGGTGATTGTTAGTAGCAGTCATCATTTATCCTGTGGTTCTGAAGCGGGCAGTAGCCAGGCTGTTATGGCTGAAGCTACTTCTGCTCGGCTAGAGTCTATTCCTGCAGATGATAGGCTCATTGCTGGATTCAACCATGGTAAGACAGTTTACATCTTTAATCTTCTTGGACAATAGCAAACAACAGGCAAAATGACAATTTTTACTTTTGTAGAGGAACAACCAGGAGGGGCAACTAGCTCCACTTTGGCTACTTTATTCAAAGAGCCCGCTGTCCAGATGCGAGAGATTGAACATCCTGCGGCCTCGTCATCAACAAGAGTAGCTGCAACTCCTG
The DNA here is from genome assembly GCA_029216955.1 of Iris pallida. NCBI lineage: Eukaryota > Viridiplantae > Streptophyta > Magnoliopsida > Asparagales > Iridaceae > Iris > Iris pallida. The sequence goes on along the minus strand of JANAVB010028820.1, from coordinate 7,192,767 downwards.
GTGCTATAGCGATTAATAATCTTGTGATCCAATCATTTACCAGATGCTTTTTTGAGTCTTTGGGACCTCTAGTAAATAGAATGATGGAAAAAGAGGGTACTGATTTTTTATGGTTAGAGGTCCAACCTCTCTCTTAGTAAGGGCTATCCGAGAACAAGGTGACGAGGCTCAGGCCACTTTCCTGGATCATATTTTGAATGAGTTAGAGATTTCCATCAGAAACTATAAAGAGCTCAACCAAGGAGACGTGGAGTCTCTAGTGCAGGCAGAGTTCGAACAACTGGCTCCGGCAGCTGATATTGAAAGGACGAATCTCCAGAACCTTTTGGAAGCTTTCTCTGCAAAATCTGCTGAGTATCAGTCCAAGCTAGAATCAGTGACCTTGATGGCTGAGAGAAAAGAGCAAAGAGCTGCTGAGCTGAGGGCAGAGATTGCTCGTCTCCAGGAGGAATTAGAAAATGAAGTTACTGATCATCAACTTGCAACCCAACAATTCAGTGCTCTGATTCAAGAAAGGGATGAGTACGTGGCAGCTCATAATGCTGAGATTACTCGCCGAATTGTGGCCATGCCTGCTTTCAATGAAGAAACCGGGATGGAAGAAGCCAGAAGGATAGTGATGTCATCTCGTGAAGAGGGACTACAGACTCTGAAACAACAAATTGCTAGTCTGATAACACCTCCACCTCATTAGAAAGAACTTTTAGTATCTTTGGTAGCACATGTGTTTTTTTTTGTAATGTCTCATATTTTGATTAATAAAAGACATTTTGTTGTGGCTCCATTATTTGTTGTATATCTTGCTCAGATATAAATAATAGATATAGAAAATATATTCAGAGGTACAGGACATGATATATTTCTGGATTTTGTAGAAAAATAATTATATTTATTATATCTGCTCAGAGGTAATATGGACGTGGCAGAATATATCGAATATTATTATTTCAATAGATAACTTAATCAAGGATGATAAGTTACTAATGTGAATGATTAAATGAACGAAAATGAATCGTCAAAATGAACGGATAAACCGTCTGATGATGATGAACGGATGAACCGTCAAGTGATAATGACTGAACGGACGAACCGTCAGATGGATGTGAATGAACGAATGAACCGTCAGATGAACGGATGAACCGTCAGATGAACGGATGAACCGTCAAATGAATGTGAATGAACGGATGAACCGTCTGATGAACGGATGAACCGTCTGATGAACCGTCAGATGAACGGATGAACCGTTGGATGAATGTGTCGCTTTGTTATTTAGAGAATCTCTGTCTATAAATAGAACAAAAATTTAGCAGAAAGGAGCACTTCCACTTTTCTAACATAAAAATGTCGTCTGGAGATGCACCCAAGAAGACTGAACTCGCCCCGAAGGTTGAAGAAGGCGTTGAAGAACGTCCGGCCAAACTGGTTCAGCCAAAGCAGGCAGGGGCAGGCGAAGGTTCGTCTGCACCAAAACCACCGCGAGATATTCTGGACTTCCTGCTTGAACCAGAAAAGACTGAAGAAGAAGAGGCCATGAGGCTGGCTGCTTGCAAGTTCCTCGTGGGCTCCAGCAAGGAGATTCTCGGCTCTTTTGCTGACCGTGTCTTTGAGAAGGACGACAGTGGTCCGCGTCCCAATGTTAAGAAGGATGATAGTGATCTTCCTTAATATTATGTACTATCATTCATGATGAAATAAAATTTTATTTATAAACTTAGACTTGTCTGATGATTTATAAGCATTTACATTTATACATAGTACTTTTTAAGGAACTTGCCATTGATAGGCATCATTACAATTCGACCGTCGAGCTCTGAGAGTTGATAGGCCCCATTTGAGAAGACTTTGCTTACAACATAGGGACCTCCCCACTTCGCATCGAATTTGCCTTTGCTCATGTGAGTCATAGTCATAGGACGTCTGACTGTTAGAACAAGTTCGCCTTGTTGAAAGGCTCTAACTTTAACTTTGCGGTTGAAAGTCTTCGAGATGCGGGCTTGATATAACTCAATATGTTACTGAGCCATTAACCGCTTTTCGTCGAGTGCCTCCAATTCTTGAAGTCGAAGAAGATCATTATTCTCTGTAGTGAGCTCATTAGCGATGGCAATCCTTAAAGAAGGGATTTGAAGTTCCAGAGGAAGAACTGCTTCACAGCCATACACCAAAGAAAAAGGTGTAAATCCTGTAGGGTTGCGGACCATAGTTCGGTAGGCCCATAGACATTCGCCAAGCTCATCTTATGAATTTCTGGCTGATGAATTGCGGTCCGTTGTCATGGATAATTCGTCGAGGGACACCAAATCGATAAATGACATGGTGTTTGACGAAGTTAATAACACTGCTGGTTTTGACTTCAGCTAAAGGTATAGCTTCAGCCCACTTAGAGAAGTAGTCGGTTATTGCTAGTATGAACCGATGTCCTCTGGAAGAAGGAGGATTAATAGGACCTATGATGTCCATGCCCCAAGCTTCGAAAGGCCAAGAAACAGCTGTCGGATGTAGAAATTCCGACGGTTGATGAATAAAATCTACATGAATTTGACAGGCTCGGTATTTTCTTGCATATTCAATGGCATCTGATAACATAAAGGGCCAGTAGTAACCCATGCGTCGGATACGATCCTGTAGTTTAGGACCGGGTTGATGTGCTCCGCAGACACCGTCGTGAGCTTCACGTAACACCTATTTTGCTTCATCACCAGCTAGACAACGTAGAAGGAGACCATCATAAGTCCGTCGATAGAGAGTCTTAGTGGTTTGGTTGTAGTAGAATCGTAAAGATCGTCGTCGAACACTTGTAGCCTCCTTAGGATCTTCGGGGAGTATGTCGTGAACCACGAAGTCGATGAAAGGAGTTCTCCAATCTTCATTGATAACATTAACTTCAGCAAGATTACTGAACTCGATGTTACGATTGTTTTCGACACAAAACACTTCTCGATTAGAGATAACCACCACTTGTTGTCTTCTGATGGGAATGGTTAAGACTGCTGCAAGATTGGCCAAAGCATCTGCCTCAGTATTGCATACTCGGCGTACATATTCAATGAAAAAAGCTTTGAATGATGTAGCCATGTTGATTGCTGCTTCAAAGTAAGGTACCAGATCTTGATGGCGGACTTCATAAGTTCCTCTAACCTGGTTGACAACCAGTTTAGAGTCGCCGTAGACTTCGAGATATTCGATATCCAATTGCTTGGCTAATTGAAGACCGATGAGTAGAGCATTGTACTCTGCTATATTATTGGAGCAGGATTCATCTAGAGAGTAAGCTCTTTGGATAGTTGATCCGTCTGGAGAAACGAGAACAACTCTAACTCCTGCTACAATAGCACCATTGGGTCCGATTCTGGATGCTCCGTCAAAGAATAGACGCCAGGTTGGAAATTCTTCAGAGATCATGTTGACTTCCAACGTCTCGTCTGGAATTTCATCGTAAAGTTTGGACGTCTCTGAAACAGGATGAGCTGCTAAGAAATCTGCCAATGCTTGACCTTTGACAGACTTTTGAGGAACATACATTATGTCATATTGGGCTAGAAGAATGGCCCATATAGCCAGCCGAGAGTTGAGCATGCTAGGCTTTTTCATCAGTACCTGAAGAGGATTGACTCGGGATATGACATGAATGGTTTGACCAATGATGTAATGCCTTGTCTTTTGAACGGCGAACATAAGGGCTAGACATTTTTTTTCAACCGGACTATAACGGTGTTCAGCACCAATCATAGTACAACTGAGATAGTAGATGGCTTGTTCATGACCTTCTTTATTCTTTTTGGCGAGTAAAGCACCCAACGAATGGTCCATAGCACGGACGTACATTAAGAATGGAATGCCCGAGATTGGTGCTACCAAGACTGGTGGGTTCATGAGATATCGTTTGATGTCGTCGAATGCTTGTTGACATTCTTCAGTCCAAATAAAAGATACACCCTTCTTCATTAGTTGAGTGAATGGTCTGCAGCGTCCAGACAAATTCGAAATGAATCTCCTGATGAACGTAAGTCGACCTTGAAATCCTCATAGCTCGTTTAGGTTGCATGGAGGACGCATCTCTTGAATGGCTTTGATCTTCTCGGGATCCACGTGTATACCCTTAGAGGTAATGACGAAGCCGAGAAACTTACCACTAGAGACACCCAAGAACGACTTAGTGGGATTCATCTTGAGCTGATGTTGGCGCATGAGATTGAAGATTGTTCTCAAATCTTGGATGTGATCTTCTTTCAGACGACTTTTAACAGCGATATCGTCAACATAACATTCGACTGTTTTACGAAGATGTTCTCTGAAAATGGTACTCATAGCCCGTTGGTAAGTTGCACCAGCGTTCTTGAGACCAAATGGCATCACTGTGTAGCAATAGACTCCCCGAGGAGTGCAGAAAGATGTGTGTTTTTCATCTTCGGGATTCATCTTGATCTGATTGTATCCAGAGAATCCATCCATAAAAGATATTCGCTCGAACCCACAGGTATTGTCAACCATGACGTCCGTAATAGGGAGAGGAAATTCATCTTTCGGACATGCTTCATTAAGATCCCAAAAATCAATACAGACTCGAACCTTGCCCATTTTCTTCAGGACTGGAACAACGTTGGCTACCCAATCAGGATGTTGTTCTTCTCGAATAAAGCCACAAGCAATAAGCTTCTTGACTTTATCATCAATTGCATCCATCATTTCAGGCTTGAATCGCCGTTGCTGTTGTTTGACTTGTTTAGCATTAGGCAAAATATTCAGTTTATGAGTAGCAATTTTGGGATCTAAACCTGACATGTCTTCGTAACTCCATGCAAAGACATCAATATAGTCTTTAATAAGAAGAATCAACTCTTGCTTATCTGCTTCTGGAAGATTCTTACTAATGAATATTGGACGAGGTGACCCGCTTTCTCCTACATCAATTTGAACTAATTGATCTTCGGTAGGAGGTTCTCTTTGTTCGAATCGGAGTACCCACTGATTGTCCATCTGTTGAGCCCAAGGATCTGTTTCAGAACTTTCTTCAATATCCTTGTCATAGCCTTCTGGAAGTTCGACGGAGACCATGTTAGAAGATATAGTCACTCGATGAACTTGACCGATGCTAGTGTCAGAATCCCACGATCTGGAATCAGAAGAGTTAGAACGCTCCTCGCTATCAGATTCAGAGCCTGCTGGGGATAACATCGGAGGAGAAGCATATTCGAGACCTCTTTTGGTCCTGCTGTAATACATCTCTGACTTTCCTTGTGGAACAGCGGTACGGAGAGGAGTCTTTCTGCCCTTACCATAGTTGAGGCCGCTTTTGAAGTCGTAACCCATCTTTCGGACGATGTCTTTTGATTGTTGACTGTAACGACGGAGTTGAAGATGCCCCGTGTCGTTAACTTTGCTATCATCCGTATAGCTGAATTTTTGTTCCGGTCTTTTACTAAAAAGTATTGGACGTTCACCTTTCTTGTGAGCAGGAACAATACGATATGAATCTTTTGGGTGTTCACATGAAACTTCTTTTTGAAGAGATTGTACAACTCCCATTGTAAATGATTTGAAGCTATCTAACATATCCAAATAGCATTTAGTATGATAAATAACATCAGTATACTTGAAAGTGGATGCTTTTTCATTGATCTGTATTTACAGCAGGACCTTTAGCCTTAGCAGGCTTGGTCAGATTGATTACAAGAGGGGGAGAAGAAGAAGAACGTGGAGGAGGCTTGTTACGACGAAGGTCAATAACAAGTGGCTCAGAAGAGATGAGCTCCCTTTTTTCCTTGTTATGAGTTAAATCAACAACAAGTGGCTCAGAAGAAGTGAGCTGCTTTTTGTCCTTGTTACGACGTAAGTCAATAACAAGTAGCTCAGAAGAGGTGAGCTCCCTTTTATCCTGATCATCATCAGTAGATTGTCTCTGGACTGGCAAGTGAATAGCCAGTAGTTTAGAAGACTGAGGATGGGAAACACGCCCTTTGACAGGTATAATAAGAGTGTCTTTGGGCACTGCTTCTTGGTCTTCTTCAGTATCCATGGCCAATACTACTTTCATAAATTCTTCCTTATACATATGAGCGTCATTGCAGTATGCTTCAACACCCTTGAAAGGATAAAGGTCTGCAACTTCTTTGTGAACTTCTCCTTTGTCATCGACATATTTAAAGCATTGATGAAGAGTTGATGGAACAACATTATGTTCATGGAGGTAGGGTCTTCCCAGAAGAGCGTTGTAAGAACAACCATGATTGTCGATGATATAAAATGTCACCTTTGTGCGAAGATTGCCTATTTGAAGTTTTAAGCGGATCTTGCCCAAAGGTTCACTCCTTCCTTGGTTGAATCCCAAAATAGTAGTGATTGTACTTGAAAGACTATGAACTGGTATCTTCAATGCGTCTAGCATCGTCTTTGGCATGATGTTGAGAGCATACCCTGGATCTATCAAGATACGATCGACTTTTATCGAATCGACATACCCTGTATAGTAGAGAGGACGATCATGTCTATTATCCTCCAGCAACATATCATTCTGAGTGAAAGTGATGTTTGGAATCAATTCTAATATGCTGTGACAATGACGACAAGAGACCGGTTCTGCTTCCGGTTTCTTGAGGAGAGTTAAGCAAGTTTCAGCTTGCATCAATGCTTCACTTAGAGTTTCTCGAGTCTCCTTGGAAAGGCGTAAGAGCTCGAAGATTGATAGCCTAGCCGGTGTATTGGCTAGTTGAGCCAATATATCAAAGTTGTACGGCTTTTCAAGTCCTGTAGGAGATGATTTCTTCAGGGGCTTGTCAAAGCGGACTTGTTGCTTGCCTTTGTCAGCAACCACCGGCTTGGAAGGAATAGGCACTACAACTGGTGAGGATGTGGAAGGAATATCTTCAGAGGAAGTAGATTGTACTGGAACAGGTTCAGAAGAAGAGGCAGGATCCTCTTGAGCTTCAGAATGATCTTTCAAATAGGCTTTACCTGATCTGGTGCCTAGCAGAATTTCTTCGTCAACTATGGGGTCAAAAGACACCATGTTGCAAGTCTTTGTCTTGCCTTTAGAACGACCTTTCTTCTTGGAAGAAGAGGGCACTTCGAACTCCGGAGCAATATCGGGATGAATCCACATAATTTCGCCGTTGTCAAGAGACAAAGGGACGAGACCTTCATTTGGTGGAAGAGGAAGATCCATAATCTCAAGAGTAGCTTTGGGAATAGGAATGACACCGTGCTGTACCATCTGCGGAGAAAAGTCACCAAACTGGACTGAAACCATATTCGCAGTAACAGTCTTCTCATCTTGCTGCAGAGTGACGACACCAACATTGACAAGCTCTTGAATTTTGCCTTTGAGCACGTAGCATGCTCGAGTAGGATGTCCAATGAACCTGTGGTAGACACAATATTTAGGATGATCTATCTTACCGACTTCATCAGGTTTCTTTGGGTCTGGGAGCTGAATCGTATTGCTTTTGAGTAAGCAATAAAAAATGCTTGTAGTGTCATTCTCGTCGAAAGAATATTCTACTTTCGGACGAGGTTCCTTCGGTGGAGGTGCAGAAGGAGTGGAAGTGGATGTAGGCGGAGCTACATTAACAGCTAGAGACTCTTTATTCTTGTTCAGATTGATGTTCAAAGTCTCTTTTGCTTTGCGGTTGTTCTGGCGGTTGCCACCACCTGATGTCTGGTGTTCATCTCGATCGGGATTAGACATTTGTATCCCCAATTGCTTGAACTTCTCGGCACTCACTTTCGCAGCTTTGGCATTGACAATGAATGAGGGCCAATCTTGGAACTGGGTAGATCCTGTCCACATACTGATGATAGGCAAAAGATTTGCCTTACAAGTATCAATAGTGACAGCAGTTGGAGTTCCGGAAGGCATCTTCAAGGCTTCACGACGGAACCGTTCGATGAAACTCTCAGCAGTTTCATTGTGTTTCTGTTTGATTTTGTTGAGAGCCGACATAGTCATGTCGTTGAATCCTTCATAGAACCGTTCCAGGAAGATTTGTTTGAGACCTGAGAAGGAAGTGATACAACCATCGGGCAAACTTCTGTACCAGTCATATGCTACGTCGGCTAAACAACCGACGAACACTCTGGTAAGAAGAGCGTCATTTGGCTGGAGTTGAACGTTCATTACCTCAAAATGATTGATGAACTGACTAGGAGAAGTACTGCCGTCAAACAAAGAGATCGTTGGGATCTTGTACTTTGGTGGGAACGGAACTTCTTTCCATTCAACTGGATAAGGCTGCTTGATCCCTAATCTTTGTAAGTTGTCTTTCTCTTTGAAAGCTTCGAACTGGGTTCGCAAGAGTTTGACAGCTTCATTGGCATCTTCAAACGACGAAGAAGGAGTAGGTTGAGTTAGAGTAGTAGGAGGAGGAACAGCATTGTAAGCACTACCCCCAGCTCCTGCCTGACTAGGTGTAGTTTGAACTTGTACTTGTATAGGAGGCATTTGAGGAGACACTACCCCCAGCCCAGTATTGGCAGTTACTGAAGATGCTATGATCTCTGGATTTACAGCAGTAGGTACAGTCGGTGGTGTTACATATTGTGCCACTATGATAGAATGCATACTAACAACCATTTCAGCCATGGTTTTTAGCTTGTCTTCTAGTATAGCGATTCGCTGTTCTTGATTTGTAGAAGTTGAAGCATCTGGATCTTCATTGACAACATAAGCTGTCACTTCTCTTGGTACAGTGGAAGACACTGTCTGTTCAGAGCTTTCGCTGTATGCATCATAGTCGGAGAAAGAGTCATCTCCTGACTGAGAAGTAGGAAGATAACCTGAAGGGTTTTGAGGAAGATTCCTTTGACCGATTGTATCTCGGCTTCGAGAACGGGTATGTCGAAACACTCCTTCAGAAGATTCTTGGAGTAATTCTAAATACCGTTGACTTGGTTTACGAGGTTTGCCATGCTTAGAGCACCTTCTACCCTCAGTGTCTCGGGAAGTCATGTTGATAGAAGCATACAAGACTTCATCTTCTTCTGACATAGCTTCAGATTTAACAAAAGTCAGACGATCGAAGACAGATCGTTTTGTTGTTTGACAACAACATTGGATGATGACTTTGTGGTTGCAATGATGATCAGATGGTTGAACTGAAGGTGTTGAAACATTGTCTCATTTTTGTCTGAGATGTTCTCGGAGATCGGGAACAACAGCAGGATGAGAAAAACTCTGAGGGATCTGTTCTTTGATAATGTTCGAAACATGATTCCGATTCTTCAAATGTTTAGTCCCTTGAGTGTACAGGGAAGTGCTAACTTCATTGGCATAAGTGTCGGGATTTTTAACCCTGGAGATTTGTTTTTGATGATGTTTGGTCTTCGACATTGGCTGTTTACGTTTCACCGAAGTGGGTCTGTTGAGATAAGTCCTTAGATCTGTAAACTCACCCCCAGGGGTTTCTGTTTGAGACACCAGCAGTTTTCCCTGCCTGGAACGAGAAATCTTGAGAGTTGGGAGGTCCTGGAATTCTGCTACCGGGGTAGACAGAATACCTCTTTGGTCAGTACAAGTTCTCTTGTCATAAAGGAAAGAAGAATCCTTGTTTGAAAGAGTTCTAGTACTGATTGGTGCCGAGGCACGTTCAGATTGATCTTCTTCGGTAAAAACTGAAGAAGATTGAGAAAAGACCAAAGGGACTTTTCCTTTGTTTTGTGAAGAAGGGTTAGATAAAGAGCGTTTCCCTCTATTGTCTTCCAAGTCATGAGACAAGGAAGTTTGAGAAAAGACCAACGGGCCTTTTCCTTTGTTTTGAAGAGGAAGAGGAATAGCCAAAGGACTACCCCCAGTGGATTGCTTCGTAGCAACAGGGTGTTTGGGAAGAGGAGCAGAGCCTTTCCCCTTGTTATGAGAAGAAGAGAATGTAGCCAAAAGGCTATCATTCTTGGATTGCGCAGGAGCAGTTTGCACATGAATGGATGGAGCACTGGTTTTGGCCACAGAAACTGTGGTTTGTGCATCGGAAGTTCTTGCTACAGAGTGCTTAGGGTGGACTCTGGATGTTGGAGCATTGGACTGCGCAGACAGATTGGCAGCCAATTGCGCCAGGGGCATAGGAGTCTTGTACTTGGCTAAGGCAGCATATGAAGTCTTCTGTGTACTGGCAATAGCAGATTGCACAGCAGTAGCAGAGACAGATTGTGCAGCAGGCTTGATGACAGAAGCTTTGGACTGTGCAGCAGTCTTGATAGCAGACTGCGCAGAAGTCTTGCTGGCAGCATCAATAGACTGTGCAACAGTCTTTGGGACCCACACTGGGCGCACTTTGCTTGTAGCAGAAGTGGTTGCAGTGCGAGGAGTGGTCTTGGAGTTGATCATAGCCTCGTAGGCTGTCTGGTTGATCTTCATAACCAGTGTCTTCTGCGTCTTTTCGATAGACGCTACGTCACATTGAGTTGTCACTTCCTCATCGGAGGAGAAAGTCGTCCCCAGCAGAGTCGCCATTTTGTTTGCAAAAACAAAAGTGTAGAACTTTATTGATACAAACTTTGTAAAAGATTACAATTTGAATTCTGGGAATGGTACAACTATAGGAATTCAATCTAGAAGACGATTGCTTTATCCCTTGGACGATGTGAACTTTGAAGACGATAGCCTCCGAAGTTGAAGACAACTCTGGAATTGAAGGCAAAAAGCCTCGGAAATTGAAGGCAAAAGCCTCGGAAGAATGCAGCAGCACTTGGGCAAGAACTCCTGGACTCTCTGAACTTTGAAGTCTGGTCTCTCTATAATCTGATATCTGATCTCTGATCCCTCTTTGAATGAAGACTTGAAACTCTATTTATAGAGTTCTAAAAAATAACTAACTTTTAGTTATTCTGGACTGCGCATGATGGATTGCGCAGCAATTGGATTGCGCAACAGTAGACTGCGCAGGCAGTTGCTGGATCATGGGCCAACTGTCTTGGACACATGTCATCATTTGATTGAAATGCGCATGATCGTGTATAGACGGTTGCCACGTAATGAACAAATGATGGCATGAATGTCACGTGCATTTTGTCATTTATGTTGATAAAACGCGTAACCTAAATTGTGCTGGCTTTGGATTGCGCAGACTTGGACTGCGCAGGAATAGATTGCGCCAACATGGATTGCACTGCCAGCTGTCCTCGAGCGCCGTGCTGCACGATTAAACGAACGGTCGCCTCGTTCTCCGCGCTGTCAGCTGTCAGAAGATTTAATTTGTGTCAGGTAATAATGATGATCTGCCACGTCAGCCTGCGCGCTTGGTAGTGCGCGCAATCTAGTATGCGCAATCTGTATACTGTGCAATCTGATGTCTGCGCAGTTTATTTGAAAGATTCATTTCTTGATCTTCATGACTTTGTTGATATGTGCAACTTGATTTTTTAGGACCTACATGTGTAACACCCCAGTCCCAAAATACGTAGGACTAGAAACGTAGACATGCCAGCTGTACTCATACGAAGTACACTCCAATATATAGAAACCTCGTATGAATACATAAGCTGTAAAATGCAGTAAAACCATAACTAATCTCATCCACACAAAAATAAATGAATAAAAGATGTCATATAATGAGAATTGTCTTGATACAATATATTGGGCGGAGACAAATCCACTACCAACTATGAAAAGAAATACATGATATACAAAAGAATGATTTTGGCGAGCAAAGCGAAGACGATCCAAGCGCAATCATCCTCGAAGAAATAGCGATGATCATGGCTAGAGCTAGAACACCTGCGAAAGACAAGAGCACACACCTAGCGAGATAACCAGGTCCTCAGAGGGACGTAACAAGACGCATAATATCATGCTATATAAACTGAATAAATATTGCTCAAAAAAATAAGTCAATTGAATTATAACATGGTCCAATACCCCCCTATTGAACTAGCTTACCATCCCCCCAACCAAACAAGGACATGAGATGGTAAACTAATTCACGGTGACGTATCTTTCCATGATATGAATCCAATATGGTATCCAGACCCCAACAAGGTTCAATACCTTCTCATCGAAGTAGTAAGTCACACCTACAACCAAATAAGGACAAGATGTGACGAACTAATCCGCGACAAGTTATTGTTCCAAGCCACGGTCAGATACAAGTACCCAAACCAAAAGTACTCGTACCTAACGGATAAGGTAGCCTAACAGTCTAATTGAATGCAGTTTTAAGAACAGTTCATGGTCGCATGACTACCGGGTCAAGTCAAGAAAATACCAATACAGTACAGTACCTCAGTAGCGAGTCACAACACCATATACTATTCCTCAGTATCGAGCGAGTCTATAGCATATAGTCTACCTATCGTTCCTCAGTAGCGAGCGAGTCTATGATAGATAGGGTCGTAGTCAACTTCAAATCATGTTCTCCTCGTCCAATGCCAACTTATAACTGCTAAGTCGTCTAACATGCAATTCTATTAGCAGTTATTTCCTAACGCACGGCTTATACGTACTGGTGGTCAGCCAATCACGCATGTCCGAGTCCTATATGTGACTCACAACAACATGGTATAAATGTGTCAAGGCTTATGAATGCAACACACAAGGTGGTCCCTTAAATCTAGGTTTAATGTGTAAGAAAAATAATACATAGCAGGAAATATAACTGAACAATAAGTTCTAACAGGTTATGCCATGTATCACAGTTTATTTTGCGTAAAGAAAATAATGAATAATGCATGAAATATGAGCTAAAATAAATAAACAACAAATGGCAAGGTGTCTTGCCTGGTGTGTCGCCTGGTGGTGCGATGTTCTGTCAAGTCCAATTTGTCCAAAAGCCATGTTTGAGGTACAAGGGTCCGAAATTCACGAAAAGATAGGGAAGGGCGATTAGTCATGATCAATGATTGATGACCAAAAAGAAAATTTGTATAATAAGTATATAACTACTTTAGAAACTATCTTGATAATAATATATATATATATATATATATATATATATATATATATATATATTTATATATATATATATATATATATATATATATATATATATATATATATATATATATATATATATATATATATATATATTTATTACTCAAAAATATATATATATATTTATTACTCAAAAAAATATATATATATATATATTTTTTTTTTATTACTCAATATATATATATATATATATATATATTTTATATATATATATATATATATATATATATATATATATATATATATATATATATATATATATATTACTCAAAATATTTCTTGAAATCTAAAAAAATCGTTTAGACTAAAACTCTAAGTTTGTAAATATATAATTTGGGTACAACTTTATATCTCAAAAATATTTTAGATAATATATGAAAATACTAGAAAAAATATTTTATACTTTGGAAGCTAAATTTGCTGGATCAAAATATTTTAATGTAATATTTTGAAATATAAACATTATTTTTACCAAACTATAATTTAATTAGGTACATTAATATTTTAAAGTCCATAGTCATACGAAATTAATACAATCATATTTTAGGGTTTTCAACCCAAACTATCTGTACTATAGAAAATTAATTATATGTATTTTTGAAAGCAATATACTAAATATTAATAATAAAACTAATGACAATAATAATGATAACATTTATTAACACTAATAATACTACTACTACTACTAATAATAATAATAATAATAATAATAATAATAATAATAATAATAATAATAATAATAATAATACAAATTGATAATAATAGTAATGATAATAATAATAATGTTAATAATAAAATGATAATAATAACAATGATAATAATAATGATATTTAAAAACCTTACTCTTCGGTCTCCTTTCCTAATCACACAGCAAGAGAGAGAGAGAGAGTGAGAAAGGGGAAAGTAACGGTGGGAGAGAGCGAGTGTGAGAGGGAGAGAGGGAGAAGATGGGAGAGACTCACCAGAGGGTGTCGCCAGCGCGCGGCGGTGATGATCTGCCGGCGTGGAGGCGAGTGCGGCCCAGAGTGGTCAGCGGCGTGGGTTGAAGAGGTGGCCGGCGGTGCTGTGGCCGCGTCGGGAAGCGCGGGTGGCCGACAACGCGACGGATGGGCGCACGGCCTGCGGAGGAGTGGTCGACGGCCGCGGGGCTGTGGCTGCGTCGAGCACGGCGGATCTGAAGGGGGCAGAGGAGATCGAGGGAGAGGGAAATCTCCCTGGAGGGGTTCTCCCGGCGGTGCCTCCGCCCGGAGTGAGGAGCTCGGCGGGCTCGTCGGAGCTCCTGCGCGCAAGAGCGGCGCCGGTGGGTTCGACGGCCGAGGCGGGGGTGGAGCTCGCGGGGTGGCGCGGCTCAGCGCAGGCGGAGGGAGTGTTTCGGGAAGGCGGCGGCCGCGTCGAGGTGAGCAATTTCGTTTCCCCTTCTTCTTTACTTTGGAGTTTTTGGGTCGATGACGGGACGGTGATCCGTGGTGGTTGATGGCGACAGGGAAGAGGAGTCTGGGTGTTTGGCGAGCATGGTGGTGATGATGGTGACGGTTGCCGGATTTGATAGTGGTGGTGGTGGTGGTCGGGGTGTTGTAACAGGCGGTGGTGATGGCGGTCTTTGGTGAGTTTGTGTGGCTTAGTCGTCGGTGGTGGTGAGTTCTGGTGTAGATAGGGGTGGCGGTGAACTGGGGCTTAGGGAGGAGGAGACCGGGGTGGCAGAAAGAAACGGCGAGGAAGAGACGGAGGTGACAGCAGTGGCTTGTGGTAACGGTCGTTATGTCTCGAGTGGGGCTGCTGTGGCGGAGACTAAGTCTGCAATGGTGGTAGAAGTTGGGTGGATTGGCGAAGATGGGGCGGCGATGGGGTGGTAGTGGTTAGGATTTGGGGTTGAGTTTGGATGGGTTGTGTCGGGTGTGTCCGACACGACGGGGACGGAGGTTCAGATCTGTCGGACCCGGGGTAAAAAAATGTATTTGTACAATAAAACACATAGTGGATGGGGAAAGGAAACACGGACACGATGCACGATGCGGGGATGGTTGTGGAGTAGTTTATGGATGAGTACCTCTCCTTATATAGGAGGTAGAAATTCTCAGTTGGATAAGGACTGCAATAATTTAAACTCCGATGGATAATTCCATCCTTTATTTAAATCGAATTAGAATTTAAGCGATCAAATCAAATTAATATAGATAACTCCCTTAATTTAAAATAAAATCTTTTACAAGTTTAAATTATCAAAATAATTAAAACAAAATTTTAAATCTCTTTTCATAAATATTAAATTATAGCACAATTAAATTTCGAAAATCAAGAATAATATTTAATTATTAATTTATAAAGTAGCTTTTGTAAATGACAAAATAGATTAATAAACAAATTTCAAATTTCGCAAATATCTAAAATATATTTTATATAAATCAAAATTTTTCCAAATCACTACTTATTTTAAAATGACTCTTTTATACAAAATAAAAATATTCATCACAATTGTTTGAACAAGTATTCTTCCTATATAAAATAAATATTATAATAAAAATATTTTTCTAAAATATGTACCTCGACACATATTCACACTCGGCGAACAGTTACGAAAAACGAAATTTCGTACACGACGTACAACGCAACTACGCGACGTACAATACAAATATATTAAAAAATAATCAGTTCCAAAATTAAATATATATATATATATATAGTAGAAATTTTAGGGATTTTATATACTGCCCAACTTAAAAGAATTTCGTCCTCGAAATTAAGAATTTATAGGGGATGAGAAGACACAAGGGGTATCGATGGAGAACAATTAATAACAAAATCATGCCGTAAGAAATCGCGATCTAGATCCTAGAAAAATAATGCGGTATGGTCATAATCGATAGGAAGACTAGAGGAAGTTCTAGTACAACGCATTCGTCCTTCTAAAATAGGTGAAGGCGAAAGCAATAAGGGGTTCAAAGACGATATTATCGAGTACGAATACGTGATTCAAAGACGACCGAAAAAAATTTCAAAGGAATTGTCAAGGCAGTCGTGGATGGGATTCTAAAGGACAAGTTTAATTATGTTCCATCCACGTAGAATAATAGAAAAAAGCGAACCAAAGTGCACTTGGTTGATCAGACCATTATGCACCGGTTCTGATTAGACAATATGTTAATGGGAGCTCTTTCAATAACATATGTCGTGAACAAGCTCGATAAATCAATGAACTTGCAAATCTAGGTTATAGTAGCAACATTTGTCAAGAGAGTGAAATTACAGGCACGAGGGTTTAAAATTGAGAGGAAGTATAGTCGAACTTCTAAAGGATCTAAGACATGTCCTGTGATGGTCTTTATACAGTCGTCCTATAGTCTTCTTGTCCAAGTCCTTGGTTGACTAGATGGGTTAGGGTCCTCTAAATTCTAGAATCTAAGTGAACTTACTAATATAGGTTACAAGGACAAGGGATTGCTAGGTCACGAGACATTCTACCCAACTTAAAGAATTAAACTAATAGGGTTTTGGGATAAAGGAAACATGTCTAATTAATAGGGATCACCTATCTAACCTCTAGCAAGCACGAAGGAAAGATAAGAATAGGGATGGAAGGAATCAAGCAAGATGCAATTAATGAGTCAAACGGTAGATAAAATCTAGGAAGTAGGTCAAGTATGTGGATGAGATCCTAGACTTCTAATCCTATTCGCAGGCTTGCTTGGTACGGTAAAGTAACCAAATAATTTATCTTGACCTGCATGGGCCACCACAAAACATGTAGCGTCCCAGTCCTAAAATACGTAGGACTAGGAACGTAGACATGCCAGCTGTACTCATACGAAGTACACTCCAATATATGGAAACCTCGTATGAATACATAAGCGGTAAAATACAGTAGAACCATAACTAATCTCATCCACACAAAAATAAATAAATAAAAGATGTCATATAATGAGAATTATCTTGATACAATATGTTGGGCGGAGACAAATCCACTACCAACTATGAAAAGAAATACATGATATACAAAAGAATGATTTTGGCGAGCGAAGCGAAGACGATCCAAGCGCAATCATCCTCGAAGAAATAGTGATGATCATGGCTAGAGCTAGAATACCTGCGAAAGACAAGAGCACACACCTAGCGAGATAACCAGGTCCTCAGAGGGACATAATATTACGCATAATATCATACCATATAAACTGAATAAATATTGCTCAAATAAATAAGTCAATTGAATTATAACATGGTCCAATACACACCTATTGAACTAGCTTACCATCCCCCCAACCAAACAAGGACATGAGATGGTAAACTAATTCACGGTGACGTATCTTTCCATGATATGAATCCAATATGGTATCCGGACCCCAACAAGGTTCAATACCTTCTCATCGAAGTAGTAAGTCATACCTACAACCAAACAAGGACAAGATGTGACGAACTAATCCGCGACAAGTTATTGTTCCAAGCCACGATCAGATACAAGTACCCAAACCAAAAGTACTCGTATCTAACGGATAAGGTAGCCTAACCAGTCTAAGTGAATGCAGTTTTAAGAACAGTACATGGTCACATTACTACCGGATCAAGTCAAGAAAATACCAATACAGTACAGTACCTCAGTAGCGAGTCACAACAACATATACTATTCCTCAGTATCGAGCGAGTCTATAGCATATAGTCTACCTATCGTTCCTCAGTAGCGAGCGAGTCTACGATAGATAAGGTGGTAGTCAACTTCCAATCATGTTCTCCCCGCCCAATGCTGTCACGACCCGCACCCACTGTGAGGGTACGAGTACGTAACAGCGCCCAGCCTACGCCGCAGTGTCGATGGTAAAATGCTGTTCTAAATCTCTAACTAACCATCAACTCATGCAGTATATAATATACTCATCATTGTTTGCCATTAAAATTGTTTGATTGAAAACTTTAATACAAACAGAACAGTGTTACAATGTAGGACTTAGATGTAGTCCTAGGAGTACACTTTTGTTTAAGCTGGGTCCTTAGTGCCAATGGAGCGAGTGGTAATGCGTTGACTCCGTTGACGGGCTGACGACGGTTATCGGTTCTCTGAAGGTGTGGATTGCTCTGGGTGCTGGAGCTTGCTGAGAGGAGGAAGACGTTGAATGTCTGTATCTGCCTCTCTGGTGATTCCTCATATGTTTGTTGTGGATTCTGTGTGTGTGTGTGAAGGAGAAGATCCCTCTATTTATAGTTTTGCAGGCTGGCTGCTCATACGTGCATGTAGGGTACGCCGATGTGTGGGGACGCCACGTGGAAGTTGCTGATGGGGGAGCGTAGATGATGCGCCCTGATTGAGGGGGAGAACTCTTCATACTGCTGTTGTAAGCCGGCACGTAGCAGAGGAAAAGATCTTTCTGTTGCTGAAATCTTGGACGAGTTGAGTCAAAGGACACGTGTCATCGACCCATGGCTCGAAGATCTCGGATTTGGGGGGGCAGTGATCTGGTGAGCTGCGCCTTGGATCTGGGCACAGGAGGAGGCTGCGGCTCATAACCTTTAGGAGTTACAAACCATTTAGGGCGTATGGCTTTTGAGGCGCATGCAGGTAACCTTTCTTCTGTCTTTCGGGATCAGAGATCAGTCTGGGGCACATGGCTTTTGAGGCGCATGCAAAGCTTCAACTGGAGACTCTTCTTCTGTCTTTAGGGATCAGTAAAGGGTCTGAGGTGCATGACTTTTGAGGCACATGCTGGTTTGGACGCATGGCCGTAGAGGCGCATGCGGATTGCCACGTGGCAGTAGCCGTCGGAATAGAGTCATGATGATGCTGACGTTGCCGACGCTTCGTTCTCTGAAAAAGCTGTCAACTGTTCAGACTTTGGAAAGCGTGCTGCCAACTCTGGTGTCAGTTCAGCATTTAATGTTTGTGATGTTCGATGGACAGCTGAGTGGGCACATTGGTTGGTGTTCCACTCGGCATGGAGATGTGAGGGAGGGCGTATCCTCTGTGATGCGCCGGGTACTGTAGGGCGCGTCTGTGTGATGCGCCTGATGCTGGAGGGCGCGTCCGTGTGATGCGTTGTTTGGCTGGCGCATCCGATATGTCCTTTAATGACGCGGCTGTCTCGCTCCTCGAGTGTAATTCGAGGCGTCCGGTTCATCCATTTAATGCAAATTTATTGCACAGAATTCGGAGAGTCATCCACTTGGTGCGTGGGTTTGATTTGCCCGGCCTATAAATAGTAGCATGGAGAGAAGGTTTGCTCATCATTCCCTCTCGTAATTCCAACATGAACTTGGATATGCGGGTGCATTCTGTTGACGAAGTGCTCCCGAAGGTGAAGATGAGACGTCGTGTTGTCTTCGATGCACTTGAAGGTGACTGTTACATCCAAAAGACGGAGTCAAGGGCTTCTGAGGCAGGTGGAAGGTGCCTGTTGCATCCAAAGATAGGGATGCTCGGGCCTCGTTTCCGTTATTCCGGAAGAGCCGTAGATCGGAATGGTGGTGCTAGGCTCTCTCTTCCTTCAAAGTGGGTGCCGCCCACTCTGATTGTGTTGAAAGCTCCTTGTGCTATGATTTCGATCACGGTCTTCCTTGGTCTTTGGAGGCTCTTTCGAAGCCTCTCCTGGCTACAGCATTTGCGGTGCTCCTCTCTTCCTTGGTTCCAGCCAGAGGGTTAAATGCTTTGCTTGGCGAAGCACTTATCCAGCGAGCCTGGCTGGAAGAGCGGCACATAACTGGGCTCTGCTCGGCCAGGTGAGCCTGGTTGGAAGAGTTTCACATAACTGAGCTGCTGAAGGGATGCACATAACTGAGCTGGATGCACATAACTGAGCTGCTGAAGAGATGGTAGGATGCGCCTGGCTGGAGGCGCATGACATCTGTTGCGCCTGGCTGACAGCGCATGGTGACTGCTGCGCCTATCGGAAGGCGCATGGTGGTTGCTGCGCCTATCTGGAAGGCGCATGGTGGCTGTTGGCTGTAGATCTAGGATCCTTCCTTTGTAGAAATTCTTCTTTGTACAATCTTTTCTAGACATGTAATAGACTTTTATATAAATAAAAAGTCCTTCTTCGAATGTCTATGGCTTATTTGATTAGCTGTCTGAGTTCTGGCGCATATAATGCCTGGCGCATGGGCTTTCTGGTTGTGAAATTCCATGCTTCTACAAGACCCCCTTCAAAGTTTTCAAAACTTTTGAATAAGTTTTGGAATACTTTGAATAAGAAGCAAGGAGGTCAGGGCGCATGATTTTTGGGCGCATGCTTGTTCGGGCGCATGCTCCTTTCAGTTGATGATGATGATGCCTTGGTAACCCAAAAGATTAATGATGATCTTTTGGTTGTATTTGTTGTTATCTCCTCACGGAACTCGAAGCGACGGCTGAGATTACACGTCATCGGTTCACGCGTGCGACCAAGCCCTATAAATAGGTAAGGGTTGGAGAGAGAGAGAGAGTTCATCTGCTCTGTGCCTTTGCTTTCTTTAGAGTTTTTTTCAAAACCCTAACTTTTTCTTCTCTGAGAGAATGGCTCCCAAGACTCCTCGCGGTGGTGCCGGCAAGGGGAAGGAGAAAGCGAAGGAGCCTGCGAAAGTTGTAACGGCCGACGTTCCTCGACGGCCTGTCGAAGTTCGGCCGGAGGTGGTTGGTAAGTCTCGTTTTCCGTACGCCAATGCACATAGACCTTGGGTCTTTAATGATGTGCCGCGGTCTTTGTTCGCCGACGCGCATGGGTTTAGACCCTGATGATGCGCCGAGGCTGCTGACGCGCATGGGCTTAGACCCTGATGATGCGCCGAGGCTGCTGACGCGCATGGGTTTAAACCCTGAATGCGCCGAAGCTCTTCTTTCTCTTGTTGCTTCTAACATTTTTTTGATCTTTGCTAGTGTCAGTAGCGATCCCGCCTTTGAATGAAGTGTTCTTGGAGGCTGTCTTCAACCAGATGGGAGTAAAGTATGATGAGGAAGTGATAAACCCCGCTCAAGAGGCTCTTATGCTGGATCAGCCTCCCGAGAGAATGACCCAAATCCGTGAGCAACAGTACGGGTTCCTCAAATGGATGATGGAACGTGGTATTTTAAAATCTTCCACATCTGATAAATTGACCTTCTTGAAGCCTGAGTTCCTATTCGGAGACCGTCTCACTTCTACTGATGCGACGGTGTTGAAGGTCAAGGAGGACTGGTTCTTTACAGCGAATGGGGTGCATATGACTGTCAAGCAACTTGAACGTCAATGGCCTTTGACATCCTTCTGTCGCTTTGTTTTCCAGAGGAGGATGTCTTGGGATCTTACCCCTTCTCAGGGGGGAGCGGTGACTGGCGTCATCCAAATTGATTCTACCTTCGACCAAAGGGATACTTTGACCGCCACACGGTCTGGGTCTTCTTTCACCTGGCGGACTCTACGCCCCGGAAGCCTCTACAGTGACGTACCCATTGATACGTTTGCTTATAGTGCTTTGACCTTTGCACATCGTATGCTTTTGATGGAACGCTCATACCCGAAAGGAGATTTTCGGGTAGAGGGTTGGTGCCATTACGTTTCCAAGTGGGATAAACTGACACTCTGGATCTTGTCACGGTTTCGGACCGAGCTTCGAGAGATTGGGTTGACTGCCGCAATCCGTGCTACCCAGGCGGGTGTTGATCTCAACAGGCACATGTTCCTCGCACTACTGGAGATGTTTGATGTCCATACCGGGACCTTTTTTACTCCGGTGGGGGAATTAGGGTTCGCACTTCATGAGATGTACGAGGTGTCAAAACTCCCTTGGGGGTCGGAACCCTATGAAGAGTACTTTCCCACCAATGAGGAACTTCAAGTCCTGGGGGACAGGGCTGAGGAGATGACGGCCGTCTTCAAGGAAGTGGCGAGTCATCATTACTATATGCAGAGACGGGATAAAAATGGGACGCAACCTCATGTGACCGCTTGGAGAGATTATGTCTTTAGACAAGACAAGGAGGATCCCTCACAATTTTTCACTCCACCGACGCTCTCTCGTAGCGAAGTGTTGTCCGAAATGAGCAGGTTAGGGGAGAAAAATCCTCGAGGAAATGAGGACCAGCAGTCAGATGCACGCTCCTACAGCTGCTTCTGGCATCTTGCTTATCGGATGTCACCCAAGGCGGTGTTGGCGTCCTACCTGATGATATGGCTCCGGGATTGCGTGTTCGCGGGCGGATCCGGTGCCGTAGAGAGGGTAACCCGAAACTTAATCCTGCCAGCCGTAAAGCTGGTCTTCGGCCGGCGTTTGGCTCTTCTTCCCGCAATGGTATGTAACCTGCAGCGAGGTTTGAGAGAGTTTGCTGGAAATGTGATTCATGACAGAGGCCGAAACAATAACTTCCCGCGCGCCGAACTGCCGTTTCACTATTTGATGGGATGGCTGATTTTACATCATCCCAGTGTGATGAGTCCAGGCTCGGAAGAAGATTATAAGGCTGGAGATGCACTCCTTCGTCGTTTCAATCGGAGGAGCTGGTCACATACTGGTGTCCCTGTTTGTAGAAAGGTTTTATCCCGTCTTCAGGGTTGGGAAATTACCAAAGTTGGTCCAATCTACTTGGGCTTTGAGGCCAACGAAGATCTGAGGGATCTGGGCGAAGGTACCACCACTCTGCCTCAATGGGGATTCCGCTGGTTGCAGAGTATCCGGCCATCTCATCTGGTATACAGGAACAGGAATCAGTGCTACCTGGAACCATATTTGCCAAGCCACTTTGCACGGTAATTTGGTTATGCCCAGATGATGTTGGATAACCCCAGCATTTCTCTGAGGTATATTGGAAGTTTGTTGGATGGTGTACGAGCTTGGCATTACTATAATGCCGGATGTACTGGGGCTCGCTTTACGTTGCCCGTCCCAGATCCGCGGCCGCCCATTCTTTACTCAGCCGCCAAATTTTACTGTGCTATGGCTGCTGCGCCCTCCGGATATGACAGGGAGACCAGTCTTATTGCAGGCACCCAGTTAACGATGACCGGGAACGTGCCGGTGAAGGCCCGATCGCATCATCCGTCAGGGATAGGTCACCGGAGTGCCCCTTCCGTCTCTCAAGCAGAACCCTCGGGCGATCGATCAAAGCGATGTGCAGACGAAGGGATTGAATCTCCTGTACCGAAGAAGCAGAAGAAGGCGTCGTCACCGACGGCGTCATCGGATTCAACGTCCGCAGAGGTAAAGGCGTCCCACATAATCTGATTTTGGTTCCACTATTTACGAGGCTTCATCTTCTCTTGTAGGAATCGTTAAAAAGAAAACCTCGCACCCCAAAGTCAGGTAGGAGCAGGCGAGAAGGGACGACGGG
The DNA here is from genome assembly GCA_029216955.1 of Iris pallida. NCBI lineage: Eukaryota > Viridiplantae > Streptophyta > Magnoliopsida > Asparagales > Iridaceae > Iris > Iris pallida. The sequence continues at coordinate 7,169,596 of JANAVB010028820.1, read as the reverse complement.
CTCGTCTGAAGTGCGTATCCCACCGACCATGATGTCTCCCATGGAGGAAGATCCGGAGGATGCTGTTGACGTGGAGATTCCGGTATCCCCGGATTATGTTAGGAGGGAAACTGGGACGAGCACGCCGTTTCCTGGTGGTGAAGAAGAATGGAGTTCGTCGTCTTCCGATGACGTTGCTCCAGAGCTGCAAGAGCCTGTTGCGGAGGTAACAGAAGTAGTTGAGACAGAGGAGAGGGTTGAATCCCCTCTTTATCATGATGAGGGGAGGTCGGCCGCATCATTGTCGAGTCCTACCCCGGCTTCAACTGTGGAAGTTGAGGCGGCTACCACTCAGGAGGTAGCGATAGATTCTGTCCCTGTTGAGGGACTCGATGATGAGACCCGTCTGTCAGTCAAGACCGCTGCGATGGGTCAAGAGACAAGTGACAATCTCCCTATTTTGCCAAGGGGGGTACCAACTGTTGATAGGACGTTGGGGGTAGAAGAGGTGGCCGTTGACATCGGTGGTTCCTCCGGGCTTGAGAAGGGTAAGGGTGTAGAACCCTGTGTCGCTCCTTCTACTTGGGGGACCATCTCGACGCCTGTGCCGGCTCCTTCTGTTGCTTTGGCTCCTCGGGCTAGAAGTCCAGCCCCTGTTGATGAAGAGCCCATTGATGCCGAGGTTCAAGCCTCGCTGATTGAGGTTGGCGGATCTTCTTCCGGTCCGCAAACTGTAGTAGCTCCTCCAACTCCCGCGATGACGCCGCAGGTCCTGGCGGATGCAGACGAGTATATAAAATTTCTCGTCGAGGGGGTATACAAAATGCTGCAGAAGGGTGTATCTGCTGTGATGGATGCCAATGGGAGTTTTACGACGGCAAAAGCTCTGGCAATGCCCTGCATCGAGCTGATTCGTATTCACCAAGGCCACGACCATATGGCCGAAATTCTGGAGGCTTCGGTGATTGAGCTGGATGAGCGGCTCGCAGAACTTTAACGCATCCAGCGAAACGACCTCTTTGTCCTGATAGATGCGGAGAAGGGGAAGCTGATCGCCGAGATCGAGTCTTCATACCAGGCCACCGTGGGCGTTTGGAAGCGCGAGGTGGCTGAGACTGAGGCTGCGGTAGAGCAGTTGTCTCAGTCCATGAAGACGACGGTGGAAACTCGAGCTGCATTGGAAGCTAATATCGAGGATATCGATACCCAGATGCGCCGCCTTGAAGACCAACGGGCCCGACTCCAGTTAGAGGTCGAGCGTGTCCGGGCTGAACATGCAGCATTTAAGAAAGATGAGGCAACCTTTACTCAGCGGACTCTTGCCTTGGCGCAGCAACGACAACAGCTTGATGAGAAGCATGCAAGTGATACTTCCGCTGGGGCCGTTGAATTGATGCGCAAAGAAGCAGAGCGACGAGTCCTGGCGACGGTGGAGGCCCGCACAGTCGACTTAAAGCTTCGAGTCAGGGAGCTCTCAGCCCATCCTGGGGAGATTCAGGGACCATAGCTTTTTTCCTCTTTTTTTTGTGTTCTTTTGCAACCCTTACTGGGGGATGATGTAGTTTCTTGTACTCCTTTTTCAGAAGAATAAAGAAGTCTACAACTTTTTTTGTGGTGTGTTCATCTTTTGTTGTCATGAACTTGATGATTTGTGTGGACCTATTATCTTTTGCGCACCTTGGTTTTCAGGTACAAATAATAAGTTTGAAGGAACCATTATGTTTGCTCAGAGGTAATATGGACATGGCAATCATTGGGTTCGAAATGATAGAATCTCCCTACTCAGAGGTATTATGGACGTGGTAGGAATGATCTTGGGGGATACGCTGAACAACTCAGAGGTTATATGGACGTGGAAGTTCTGCGATAAATGTACAATAACGTAGGGGTTATTTGTACAAGATGTTTACTCAGAGGTAATGTGGACATGGTAAACATGAAGGGTAGCGTAGGCTTACGAAGTGTAAGACTCTGCTTTGTAGGGTGTAGAGAGACAACTCAGAGGTAATATGGACGTGGTTATCTTTCTACTGGAAGATGCCACGGAACAGCTGGGTTCCGGAGGCGTATGAGTTTGTGGAAAGAGGTTGTTTGAGGAAGTACATGTCTGGAGGATGTCAAGAATAGTACTTCTTTAGGAACTTGCCGTTGATGGGCATCATAAACAAGTCCCCATTGGGTTTGGCGAGGCGGTAAGCACCGTTTGAGTATACCGTCTCTATGATGAAAGGTCCTTCCCACTTGGGCTCGAACTTTCCTGGCGTCTTGTGGGTCAACACCATTGGTCTTCTGACTGCTAAAACCAGGTCGCCAACTTGGAAAGTCCTCTTTTTGACCTTTTTGTTGAAAGCCTGTGATATACGGGCTTGGTAGAGCTCGATGCGTTGTTGAGCTAAGAGACGCTTTTTGTCAAGTGCCTCCAGTTCCCGCAGACGATGACGTTGATTGTCCTCTTCTATGAGTTCGTTTGTGATTGCTACGCGGAGCGAAGGTATCTGTATCTCGAGAGGCAGTACTGCTTCGCTCTCGTAGACCAGGGAGAATGGAGTGTTGCCTGTTGGGGTCCATACCGTTGTGCGGTAGGCCCAAAGGCATTCGCCAAGCTTTTCGTCCCAGTCACGTTTGTTGGATGACACGACCTTTTTGAGCAGCCTAACGATAGTTTTGTTGAATGCCTCAGCCAATCCGTTTGCTGTCGGATTGTAGGCGGTTAAGGCCACGTTCTGAATGCGATTCTTGTCACAGAACCTGCTGAAAATATGGCTGATAAACTGAGGACCATTGTCATGGATGATCCGCCGGGGTACTCCGAAACGGTAAATGATATGGTGTTTGATAAAGCTGACCACCCTGGAGCTTTTTACTTCTGCTAGTGGAACTGCTTCCGCCCATTTAGAGAAGTAGTCGGTGATGGCCAGGATGAAACGGTGTCCTCTCGATGAAGGAGGGGTGATTGGCCCTACAATGTCCACGCCCCAGGCTTCGAAGGGCCAGGAGGCGACTGTAGGATGTAGCGGCTCCGATGGTGTATGTATGAAGTCTGCATGAAGTTGGCACGCGTGGCACTTCTTGGCATATTCGACAGCATCGGCAACCATGGTTGGCCAGTAGTAGCCCATACGTCGCAGTCGATCTTGTAACTTAGGACCGGGTTGATGAGCTCCACAAGTTCTGTCATGAGCTTCTTGGAGAGCTTTGGCTGCTTCTTCGTTAGACAGGCATCGAAGGAGGAGCCCATCGAAGGAGCGTCGGTACAGCGTTTTGGTAGCCGTATCGTAGTAGAATCGAAGAGAGCGTCTCCTGACTGAGACGGCTTCCTTCGGGTCCTCTGGAAGGATTCCGTAGACAGCGAAGTCGATGAACGGGAACCTCCAGTCTCGGACATTAACACCAGTGTTTGTCGGCATGGCGTGAGCCACCCGTAAGCATAGGTTATTTCTGGGACAAATCAGATCTCGTCCTGTTACCGTGATATAGTGTTGAGTCCCAAAGGGCGCTGCTAATGAGGCTGCGAGGCCGGCCAGAGCATCGGCCTCCAAGTTTTGTAAACGGGGGACATGTTCAATAAAGAACCCGGTGAAGGTTGAAATAATGTTCAACGCGACTTCATGATAAGGGATTAAATCTTCATGGCGAACTTCGTATTGTCCCCGAACCTGGTTTACGACGAGTTTTGAGTCGCCGTAAGCTTCCAGATGGTCGACCCCCAGCTGTTGTACGAGCTGGAGTCCCATGACGAGTGCGTTGTACTCGGCAACGTTGTTGGAGCACGGCTTCGAAAGAGAGTACGCATGCTGGATGACCAGCTGATCGGGGGAGACTAAAACTACCCCCACTCCTGCGATGATTTGGCCTTTGGGGCCTGTTCTCGAAGCGTCGTCGAAGAACATCCGCCAAACGGAGCTTCCTTCGGTGACGTTGGATTCTTGGACCTCATCCGGGATATCTTCATAGAGTTTTGAGGATTCTGGGATGGGGTGCGCAGCTAAAAAGTCAGCCAGAGCTTGACCCTTAACAGCTTTTTGCGGCACAAACACCAGGTTGTACGGTGTTAGCAAGATCGCCCATGTAGCCAGCCGGGAGTTCAATGATCCTGGCTTCGTCATGAGGACTCTGAGCGGATTGACTCGGGAAATGACATGAATTGTCTGACCCGAGACATAATGACGAGTCTTCTGGATGGCAAACACCAAAGCCAAGCACTCCTTTTCGACGGGGTTGTACCGGTGTTCGGCCCCGATGAGTGTTCGACTGAGGTAGTAGATTGCTTGCTCGTAGCCTGTATCGCTATTTTGAGCCAGCAGAGCGCCAAGAGAATGATCCATGGCACAGACGTAGAGGAGAAATGGTTTGCCGGTGACTGGCGCTACCAGGACGGGTGGGCTCGTCAAGTAGGCTTTGATGTCGTCGAAAGCCTTCTGGCACTCTTCTGTCCAGACATAAGAGACTCCCTTCTTCATGAGCTGAGTGAAGGGTTGACATTTACCGGAAAGGTTTGCTATGAACCTCCGGATATATGCCAGACGTCCCTGTAGGCCTCGAAGTTCTCGAAGGTTCTTCGGAGGATCCATGTTGAGGATGGCTTTGGTCTTCTCAGGATCAACATGAATGCCTTTTGCTGTGATGATGAAGCCCAAGAATTTGCTGCTAGAAACCCCCAGAAAGGATTTAGCGGGGTTCATTTTGAGTTGATGCGCCCGCATGAGATCGAAGACCGTCTTCAGGTCCTGTAGGTGATCTCTTTTGAGGCGGCTTTTGACTGCAATGTCGTCAACATAGCATTCGACTGTCTTGCGAAGATGTTGACGGAAGATGGTGCTCATAGCTCGCTGGTACGTTGTACCGGCGTTCTTTAAGCCGAAGGGCATTACTATGTAGCAGAAAACACCCTTTGGAGTCCTGAATGACGTGTGTTTTGCGTCATCGGGGAACATCTTGATTTGATTGTAGCCTGAATACCCGTCCATGAAGGACATGCGCTCAAAGCCACATGTGTTGTCGATCATCACATCAGTGATTGGAAGCGGGAATTCGTCCTTCGGGCAAGCAGAGTTGAGATCCCTGAAGTCGATACAGACTCGTATCTTTCCGTTCTTCTTGGTGACAGGAACGACGTTGGCTACCCAATCCGGGTGTTGTTCCTCACGGATGAAGCCGCTGGTCAAGAGTTTGTCTACCTCCTGATCGATGGCATTCATGATGTCCAGACGGAAGCGTCGCTGCTGTTGTTTGATAGGTTTGGCATCAGGTAAGATGTTCAACCTATGCATTACGATCTATGGATCGAGTCCCGGCATGTCTTCATAGCTCCAGGCGAAGACGTCGATATACTCTTTAGCCAGTTGGATTAAAGATTCCCGATCTTCTCCTTCCAGGCTTTTACTGATGAAGATGGGTTTGGAAGAAGACCCCTCCCCGAGGTCGATCTGCTCGACTTCGTCTTCGGTGGGAGGTTCACGCAGCTCAAAACGAGATTCCCATTGTTCCCCTAGGCGTTGGGCCCAGGGTTCTTCTTCGAAGGGTTCTGGCGCTTGGTCTTCGCCTTCACCTTTTTGAGGTTGTGCTGACGTCATGTTAGCTGACAGCACTTTCCTGAAGATTGATCTGATACTGGTATCGGAATCCCAAGTCGATGCTTCGGACGAGTGGGAATGTTCTATGTCTTCTGCATCTGAACTCTCTGGGGTTGATGGCGGCGTGACATAGCCTAACCCTCGTCCAGTCCGATTATAATAGTCCTGTGGCTTTCCATTGGACATCGAAAGCCGGACAGGGAGATGCCGACCCTTGCCGTAGTTTAAGCCTTTGTTGCTTTTCAGGTCGTAGCCCATCTTTTGGATGATGTGCTTTGCCGCATCCGTGTACCGATAGACTTGTACTCTACCGGTATCAGGTTCGGGCTCGATTGACGGGAGGTCCCGATGGCGCTCGACTTTGCCCGAGATGATGGTGCCTTGGTCTCGGCTCCGTGGAGGGACTATGAAGACTCCTTGAGACGGGACTATTCGATTATGGTAGACGGTCGTTATTTGTGTTTGCAACGACCGTAGAGCGTTGTCTAATGTATATATGGCATTCCAGTGTGGAAGATAAGAATAATTAAAAGACACTCTATTATTGATAAAATACGAGATCTTATCCCGTGGGATTACATTGTCAAAGGAGGGTGCCTCTACGTCAGCCGAGATGTAATCACCAAGCTCCTCGTCTGTAAGAACTGGGGGCGGACTAGGAGAGTCCAACACAGCTTTAGGGTCTGAGAGGGTTATATGAGCCTTCTCTGACACCTTGGATGACTGCGGCGGCTTGCCCTTGAGACGCACCTTGAGAGGCGCCTCGGCTGCGCCTCCGGTGAGTGGTGCCTTCCCTTGTAATTTTGCCACCAGGGGAGCCGATGTTTGAGGTGGCTTTCCCTTGAGACGTATCTTCAGGGGTGCTTCGCGAGCCGGCGCTTTCCCTGATAGCTTGATGCTCATTGGAGGCGCCTTCTGGGGTGGTTTCCCCTTCAGTCGGATTTTCAAGGGGGCGTCGGGAGTCGTCTCAGGCTCCATGTCCGGCTCTGTTGCCGTCTCTGCCTCATCATCAGCGTCGTTGGCTTCCTCCTCGTCAATAGGCTTGTACAAATCGGAATCGGTGAAGTAGGCTTCAATTCCTTTGAAAGGATCGATATCTGCAAACTCCGTCCGGATGACGCCATTGGTGGATACATACTTCATGCACTGGTGGAGCGTGGAGGGCACCACCATGTACTCATGCAGCCATGGTCGACCGAGCAGGATGTTGTAGTTGACCTCGGCATCTACCACATAACAAGTCACCTCAGTTTTGAGGCTGCCAATGTGACACTTCAGTCGGATCTTGCCCAATGGCTCGCTCTTGCTAGCATTAAAGCCACTGATGGTTGTATTGGAGGGCGCCAACCGGTACATCGGGATCCCCAGCTTAGATAGCAGCGCCTTCGGGATGATGCTTAGGGAAGACCCGGGATCGATCTGAATCCGGCTCACCTTGACCGAGCCAATGTACCCTGTATAATACAGCGATCGGTTATGTCGGTGATGCTTGAGCAGCATGTCTTGTTGGGCGAATATTATGTTTGGGATAACTTCATCCGCACAATGACAGTGCGCACAAGTAGTTGGAAGGTCTTCAGGCTGCTTGACCTGACTGAGAAAGGATTCAGCGTCCTTCAAAGCTTCGCAGAGAGCTTCTCGGGAATCTTTAGAAAGACGCAGGAGCTCGAACAAAGACAGGCGCGCAGGTGTACTGGCTAGTTGTGCCAGAATATCGAAGTTGTGAGGCTTGGACAGCCCCGAGGCATTCTCCTTCCGTAGAGGTCTGTCAAAACGAGCCTCAACCTGCTTCTGCTTATTGGCTGCTGAGGGCTTAGATGGACCCTCCTCAGGGATGGTGCTAGGAGGCACCACCTCAGCGGCGGCTTCGCCGGAATGGGAGTTCTGTTGTGCACGTGTTTGCACTGGAAGTGCCTCTTCTGTTGAAGAAGAGACTGTGCGGCAAGACTTGATCTTCCTGCCTTTTGATTTGGAGGTAGGGCGTACCTCCGATTGAGTCACCTCGGAGACGAGGTCGGGGTGAACCCAGAGGACCTCTCCTCGAGATGTGGTGAGCGGGGTGAGTCCACTCACATTGTCACGGGTAGGTGGTAAGTTTACCACCTCCATTGTCGCCTTAGGGATGGGGACGACGCCATCTTGTGTGGTAGTTGGCGGCAAGGTGCCGAACTGAAGCGAAACCAAATTGGCCGACACCGTCTTCTCTTCATAGTCGACGGAGATTACATCCGCATTGATCATGCGCTGGATGTAATTCTTGAGGACGTAGCAGTCCTTGGTCGGGTGTCCGACAAACCGATGGTAGTGACAGTACCTTGGGTTGTCCACTTTCCCAACTTCATCGGGCCGCTTTGGGTCCGGTAGCTTGATCTTGTCACCCTGCTTCAGTATCTCGAAAAGTTGCAGGGTGTCGTCATCATTGAATGAATAAACCTCCTTGGGTCTTGGTGCCAGTGGAGGCTTCTGAGTAGGCACAGATGCGCCTTTTGAGGCATTAACAGTCAATGCCTGTTTCCTCTTTGCTTCTCGTCCGGAGCTGTTAGCTGTGGACTTTTTCCTCTTATCGTTAAAGGCGGGGAAGCTGACACCCAGAAGACGTGCATTGGCCGCCTTCTTTTCTGCAGCTTCAGCTTCGATGATCAGGGAGCTCCAGTCAGGAGGGGGAGTAGAGTTGAGCCAGAGCTTTACTGCAGGCAACATGTTCATGCTGCAAGCGGAGAGGAGCGCATGTTCTGGCATGCCTGGAGGTAGCCTGAAGCAAGCCTGTCGGAAGCGTTCGATGAACGCCCGAACCGTTTCCTTCTCCTTCTGACGTATCTCTATGAGAGACGCCATCGTCATGTCCTTTCCGCCGTCGTAGAAGCGGTCGAGGAAGAGGCGCGTCAAGTCGTCGAAGGACGATATGGAATTGTCGGGGAGGCTGCAGTACCAGTTATACGCCACTCCTTTCAGGGCCCCGACAAAGATACTGGTGAGGAGCGCGTCCTCCTTCGGAAGATGCCCTGTCTGTGACTGGAAGTACGTCAGGTACCGTCGCGGAGAGTCCTTCCCGTCGTATGGGGTAAGTGTTTGTGGCTTATACTTTGGGGGATAAACCACCTTGTTCCACTCGAGGGGATAAGGCTGGGGAATGCCCATCTTCTGGCGTTCCTCTTGCCTGTTCTTGGACTCGAAGCGCTCCCGCAGGTCTTTGATCATTTCGACCACATCCTCCGTAGAGCTAGGAGTCGGGGAAGGAGGTACCACCTGGATTGGAGCGTTTGAGGGCTCCGAGGTCCGAGGTGCTTCTGTATCCGAGGGTGCCCGTTGGAGGGGCACACTCGACTCCCCATTAGCTCCTGGGTCAGGACCAGTTGAAGGTGTCCTGATCAAGGCCGACCGCATCTCAAACACTGCTTGAGTCAGTGCTTGCATTGAGGCAGAGAGGGTTTTGAGTCCTCCCTCCAATGAGTCTATGCGCTGGACTATGTCCTGTGACGGCGCATCAGGCTCGACATCATCCCCAGCCATGTATACTGTCCTGACACGGCCAGGAGTGGATGGATTGGTTGAGGCTTCGCTTTCGGCCTCACTCTCATGCGGGGGAGTCACTTCTCCTGGTGTTTGGCCACCCCCAGCCACATTCTGGAGTTCATCTTCAATAGGTGCATCTACAAGGGTCTGCTTGCCCTCAGCTCCGTCTTGAAGGACCTCTTCGTTTCCAGAACTACCCCCGGCAGTGTCCTGGAGGACATCCTCATTTTGAGGGGCTTCAGGGAGAGTAATCTCGCCTTGATGATGAAGATCTGCCGCAGCTGTGCTTTGGACATCTTCGTCTTCGGAAGGAGGCTCAACAAGGGTCTGGCTACCCCCAGCTTCCTCCGAGGACATCTTCCTCGACCGAGTGCCTTCAAACACTCCAGAGGTCGAGACAGCTGCCTTGGTTTTCCTCGGCTGGCTTTTGGATGAAGACGAGGAATTGGCAGTCGTCTTCCGGATTGATGAGGAGTTGGAGACCACGTTACATGAAGCGACCTTTGGCTCCTCTTCAGCTGACACCTTCGTCCCAAGGCGACGTCGGAGAGGTGTCGATGATTGCAGTCGTTGGAAGACCGACTGTCTTGGTGGAGCTGCCGCCTTGCAACAGCAGTTGATGGTGACCGCCGCACAAGTATGCCCCGTGAGAGGCGCGTCGTGCTTGTTGGCCGACTCTCCTGACCGGCGCTTGTGAGTGATCACGTTGCGCAGGTCATCGGAGGAGAGTGGTGCCTTCACACCCCCTTCAGACGTATGGCAAGGCCAAACGCCGGGGTGGTCGGGTGAGTGCTGCGCCCCCTGATCTAATACCAAGCAGGCATCACGATCAGTAGTGGGGGAACCACAACATTTGAAGTGACTTGAACGGACCTCAAACGCACAACCAGAGGAGGCGCAGGAGTTCAAGACCACTGAGTTTGCCTCTCTCGACTTGGTTGTGCACGCAGTAGATGCGCCCAAGCGGGATGAGGACTTTGAAGATCGACTCGTTGCTGGTGCAGAAGCACTTGAGTCAACCTTGTACAGCTTGCCATCGGCAGCACGCGTGATGACGAGCGCGTGCCTCTGGCCGGCTGCTGGCATAGCACGTTTGTGGCGCATGGCCCGTGCCATCTTGGATTTCTTCGTACCAGCCCGCTGGGGCGCATAGTACTCAGCATACAAATTCTCCTCGCCATTACAGCGAGTGAGTCTGTCAAAGATAGAGGCTTTTTGTGGCGCATCAGAGGTGATGCGCGAGGCATTGGCTGCGCCCCTGCTCCGTCGACGTATCTTCCTCGCCTGAGAGGGAGATAGCTGGGGAACGTGGTCGGCCGCACGCTTCCCCAAGAGATGCGCTGCATCGGCGGGCGCACCTTGGTTGCTGAGAACGTCAGCAGGAAGGGAAGGCTGGATTGCTGCATCCCCTTCGGTGGTGGTGCCCGAGGCGTCGACCTTACGCACCCAGGCCGTGCGGATCTTCTTCGGCTTTGGTAGCCGCTTCGAAGGACTCGCACTTCCTTCAGAAATGAACTCCTCGTACGCCTGTTGATTGAGGCGCACGACCAGCGTCTTGTGGGAGGAGCCAACCTTCACGTCGTCGGCCTGTGACACGACTTTCTCGGAAGAGGAGAAAGAAGTCCCCAGCAGAGTCGCCAGCTTGTTTGCCATTAAAATTGTTTGATTGAAAACTTTAATACAAACAGAACAGTGTTACAATGTAGGACTTAGATGTAGTCCTAGGAGTACACTTTTGTTTAAGCTGGGTCCTTAGTGCCAATGGAGCGAGTGGTAATGTGTTGACTCCGTTGACGGGCTGACGACAGTTATCGGTTCTCTGAAGGTGTGGATTGCTCTGGGTGCTGGAGCTTGCTGAGAGGAGGAAGACGTTGAATGTCTGTATCTGTCTCTCTGGTGATTCCTCGTATGTTCGTTGTGGATTCTGTGTGTGTGTGTGTGAAGGAGAAGATCCCTCTATTTATAGTTTTGCAGGCTGGCTGCTCATGTGCGTATGTAGGGTGCGCCGGTGTGTGGGGACGCCACGTGGAAGTTGCTGATGGGGGCGCATAGATGATGCGCCCTGATTGAGGGGGAGAACTCTTCATACTAAGATCTTTCTGTTGCTGAAATCTTGGACGAGTTGAGTCAAAGGACACGTGTCATCGACCCATGGCTCGAAGATCTCAGATTTGGGGGGGAGGCAGTGATCTGGTGAGCTGCGCCTTGGATCTGGGCACAGGAGGAGGCTGCGGCTCATAACCTTTAGGAGTTACAAACCATTTAGGGCGCATGGCTTTTGAGGCGCATGCAGGTGACCTTCCTTCTGTCTTTCGGGATCAGAGATCAGTCTGGGGCGCATGGCTTTTGAGGCGCATGCAAAGCTTCAACTGGAGACTCTTCTTCTGTCTTTAGGGATCAGTGAAGGGTCTGAGGCGCATGACTTTTGAGGCGCATGCTGGTTTGGACGCATGGCCGTAGAGGCGCATGCGGATGGCCACGTGGCAGTAGCCGTCGGAATAGAGTCATGATGATGCTGACGTTGCCGACGCTTCGTTCTCTGAAAAAGCTGTCAACTGTTCAGACTTTGGGAAGCGTGCTGCCAACTCTGGTGTCAGTTCAGCATTTAATGTTTGTGATGTTCGATGGACAGCTGAATGGGCACATTGGTTGGTGTTCCACTCGACATGGAGATGTGAAGGAGGGCGCATCCTCTGTGATGCACCGGGTACTGTAGGGCGCGTCTGTGTGATGCGCCTGATGCTGGAGGTCGCGTCCGTGTGATGCGCTCTTTGGCTGGTGCATCCGACATGTCCTTTAATGACGTGGCTGTCTCGCTCCTCGAGTGCAATTCGAGGCGTCTGGTTCATCCATTTAATGCAAATTCATTGCACAGAATTCGGAGAGTCATCCACTTGGCGCGTAGGTTTGATTTGCCCGGCCTATAAATAGTGGCATGGAGAGAAGGTTTGCTCCTCATTCCCTCTCGTAATTCCAACATGAACTTGGATATGCGGGTGCATTCTGTTGACGAAGTGCTCCCGAGGGTGAAGATGAGACGTCGTGTTGTCTTCGATGCACTTGAAGGTGACTGTTACATCTAAAAGACGGAGTCGAGGGCTTCTGAGGCAGGCGGAAGGTGCCTGTTGCATCCAAAGATAGGGATGCTCGGGCCTCGTTTCCGTTATTCCGGAAGAGCCGTAGATCGGAATGGTGGTGCTAGGCTCTCTCTTCCTTCAAAGTGGGTGCCGCCCACTCTGATTGTGTTGAAAGCTCCTTGTGCCATGATTTCGATCACGGTCTTCCTTGGTCTTTGGAGGCTCTTTCGAAGCCTCCCCTGGCCACAGCATTTGCGGTGCTCCTCTCTTCCTTGGTTCCAGCCAGAGGGTTAAATGCTTTGCTTGGCGAAGCACTTATCAGGCGAGCCTAGCTGGAAGAGCGGCGCATAACTGGGCTCTGCTCGGCCAAGTGAGCCTGGTTGGAAGAGTTGCACATAACTGAGCTGCTGAAGGGATGCACATAACTGAGCTGCTGAAGGGATGCACATAACTGAGCTGCTGAAGAGATGGTAGGATGCGCCTGGCTGGAGGCGCATGACATCTGTTGCGCCTGGCTGACAACGCATGGTGACTGTTGCGCCTATCGGAAGGGGCATGGTGGTTGCTGCGCCTATCTGGAAGGCGCATGGTGGCTGTTGGCTGTAGATCTAGGATCCTTCCTTTGTAGAAATTCTCCTTTGTACAATCTTTTCTAGACATGTAATAGACTTTTATATAAATAAAAGTCCTTCTTCGAATGTCTATGGCTTATTTGATTAGCTGTCTGAGTTCTGGCGCATATAATGCCTGGCGCATGTGCTTTCTGGTTGTGAAATTCCATGCTTCTACAATCATGATCAACTCCGAGCGGAGGACAAGTATAAAATATGGTGTAACTCAATCACAGTCTAAGAACGATAAGATAACACAGAAATATAACTAAGAAATTGAAGACAACAATAACTATTGAAATAATAACAACATCTCGAACAATCTCAAATACATCTCAAGTCTCAATTCTATACTACAAGCTCTAAACGAAAACAGATGCAAGTCAACTAAACTAAATCCCGATCACTCCTGAGTGTCGGGACCAAAGGTAGCTAATCCATCTCCTGGTCCGTAATATGTAGGGCATGTGTCCTCAGGAAAATCATCTATAAAATTTACAACAGGTCCAGTCAAGACAGGAACGAGCACAATCTCATCTAGAAAATCCAAGTAAATGACAGAGAACTATAAAGCAGTTATAGACAGTTGTATTGATGAACATGGCAGTTTATATTCAGGTGATGGTAAGAAAGACAGATAAAGTGCAAGGGAAGTAAGTAACTAAACAAGAGAAGAATCATAGCAATAAAGACTGTAAAAATAGAACAAGCTGAACCAGGGTAATATGATATAAGTCCAGACAGAAAATGTAAGACAAGTGTAACTCCAATGTAAGTCCAGTACAAGACGAATCTAATACAAAATGAATCCAGTAAGGGACGATCCAAGTCATAGTGATCAATGATTCCAGGGTGAGTCCAGCCTATACTCTAGCAGTGTGTTTTAAAATACCGAGATCGACATGTAAACGGGTATAGGTAATCCGGTACATCACACACATGGCCGGGTGTGAGATGGCTATCATTCCAGTTTGATTCCAGCATAGGGTGATTTCAGAATGGGGGTATGTCTACATGTCTTACTCTAGTATTTCCCTCCCAGCAAGTGAATCCAGAATTCCGACACAATGATTCAAGATGAGTCCAGCCAGATACAATGACACCAGTAAATGATTCCAGAATGATTCCAGTAATAGAGGCCATACAATAAATGTGTGTCATATACATGAATCCAGAATATCCATATGTGTTGTAACAGAGAATTACATACAACTATCTAGAACTGAAGTACAGTAATTGACAAGTAAATGAGAGAACTATAAGAGATTGTACTCGCCTGATACTCTGAAAAGAGTAGTGTAATGTCAGATGTCTGTACCGGAGTCACAATGTCCTAAACAGAGCAATACAGGTTATAATGTGTTTAAAATAAGATAAATGGAGTTTACGATGCAATCTACATAATTCTAAGTCAATTCTAGGTCAAAGTCAACTCTAAGTCAAACCTGGTCAACTGTCTAGGTCAAACTAGGTCCAAGTCAACTTGGTCAACTCTGGGTCAACCTTGGTCAATTACACTAGTCAACTAGGTCAATCCTAGTTCATTCAAGTCTCACTAGACCTAACCAAGTTAGCCTAGGCAATCAAGGCTAGACAAAAAAATGTAAAGTAAAACAATGTGAACCACACCAAGGCATATATATATATATATATATATATATATATATATATATATATATATATATATATATATATATATATATATATATATATATATATATATATATATATATATAACCATATCACAAGGTACCCTCACCATGTTTTACTATATCCTATAATTAGCTATTAGCCTACATGGGGGTAAACCCTCACAACCTCATCTCTCATATATATATACATATAACTCTTATATAGTATCTAGCCAAATGCTCAACCTAGTATATATACAATATATATCATGTATCATATATATATCCGTATATATATATACTCATGCCTATACTCTAACATATATAAGCCTCAAAATACTAAAATCCAGACTACCCCACATCTATCCTCATATATATGTAAAATGTGAATATACATATCACATTGGGTACCTAACATATCTATATACCTACACACATCCCTATTCCATAGCTATATACTAACCTATATATATCCTAGGCTCACAAATCACATACATACATTACCTACCAACTGATGCTTGATATGTAAACTAAATACTAAAAAGATAAGGAAACTGGAATCCAACTAAGACTAATATCTAACACTATATTCTAGATAACTATTATCTATAATATATCAACCAAGTCCTAACTTATATGTGTAGGGTATCAGCCAGGCCAAGCAAAGCCTCTGCTGGCCCGACTTCCCCCACTGCCTGTCTTTGTAGGCAGACCAAAATCCCCTGCTGCAGAGCCTATGCAGCTGCTGTAGCAAGTGCAAGCCAAGCATTGCCTGCTGCACTACTGCAATGCAAAGCCCAGGCAGCTGCAAACATGCCTGCTGCTGCTCTGCAGTGCAAATGCAAAGCCAGGCCAAGCCAAAGCTGCTACTGCAAGCAATTCCTTCCTTCTCCTCTAACCAAACCATCCTAACTCAACATCAACCCATCTACCAATACAATCAATGTAAGGAATAAAAGTAAATTAAAAAAGAAAAGGAATCTCAAAACAACTAAGCCAACCAATCAAGAACTGATACCAAGTACTTGGACTGTACAAACAGCGAATCAACCAAATGTCCATATGACTAAACTTCTAATTAAAGACTCAACAAATCAAATGGACTACACAACATAATTAAACAATGAATGGACAGAACAGCTAGGGGCATTGATCAATAGTGTGTGGAATACATGTGACAGGAAATGTATACGAGTGTCTAATGTGTGTGTTCAGGTGACAATGGTGAGTGTGTCCTAGTGAATCTGTGGGTGCATAAGTGACTGGAATGAGTGAATGAGTGTCAAGGGTGAAGTGTCAAGTCATGGTGTTATAGAGTGAGTGTCAATTTCATCTCAGATTCAGTGGGGTATATGAGTGTGGAGAGTGTGTTAGTGATACCATGTGTTCAGGAAAACAGTGTGTGAATGGACAGTGATGTGTGTGTACAATCAACCCAATGTAATGTATTAGATGTGTATGAGTGTGTGTGTAATAGGAATTTGAAGAGTGTAATGTATGTGTGTGCATTACAATGATGCAAGGGACAGTAAGCTGTGACTGAATGAAATATGGACTAAACAATTTACAGTGAACATGCCAGTCAGTTACCAAGCCCCCATAACCATTTTACTATTCAAACCATTCCCAACTAAACTCACATTGAAAACCTATCATGCGAACATGTAATCCCTAGTAAAACAACACATAAACTATGTAAATGAACATTAAAACTGGATTAAAACATTCAAAACAACTCTGGATTATGAAGTTACTGTTCAGTATCAGAAATAGGGGAAATGTAAAATTGGATATCGAAATTAAACTAAATCATCAATTAAAAGGTTGGTATATGAAAACCCATATGTGATAGTGTCATGGGTGTCCCAGAGTCCAAGAAATCAGGACACAGGTGTCCAAAAATGTGTCCAAAAACCTGGGTCGAACTCAGTCAGAGAACAGTGAAACACTGTCTCGTGGAGGCATGTCGACCTACCCAGGGACACGCGTGTCCACCAAGTGGTCAAGTGGTTGTGTCGAATCGGTAGCCTAGGTCTAGGGCTAGAGTTTAGACACCCTGAATAATATCCAAAATGTGTCGTGTCGCGTGTCCAGTCGCGTATCAGTGAACAATTGCGCGCGCGTGTGTGTGTGTGTGAAATTTCAGTGCGGGTGGGGTTTCTCCCAATCCGCTAGACGAAATCCCCCCAAATTTTGTGTGTGTTGTGTCAGTCAGTAGGCCACCGTGTCCACCAAAAATTATGGCCTGAGTCACCGTATCGTGTCCGCAATGGCACCCGAGCAGCAGGGCAGCGCACCGGGGCCTCGTGCGTGCGTGTGTATCTAAATATGGACACAAACGTGTCCAGAAATGTGCTTAGTAGGACACGAATATGAAGTACACATATAGATCTAGGAATTCAATCAAAAAGATTTGAAAAAACAGAAAGAAAATCCCTCTTAGGCATTTCATCAAACACCTAGGTATACACTACAACACGTGTCCGATACGGACACCAAACGGACACGAAATCTACCCAATTTTGAGGTACAGATAGGGGACACCTAAACCTAGCCTAATATACAAAGAAATCAAAATAATAATGCAATTTAAAGGGTTTTACCTATAGGTGCAAATTGCATGGAAAAGCTCCAAATGGGGGGTGTTCCTCTTGATGGCCAAAAGTTCCAAATTGACCCAAACTGAAATTAACCTCCAGAAATGATAACTATACCGAAATTAGAACCTAATGCAAAAGGCTAGGATTAAAAAGGAATTAAAATAGATTTATGGAGATTTTTGGAAGAGGAAAATACCTTTCTTTTCCTAAGTGTTGAAATAAAATAAAGAAAGAGGCAAGCCCTAATGAATAAGTGTTTATATAGGGTGGGGATCCCTATGGCTGGTCATAAAGGAAGGAATTAGGGTTAGGGTGTCAAATCATGGGCCATGGGCCAAGTCATGATCAATCAAATCATTAAGCCATAAGTCATTTCATGAACCCACAAGCCATGACTTAAATTCACTTAAACTAATCCTCCTAATCCAAAATTAGTTTCTAATGACTAAAATTAGGTTAACCTAAGTTAGACTAGGGTCCCCATGGCTAGGGTTAGCTTCTAGGCTAGTTCACTAGGTCTTAACAAGTCAAGGTCAAACTAGAATTCACCAATTCAATAAATCATCAAATGATTCAAATAAGTCAAAATGACCAAATTACTCCTAAGCTAAAACTAATAATTAAATCATCCTAATGACATGGTTAGGCTCTAGGTCATGCAGTCTCTAGGGTTTCACTAGCAGCACGTTAAAATCACAAGTCATGACTTAAAGCAATTTTTAAATAGTTTAAAAATTATTAAAAATCACCAAAAATCATAATATGAAATAAATATCAATAATTAATAATTATAATTACAAAATTTTAAAATTATCCTCATTTCAAAAACTGGGTGTTATAAATGCCAACTCATAATTGCTAAGTCGTCTAACATGCAATTCTATTAGCAGTTATTTCCTAACGCACGGCGTATACGTACTGGTGGCCAGCCAATCACGCATGTTCGAGTCCTATATGTGACTCACAACAACGTGGTATAAATATGTCAAGACTTATGAATGCAACACACAAGGTGGTCCCTTAAATCTAGGTTTAATGTGTAAGAAAAATAATACATAGCAGGAAATATAACTGAACAATAAGTTCTAACAGGTTATGCCATGTATCACAGTTTATTTTGCATAAAAAATAATGAATAATGCATGAAATATAAGCTAAAATAAATAAACAGCAAATGGCAATGTGTCTTGCCTGGTATGTCGCCTGGTGGTGCGATGTTCTGTCAAGTCCAATTTGTCCAAAAACCATGTTTGAGGTACAAGGGTCCAAAATTCACGAAAAAATAGGGAAGGGCGATTAGTCATGATCAATGATTGATGACCAAAAAGAAAATTTGTATAATAATTATATAACTACTTTAAAAACTATCTTGATAATATATATATATATATATATATATATATATATATATATATATATATATATATATATATATATATATATATATATATATATATATATATATATATATATATATTTATTTATTACTCAAAATATTTCTTGAAATCTAAAAAAATCGTTTAGACTAAAACTCTAAGTTTGTAAATATATAATTTCGGTACAACTTTATATCTCAAAAATATTTTAGATAATATATAAAAATACTAGAAAAAATATTTTATACTTTGGAAGCTAAATTTGCTGGATCAAAATATTTTAATGTAATATTTTGAAATATAAACATTATTTTTACCAGACTATAATTTAACAAGGTACATTAATATTTTAAAGTCCATAGTCATACGAAATTAATACAATCATATTTTAGGGTTTTCAACCCAAACTATCTTTAATATAAAAAATTAATTATATGTATTTTTGAAAGCAATATACTAAATATTAATAATAAAACTAATGACAATACTAATGATAACATTTATTAACACTAATAATAATACTAATAATAATAATGATAATACTAATAATAATAATATTAATGATAATAAGAATAATAATAATAATAATAATAATACAAAAATGATAATAATAGTAATGATAATAATAATAATGTTAATAATAAAATGATAATAATAATAATAATAATAATAATAATGATATTTAAAAACCTTACTCTTCGGTCTCATTTTCCAATCACACAGCAAGAGAGAGAGAGAGAGAGTGAGAAAGGGGAAAGGAACGGTGGGAGAGAGCGAGTGTGAGAGGGAGAAGATGGGAGAGACTCACCAGAGGGTGTCGTCGACGCACGGCGGCGACGATCTGCCGGCGTGGAGGCGTACGCGGCCTAGAGTGGTCAGCGTCGTGGGTTGAAGAGGTGGCCGGCGGTGCTGTGGCCGCGTCGGAAAGCACGGGTGGCCGACAATGCGACGGATGGGCGCACGGCCTGCGGAGGAGTGGTCGACGGCCGCGGGGCTGTGGCTGCGTCGAGCGCGACGGATCTGAAGGGGGCAGAAGAGATCGAGGGAGAGGGAAATCTCCTCGGAGGGGTTCTTCCGGCGGCGCCTCCACCCGGAGTGAAGAGCTCGGCGGGCTCGTCTGAGCTCCTGCACACAAGAGCGGGGCCTGTGGGTTCGACGGCTGAGGCGGGGGCGGAGCTCGCGGGGTGGCACAGCTCAGCGCAGGCGGAAGGAGTGTTTCGGGAAGGCGGCGGCCGCGTCAAGGTGAGCAATTTTGTTTTCCCCCTTCTTTTTTACTTTGGAGTTTTTGGGTTGATGGCGGGACGGTGATCCGTGGTGGTTGATGGCAACAGGGAAGAGGAGTCTGGGTGTTTGGCAAGCATGGTGGTGATGATGGTGACGGTTGCCGGATTTGATAGTGGTGGTGGTGGTGGTCAGGGTGTTGTAACAGGCAATGGTAATGGTGGTCTTTGGTGAGTTTGTGTGGCTTAGTCGTAGGTGGTGGTGAGTTCTGGTGTAGATAGGGGTGGCGGTGAACTGGGGCTTAGGGAGGAGGAGACCGGGGTGGCCGGGAGAAACGGCAAGGAAGAGACGGAGGTGACAACTGTGGCTTGTGGTAACGGTCGTTATGTCTCGAGTGGGGCTGCTGTGGCGGAGATGGAGTCTGCATTGGTGGTAGAAGTTGGGTGGCTTGGCGAAGATGGGGCGGCGATGGGGTAGTAGTGGTTAGGATTTGGCGTTGAGTTTGGATGGGTCGTGTCGGGTGTGTCCGACACGACGGGGACGGAGGTTCAGATCTGTCGAACCCGGATGGTGAAGAGAAACACGGACACGATGCATGATGCGGGGATGGTTGTGGAGTAGTTTATGGATGAGTACCTCTGCTTATATAGGAGGTGGGAATTCTCAGTTGGATAAGGACTGCAATGATTTAAACCCCGATGGATAATTCCATCCTTTATTTAAATCGAATTAGAATTTAAGCGATCAAATCAAATCAATATAGATAACTCCCTTAATTTAAAATAAAATCTTTTACAAGTTTAAATTATCAAAATAATTAAAACAAAATTTTAAATCTCTTTTTCATGAATATTAAATTATAGCATAATTAAATTTCGAAAATCAAGAATAATATTTAATTATTAATTTATAAAGTAGCTTTTGTAAATGAAAAAATAGATTAATAAACAAATTCCAAATTTTGCAAATATCTAAAATATATTTTATATAAATCAAAAATTTTCCAAATCACTGCTTATTTTAAAATGACTCTTTTATACAAAATAAAAATATTCATCACATTTGTTTGAACAAGTATTCTTCCTATATAAAATAAATTTTATAATAAAAATGTTTTTCTATAATATGTACCTCGACACATATTCGCACGCGTCGAACAATTATGAAAAACAAAATTTCGCACACGACGTACAACGCAACTACGCGACGTACAATACAAATATATTAAAAAATAATCAGTTCCAAATTTTAAAAAAAATATATAGTAGAAATTTTAGAGGTTTTACATGATGGCTTGTAGATAAACCCTCATGTATTCTAGACTGTATTGACCGTATAGCGAGGTGGGTTACACTTTAGTATACGTAGCTGGCTGTGTCCGCCTCCGCTCTCCAGTATTCTGGTTCTGGGCGTGACACGGTTTAAGTGGTGGCCCATGCAGGTCTTGTGAATCAAAATATGTGATGGTTTACCGAATTGATGTCTCAATCAGCACTCGCCCTTGATCTCTGCTCGTATCCTCTAAATCCCTAAAATCTTGACATGATCACATGATTATATCCTTGATCTGTCCTAGTCCTTACTTATTGATCCCTGCTTCGTCTTCTTCAGCGACACTGTTCCTGAACCTGCCAATCAGCCGGAAGGAGCTCAACGAGTACTCCCGCAACAAGAGGATCAAGCTCAGCACTCAGGAGCAGCTTCCCGAGTCATGATTCCCGGAGATCCAGAACCCCTAGTAAAGCCAGCCCAGCCTACGAGGCAGGATGATGGAGTCTTGATTGGACTCATCAGGGAGTTGCTTGCATTACAGGATCGTCGAGGTGATGCATTGCAGCAGACAGTACAAGATGCTCTGAGCAGAGGTGGTCATCAAGGTAACAGTGCGGCCAATAGCTTCAAGCGCTTGAACCCTCCCTTCTTCGATGGCAGTGAAGATCCTATTGCCGCAGATGCTTGGCTGCAGGATACTGAGGTTATTCTAGAAGCAGCCAGGACCCCAGAAGATAAGAAGGTGGCCGTGGTGCGCCTGTAGTTATTGGATCTAGCCCGCAGCTGGTGGGCAGCACAAGCCATTGGATTAAGGGCACCTATTGTCTGGATAGTATTTTGTGAGAGATTCCAGACCAAGTATTTTGATGCTGTAGCTCGGTATGATCGACAGACGAGATTCATTAATTTGAAGCAAATGGGCAGGACGGTCGATGGATATACGACAGAGTTTTCTAGACTTAGTCGGTTTGCTCCCACCTTGGTGGCGATCGAGTTCGACAGAGCTCAGCGGTTCCAGCAGGGACTCCACCTGGAGATTTTGCTGGCAGTAGAGCAGTTTGAGCATCAGACTTTCGATGCAGTATTGAGAGCAGCTATGAGGCATGAGTATACCCCCAGAGGATTATGGACCGGACCGGAAGTCGGAAGCAGTCTTACAGCCAGATGAACCAGTCTTCAGTACCAGCCCCGGCAGCTAGGGCTTTGACCATTGGAGCTCTGAGGCGGGCGGCTTCCGTTACGTCGATTCAGCATTCGACCCCAGCATTTCCCCCGCATCAGCAACAGAAGCAGAAGCAGTCTTCCGCAATGGGCTGCACTCATTGTGGAAAACCAGGGCACGTGGTGTCGGAATGTCGTAGAGCACAGGGCTTGTGCTTAGTTTGTGGGACACCGGACCACAGGGTTGGAAACTGCCCGAATAGGAGGAGTTCTTTTTTGTCAACCTTTTCCTGTCCCTCGGTTAGGGGACCATCCCCAGTATCAGTCCAGCAGTAGCAGTACCCGTTACCAGATAAAATATATATATATATATATATATATATATATATATATATATATATATATATATATACCATTCAATATATATATAAATCCCTAATAATCCTTAACCTAGATTTTCTAGGGAAAACCTACAAGTTTATGGGCAAATGGTGGAGAATCTTCTCCTCTACAATAATTGTGAAGACAATAAACGGAAATGAGTAATAAATATAGAAATAATGACATACCTAAAATAGGTTTCATGTAGGGAAGAAGGAGTTTGGGAAGAAAATGGATTTTTAGAGAGAGAGAGAGAGAGTTGTGACTTAGTATAGAAGAAAGGGGGGGGGGACTCACTCTTGGCCAGCCATGTGTGTGTGGGGGGGGGGGGGTTATTGGGTTGTGGGTGTGATCCAATAACCCTCCAACCCATTAAACTTAGGTTGGGTTGGTTCGGGTTTGTTTCGGTTTGTTTCGGTTTAAAATCTAAATACTAATCAAGCTCTAAAATGACTAATGAAAATAGGGTTTATGATTTCTAACCTAATTATGATAGTATGTGGGCCAAGCCCAGCTAGTATGTGGGTCCCACTAGGGTCCAGGCTACCCGGGTCTCCAACTTGAGTCCGAATTGGATAAAATCCAAACCAAACCAAATAAATCCCAAAAAATCACATAAAATCAAATAAAATTCCTAAAAATTATAAAACTTGAAAAATGACGAAAATACCCCTAATTCAAAAACTGGGGGTGACAGCTACTGCCAGTTAGAACACCGATCTTTGCGAATGAATTTGCGAAGGTTGAGGGAAGATATCCGGATCAGGACATCCGATTGACAGGTCTGGTAAATCCAGATAACAAAAGATGGAACTGCATAGCCAATTGGATATTGGCTCAGTTCGAAAAGAAGCTCAAGGAGATTGAGCTGTACCAGGCGGTATACTCTACCGTATACGGATTCTACCCCAACCCTCATCTGTTTCTCGCTTTGGCGGAGAGGTACAACTTTAGGACAGGGACTTTCATGACACCCTGTGGAGAGATTGGACTGGCTCTTCATGAGATAAAGTATATCTCGAGCTTGCCAATGGAGGACTTCTCCTATGAAAAATTTGTTCCAACCAATGACGAGTTGGACCGACTTCGTCGGGAAAATGCTGATATGGTGGCCGTTTTTGAAGAACTGCTGTGCCACTATAAGATCTGCCCCTTGTATTACAAGAGTGGTTCCTCTGGCATTTGCTACTCGTTAAAGTGGTTGCCCTATCTCTTCCTTAACTACATCATGGAGAAGAAGACTAAGGAGCATGATAAGTGCAACCCTAACTTCTTCAGACCACTCAGCCATAGTGAGGTGATAGGCTTGATAGAGGAAAACAAAGAGATGGACATCAAGGTTGATGATGAACTTCAATATCCTCCTTTCAAGACATGAGATATTATTGAAAGTTTCATGAGAATGGGCTATAGGCCTATGTCAGAGGAAGCCCAGCTGGCAGGTTTCCTCACCTACTGGCTTCGACGAATCGTCGTCCCTAGAGTCAGCACCGTCGATCGCTTCCATCGTAGCATCCTCTATGCTGCAGTCCGTTTAGTCTTTGGCTACCGGATGGATCTGCTATCGGCGATGACCTGCAGATTGAACGCTGGTCTCCGCCTTTTTGTTGATTCAATGCTCAAGGGAAAAGGCGAGAAAGGGAACTTCCCTCGGCTGGAGCTTCCCTACACTTATTTGTTCGGATGGTTGCTTCAGCACTATCCTTCATTGATGAACCCCGATATGGGGGCGGTCAGCGGAAGCTTCTTGCGGAGATTCTCCAAGAGTAAATGGATATACACCAGTCTAAGAGATTGCAGACGTGCTCTGAATCTCGGGAAGGGGTAGAATTTCTACTGTGTTCCCCCTCCAACTGGCTATGAATATATGTCTACAAATCTGGTTGATCTTGGGAGGCAACCTTTGGGTCGTGCAGTGTTTGATTGGCTGAAGACGATCCGACCGTCACACCTGGTCTACAGATTTGAAGATGAATGTTACTTGGAACCATATCTTCCCAGCCATTTTGCGCGCCAATTCGGCTATGACCAATTCCACGTAGGTAATGCCATAACGTGCCTGCAAGGACAAGGTTATTTGATCGATGGTGCCCGGGCTTGGGCTTATTATAATGCTCGAGACACAAGAACAATGTTCTCGTTGCCGACGAAGAGCGACCATGGCCCGCGGATGCTGTACACATATTCAATCTTCTATACATCGGCAAATACCTTTGCCGAGAACTTTAGTCTCGCCGACAGCTTCGCAACAGCAGCCAGATTAAAGAAGGGAGCAACTGTTGTGGTAGCTCCTGCAACAATGAAGAGCGTGAACCGACCGATGCACCGTTGGAAGCTTCAAGGGAAGCTAACTTCCCGGAAGAAGTCAACGAACTATTGCGTATCTCTTTGAAAGTTGTCAAATCTCCAGCCAAGGAGAGGAAAAGAAGGAGAGAAGAACCTTCTTCTCCAGTTGCGAAGAAGAAGCTTGTCTTAGAACCTTCAGAAAAGGTCACCACTCGGTCGCAATCTCGGCAGCTGGCCGAGTCAATTCAGGGAGAAAAAGCGACCACCCCAACTTCTGTTCAAAGACAAGAAAATGTCATAGATGTAGAGAGTCCGGTGAGGCCTCTATATAGAAAGAAAATGGCCTTCAGAAGAAAGAAGGTAGTCACTCCTCCGAGATAAATCCTGTCATCGGTCGTGGCAAGTGCTATCGCTGGAGTTACAATGTCGTCTCCTACACCCGTCCCTGAACCTGAAACTTTCAGTCCAGAGAGGAGGAATGAGGCTGTAGAGACCATGGATGAAGCCGTGGAGAAAGAGGATAAAGTGGTACGATCTCCTACACTTGCAGTGGAGACTACCCAGCTTCCGACTACACCAAGAACACTTCGTGATGAAGAGGATCGATTAATGATCGATGCTCTGAACGATTGCGACTTCGACTTGCATGATGATGTTGATTCGACCGCCGTAACTGACAGCGAAGAAGCACCAGAAGACAGTATGAGTAATGAAGATACATCAACAGAAGGTGTTGATGATACTTTAAATCCAGAATAGGACACTAATGTCCATGTATCCTCGGAAGCTATTGATGACACGCTGAATCCTGAAGAGGATGTTGAGGTGCATATGTCTCCAGAAAAGAATGCGGGTGAAGAAGTAGCACCTGAGGAAACCACTACTGCTGATCCCAAAGGTATTAAATGATATTATCAACCTTCTTTTCATAGATTAAATAGCTGACATCTACATTTTTATCCATGCAGAACTTGAATCTTCCCCAGTTCCTCCCACATGTACTGATATAGTGCCAATAACGGTGATAGCTAGTGGTAGCCGACATTTTTCGGGCGGCTCTGAGGCAGGTAGTAGCCAGGCAGTAATGTCTGAGCCTACTTCTGCTAGGTTGGAACTCGTGTCAGCAGAGGACAATCTTGTCCCTGGACCTAGCCATGGTAAGATTGCCTTTACTTTTGATCCTTTTCGATTAGTTGCAAATGACAACAAAATGATAAAGTTCATTTGATTTTGCAGAAGAACATCTGGGAGGGGCAGCCAGCTCTACCATGGCTCCCCTGTCTAAAGATCCCTCCACTCAAGTGCAAGAAGATGAACGTCTATCTGTACAGGCACCTGCTGCTGCTTCGACATCCATGGGAGTAGCTGCTACTCCTGGTGCTCTGGCTACTAACCGATTTATCATTAGCTCTTTCACCAACCTTTTCTTTAATTCGTTGGGACCCTTAGTAGATAGGGTGATAAAGAAAGAAGATGCTGGTTTTTCTACAGTTAGAGGTCCAACCTTTTATCTGATCAATGCCATCCACAGTCAAGGTGACGAAGCTCAAGCTGTTTTTCTTGAATATATATTAGATGAGCTGGAGGCATCGGTTAGAATCTACAAAGAGCTTAATGGGGGGAAATAGAGCCCTTGGTACAGGCTGAATTTGAGAAGATGTCTCAAGAGGCTGTAGTTGCGAAAGTTGATCTACAAGTTCTCTTGGACACTTTCTCTACTAAGTCTGCTGAGTATAATTCCTAAGTGGAAACAATATCATCTGTTGCTGAGGAGAAGGAGAGGAAAGTTGTTGAGCTGCAAGCAGAATCTACCCGTCTTCAAGAAGAGTTGAGACTTGTTCAACTTGCTCTGGAAGATGAGGTCACACAACATCAGGCTGCAGTTCAACAACTGGACGCTCTGACCCAGGAAAGAGATGAATATGTTGCAACTCATCAAACTGAAATCTCTCGCAGATTAGTAACCATGCCGTCTTTCGACGATAAGTCTGGGATGGAGGAAGCTAGGAGGCGAGTGATGGACTCTCGTGAGGAGCGACTGCAAACTTTAAAGCATCAGATGACTAGCTTGATGACCCCGCCAGAAGAATGAGAAAGACTTTTTGTATCTTCAATTTTTGTGACATGTAATTTTGTAATGTCTTTTAATTTTGATCAATAAAAAGATATTTTCTTTGTGGCTCTATTATTTATTGCATATCTTATTCAGATATAAATAATAGCGATAGAAAATATATTCAGAGGTGCAAGACATGATATATTTCTTGATTTTGGAAAATAATTGTATTCATTATATCTGCTCAGAGGTAATGTTGACATGGCAGAATATAACTTGTTGAATATCATTATTTCAGTAGACAACTTAATCAAAGATGATAAGTTGCTGATGTGAAGGAATGGATGAATGAACGAAAATGAATCGTCAAAATGTGTGAACGAAATGAATGAACGAAATGAATCGTCGGGATGAACGGATGAACCATCAAATGAATTGAATGAACGGGTGAACCGTCAGATAGATAAAATAAACGGACGAACCGTCGGATGAATGTGACGAACGGGTGAACCGTCGGATGAATATGGTGAACGGGCGAACCGTCGGATAAATGAACGGGCGAACCGTCAGATGAATGTAATAAACGGACGAACCGTCGGATGAATGTGACGAACAGATGAACCGCCGGATGAATATGGTGAACGGGCGAACCGTCGGATAAATGAACGGGCGAACCGTCAAATGAATGTAATGAACGGGCGAGCCGTCAGATGAATGTGTCGCTTCGTTGTCTTACGAATCTCTGTCTATAAATAGAACAAAAAATCAGATGGAATGATCACTTTCACTTTTCAACATAAAGATGTCGTCTGGAGATGCATCCAAGAAGGCTGAGATCGTCCCGAAGTTTGAAGCGGTTACTGAAGAACGTCCAGTCGAATCGGCCCAGCCAAAGCAGACAAAGGCAGGCGAAGGTTCGTCTGTACCCAAGCCGCCAAGGGACATCTTGGATTTCCTTCTTGAACCAGGAAAGACTGAGGAAGAAGAGGCCATGAGGATGACTGCTTGCAAATTCCTGGTGGGTTCGAGCAAAGATGTTCTTGGCTCTTTTGCTGATTATGTTTTTGAGAAGGACGGTAGTGGTCCTCGTCCCAATTTTGAGAAGGATGATAGTGACCTTCCTTGATATTATGTACTATCATTCATGATGAAATAAAATTGAATTTTATTTATGAACTTGTCTGATGATTACAAGCAATGTCTTTTACATTTATACATAATACTTTTTGAGGAACTTGCCATTGATGGGCATCATTGCAACTCGACCATCCAGCTCTGTGAGTTGATAGGCTCCATTTGAGAAGACTTTGCTCACGATATATGGCCCTTCCCACTTTGCATCAAACTTGCCCTTGCTCATGTGAGTCATAGTCATAGGACGTCTGACTGTTAGAACGAGCTCTCCTTTCTGAAAGGCTCTGACTTTAACTTTGCGATTGAAAGTCTTCGAGATGCGGGCTTGGTATAACTCAATATGCTGTTGAGCCATTAACCGCTTCTCATCGAGCGCCTCTAATTCTTAGAGTCGGAGAAGGTCGTTGTTCTCTGTAGTGAGCTCGTTGGCGATGGCAATCCTTAAAGACGGAATTTGAAGTTCCAGGGGTAGAACTGCTTCATAGCCGTTGTCTCGCCCCAGAACCAGAATACTGGAGAGCGGGGGCAGACATAGCCAGCTACGTATATGAAATGGATTCCATCTTACAATACGGTCACGGCTGTCTAGATACATGAGGGTTTAACTACAAGCCAACAGTCTCTTAAGGTCATGAACAAGCCTAGTGTCTCAATCACAAGCAAGTAAGTAAATGTTACAAGATGTAAGATCACCAAATATACAATAGTAAGGCATCCCAAACATTACATATTCAGCTGATCATGATGCTAGTCGTTACAAAATATTAGGACTAGCAAGAGTTTTAGTCATACATGATCAACCCTAGGATTTGTCAATTATGTTACAGCCCGTAGGCAGACAGTAAGTAAGTACCATCGAGCTAAACAGGTGCTCGTCGGCTGAACGCCTTAAAAGAATATTTTTACAATAGAGTGGAAGAGCCAAAAATAACCCACTCGTTGCCCTGGTTACGCTTGGTGGTCACCATCGGGCTGGAAAGTTGGTAGATCCTCTGGAGCTGCTCCGAAATCTGGCCATACAAAACCAGCTGGATCAGACCCCAGAAATTGCAAGTGCCACAAAGGAAGCTTCACTTAGGAACTAAAACCAGCAATTAGTACAGAAGATAATATATAGTAAAACTGCAGATAATATAACATCACGAGGATATACGGTAAGATAACCATGGAACCTTTCAAATAACCAGGTTACAATCCTTAAACCAAACAAGGACCGAGATTGTAACCCTTCACCTGAACCGAACTTGGTTTCTCTCATTTATCAGCAAGATAATGTAAGAAAATCAGAACATGTAACAACTTATACAGGATCAAGACTAGACAGATTATTCCTCATTCAATCAATCACGGCCAAGCAATGAGTACGGCTTGATACTTTAACTAACTAGGGTTATCACAGGCCTAGTTACTAGCAAGATGTATTGAGATTATTCCACAACCACAAGCCCTGCAGACCATCCAGGTTACCCAGGTCAAAAATTAGGGGTTGAATTCAGGTAGGTACATCGTCCAGAAAATGCATGTACCCTTAGGTAGCTTGAAGGGTGCAACACATGACAATGTGCTGGAAATGTGCCCTACTCGACGGCAGGCTACAGATCCCAGCTGCGTCCAGGTAACGGGATTGCCTGTAGCTGGGAAATCTCTTTATGACTAATGTATTAATCTAGTTATTAGCCTTAGTCCATTTCAGTAGGTACTCCTGACCGTGGTACTCAGGAGTCCCCTCCTAGATATGATGCAAGATATAACTAGATTATTTGTACAAGCACAATCGCCCACGGTGTCTGGGTTAATTATACAGGTCATGTCATGTCAGGTAGCCGTCGCAACAGCTTATCAAGATATTTCATGTCAGGTTATCATACCAAGTGTACGTGTCAGGAGTGTGCCACGGTAGGCCACTATCATGTCATGTTACTTCTTTGTCACACCATGTCATGTACAATTGTCATTTCAATCATGTCAATCAAATCATGATTTATCAAGTTACACAAGGAGGTTACAAGACATGGGCAAATAATAATATAACAACAGTACACAGAGCTATAGGAGAGCCATACGGCTCAGGCATATGCGGTCAGGAATGATCTCATGCGGCTGGAAGGAGAACAGCCCATGCGGCTGAATAGGGTCAGGCGCATGTGGCTAATAAAGGAAAAGCCTATGCGGCTAAGGACAGGGGCAGGAACTATACGGCTAAAGATATCAGTCCCCATGCGGCCAGTGGGAAGAGAGGGCGTATGTGACTGAGTCAGAGCATTCATGCGGCTGGGAAGGAGGCCTAAGCGACTGGGAGGAAGCGGGTCCACATGCGGCTGAATGATCACGAGCATATGCGGCTGCGCCATGCCTAAGTCTTATGCGGCTGCGCCACTGGATATATGCGGCTGGGAAAAATATGAACGTGCATGCGGCTGATAAAGAATACGAGCCTATGCGGCTACAGGTAGACGGAGTCCATGCGGCTCGGATTATGCCGAAGCCTATGCGGCTGGAAGACTCGCCGCATGAAGGTTCATGCGGTCAAGTGCTGCCATGCGGCTAAGGGGGTTCATGCGGTTAGCACTGTTCTTCTTCTCCACTTGTCCGAGAAAAAGAACCAAGGAGTTCAGGGTTTCGAGGCTCATAATTTCTTCATCCCAAGTCCAAATCCAGACTTTCTTAGGTCAAAATGGGGCAGAATAAAATGCTCTACAACATAGAACCATCAAAACTCGGAAATAACAAGATCAAATAGATCAAAACCCAAGAAATCCAAAAATAAAATAAACTTGGATCTACAAGGATCTAGCCATGGAAAGTAAAAATGCCAAGTACTAAAGTGTGTTAGAATACTGTAAGGAAGAGAATGGAACAATAAAATTAGAGTTCCTCCATGAAGCAAGTTGCACTTGCCTAGACCTCTCTCTCTCTCTGGTAGGTGAAGAAGTAAATGGAAGAAGAAGAAGAGGTTAATGAAGAGAGAAAGAAGAATGGGTTAATAAATGGTAGTGGTGGTGGTAGGTAGGGGGTTCACCCTTGGTTCATAATGAACCAAAGCAAACCGAGCCAAGCCGAACCAACCCAAGAATAAACCAAGCCATGAAGAAAACGAAGCAAGGAATCATGCAATACAAGATAAAATACGTACACGTATTCAAAAAATACGTAATATGAACCACATGCATTACAGCCGTACACCAAAGAGAAGGGTGTACAGCCTGTAGGGTTGCGGACCGTAGTACGGTAGGCCCAAAGACACTCTCCAAGCTTTTCACTCCAGTTTTATTTGTTAGTAGATACAAATTTCTTAAGGAGCTTGATGATGGTCTTGTTGAAAGCTTCAGCTAAGCCATTAGCAGCAGGATTGTAAGCTGTCGAAGCGACATTGTCAATCCGATGATCATCACAGAACCTTGTGAATTTTTGGCTGATGAACTGAGGTCTATTTTCATGAATGATCCTTCGAGGTACACCAAATCTATAGATGACATGGTGTTTGACGAAGTTGATGACACTGCTGGTCTTGACTTCAGCCAATGGTATAGCTTCGGTCTATTTGGAGAAGTAGTCGGTTATTGCCAGTATGAACCGATAACCTCTAGAAGAAGGAGGATTGATGGGACCTATAATGTCCATGCCCCGGGATTCAAAAGGCCAGGAAGCAGCAGTCGGATGAAGGAATTCTGATGGTTGATGAATAAAATCTGTATAAATTTGACAAGCTCGACACTTCCTTGCATATTCGATGGCATCAGATACCATAGAGGGCCAGTAGTAACCCATGCGTCGGATACGATCCTGTAGCTTAGGACCGGGTTGATGTGCTCCGCAGACACCATCGTGAGCTTCACGCAATACTTGCTTCGCTTCATCACCAGCAAGACAACGCAAGAGTAAGCCGTCATAAGTCCGCCGGTAAAGAGTTTTGGTGATCTGATTGTAGTAGAATCGCAGAGACCGTCGACGAATACTCGTAGCTTCCTTGGGATCTTCAGAAAGTATGTCATAAACTACAAAATCGATGAAATGAGCTCTCCAATCTTCACTGATAACATCAGTTTCAGTAAGATTACTGAACTCAATATTACGATTATTTTTGATGCAGAACAATTTTCGATTAGAGACAACTACCACCTGCTGTCTTTTGATAGGGATGGCTAAGACTGCTGTAAGATTAGCTAAAGCATCGGCTTCAGTATTGCAAGCTCGGCAGACATATTCGATGAAGAAGGCTTTGAATGACGTAGCCATGTTGATTGCCGCTTCATAGTAAGGCACTAGATCTTAATGGCGAACTTCATAGGTTTCTCTAACCTGATTAACAACCAGCTTGGAGTCACCATAAACTTCAAGATATTCGACGTCTAGTTGTTTAGCTAGCTGAAGGCCAATGAGTAGAGCATTGTATTCTGCCATATTATTGGAGCAAGGTTCATCTAAGGAGTAGGCTCTTTGAATAGTTGACCTGTCTGGAGAAACAAGGACAACTCCAACTCCTGCGACAATGGCACCATTTGGTCCAATCCTGGATGTACCGTCAAATAATAGACGTCAAGTAAGAAATTCCTCGAAAATCATATTTGATTTCAATGTCTCGTCTGAAATTTCATCATAGAGTTTAGATGTCTCTGGAACAGGATGAGCTGCTAGGAAATCCGCCAGTGCTTGACCTTTAATAGACTTTTGTGGAACATATACCATGTCATATTGGGCTAACAGAATGGCCCATGTAGCCAGCCGAGAATTGAGTGTGCTAGGCTTCTTCATCAGTACCCGAAGAGAATTAACTCGGGATATGACATGAATAGTTTGGCCAATGATGTAATGCCGAGTCTTTTGAACAGCGAACATAAGAGCTAAGCATTCTTTTTCGACCAGACTATAACGGTGTTCAGCACCAATGATAGTACGACTGAGATAATAGATGGCTTGTTCATGGCCTTCTTTGTTCTTCTGGGCAAGTAAAGCACCCAATGAATGATCCATAGCACGGACATACATTAAGAATGGTATGCCTGTGATCGGTGGCACCAAGACTGGTAGGTTCATGCGATATCGTTTTATGTCGTCAAATGCTCGTTGATATTCTTCGGTCCAGATGAAAGATACACCCTTCTTCATTAGTTGAGTAAATGGTCTGCAGCGTCCAGACAGATTCGAAATGAACCTTCTGATGTACGTAAGTCGACCTTAGAATCCTCGTAGCTCTTTTAGGTTGCGTGGAGGACACATCTCTTGAATGGCTTTGATCTTCTCAGGATCCACGTGTATACCCTTAGAGGTAATGACGAAGCCGAGAAATTTGCCACTAGAGACACCCAAGAATGACTTGGTGGGATTCATTTTGAGTTGATGTTGGCACATTAGATTGAAGATAGTTCTCAAGTCTTGGATGTGATCTTCCTTTAGACGACTTTTGACAGCAATATCGTCGACGTAGCATCGACAGTCTTGCACAGATGATCTCAAAAAATGGTACTCATAGCTCGTTGGTAAGTTGCACCAGCGTTCTTGAGACCAAATGGCATCACGGTATAGCAATAGACTCTGCGAGGAGTGCAAAAAGAGGTATGTTTTTCATCTTCAGGATTCATCTGAATTTGATTATATCCGGAGAATCCATCCATGAAAGATATTCGCTCAAACCCACATGTGTTGTCAATCATGACGTCCGTGATAGGGAGAGAAAATTCATCTTTTGGACAGGCTTCATTAAGATCCCGAAAGTCGATGTAAACTCGCACTTTGCCGATTTTCTTCAGGACTGGAACGATATTAGCTACCCAATTTGGATGTTGTTCTTCTCGTATAAAGCTACAAGCGATGAGCTTCTTGACTTCATCATCGATTGTATCTATCATTTCTGGCTTGAAGTGCCGTTGTTGCTGTTTGACTGGTTTTGCATTAGGCAGGATATTCAATTTGTGAGTAGCAACTTTGGGATCTAGTCCTGGCATGTCTTCATAGCTCCAGGCAAAGACATCAATGTATTCTTGAATAAGAAGAATTAATTCTTGCTTATCTGCCTCTGGAAGGTTCTTACTGATGAATATTGGACGAGGTAACCCGTTCTCTCCTACATCAATTTGAACTAATTGATCTTCGGTAGGAGGTTCTCTTTGTTCGAATCGGAGTTTCCATTGGGTATCCATTCGTTGAGCCCAATGATCTGTTTCAGGATTTTCTTCAATATCCTCATCATAGCCTTCTGGAAGCTCAACGGAGACCATGTTAGAAGATACGATCAATCGATGAACTTGACCGTTGCTGGTATCAGAATCCCATGATCTGGA
This sequence comes from Iris pallida, assembly GCA_029216955.1. Taxonomy (NCBI): domain Eukaryota; kingdom Viridiplantae; phylum Streptophyta; class Magnoliopsida; order Asparagales; family Iridaceae; genus Iris; species Iris pallida. The sequence continues at coordinate 7,135,447 of JANAVB010028820.1, read as the reverse complement.
ATCAGAAGAGTTAGAGCGCTCCTCACTATCGGATTCGGAGACTGCTGAGGATAAGACAGGAGGAGAAGCAATCCGAGACCTCTTTTGGTCCTGCTATAGTACATCTCTGACTTTCCTTTCGGAACAGTTGTACGGATATGAGTTCCTCTATCTTTACCATAGTTGAGGCCATTCTTAAAGTCATAACCCATCTTTCAGATGATGTCTTTTGATTGTTGACTGTAACGTCGAAGTTGAAGATGCCCCGTATCGTTACTTTTGTTATCATCCGTATAGCTGAATTTTTGTTCTGGTCCTTTACTAAAAAGTATTGGACTCTCGCCTCTCTTTCGAGCGGGCACAACACGATATGAATCATCTGGGTGTTCGAGTGAAACTTCTGTTTGAAGAGACTGTACAACTCCCATTGTAAATGACTGAAAGCTATCTAACATATCCAAATAGCACTTAGTATGATAAACGACATCAGTATACTGGAAAGCAGATACTTTTTTATTGATTTGTACATCTGTATTTACAACAGGACCTGTAGCCTTAGCAGGCTTGGTCAAATTGATTACAAGAGGGGAAAAAAAGAACGTGGAGGAGGATTGGACTTGTTATGACGGAGGTCGATAACAAGCGGCTCAGACGAGGTGAGCTCCCTTTTATCCTTGTTATGAGATAAATCAATAACAAGTGGCTCAGAAGAGGTGAGCTGCCTTTTTTCCTTGTTACGACGTAAGTCTATAACAAGTGGCTCAGAAGAGGTGAGCTCCCTTTGATCTTGACCACCCTCAGTTGGTTGCTTCTGGACTGGCAAGTGAATAGCCAGTGGTTTGAAGGATTGAGGACGAGAAACACGCCCTTTGACAGGTAAAATGAGAGTGTCATTAGGCACTTCAGTGTCCAAAGATAGTACTACTTTTATGAACTCATCCTTGTACATACAAGTATCGTTGCAGTATGCTTCGACACCTTTGAAAGGATAGTGATCAGCAACCTCCTTTTGAACCTCTCCATTATCATCGATATATTTAAAAAATTGATGGAGAGTCGAAGGAACAATGTTATGTTCATGCAGGAATGGTCTCCCCAACAGAGCATTGTAAGAACAACCATGGTTGTCAATGATGTAGAAGGTCACCTTTGTGCGGAGATTGTCTATTTAGAGTTTTAGGCGAATCTTGCCCAGAGGTTCACTCCTTCCCTGATTGAACCCAAGGATGGTGGTGATTGTACTGGAAAGACTATGCACTGGGATCTTCAGTGCATCTAACATTGTCTTCGGCATGATGCTGAGAGCAGACCCTGGATCTATCAAAATACGATCGACTTTCATCGAGTCGACATATCCTGTATAGTATAGAGGACGGTCATGCCTATTGTCTTCCATCAATATGTCATCCTGTGTGAAGGTAATATTTGGAATTAATTCCTACACACTATGACAATGTAGGCAAGAGACAGGATCTGCTTTCGGCTTCTTTAGAGGGGTTAGACATGTTTCTGCCTGCATTAGAGCTTCACTCAAAGTTTTTCGAGTCTCTTTGGAGAGGCACAAGAGCTCAAAGATTGACAGCCTGGCCGGTGTATTGGCTAGTTGAGCCAAAATATCAAAGTTGTAAGGCTTTTCAAGTCCTGAAGGAGATAACTTCTTCAAAGGCTTGTCGAAGCGGACTTGTTGTTTGCCTTTGTCGGCTGCTGTCGGCTTGGGAGGAGTAGGTTCTACAACCGGTGAGGAGGCAGCAGGAATATCCTCAGTAGAAACAGGTTGTACTGGAACAAACTCAGAAGAAGAAGCATGATTCTCTTGAGTCTCGGGGACTTCCCGTAGGTAGACTTTCCCTGATCTGGTGCCCAATAGGATTTCCTCTTCAACTATGGGTCAAAAGACACCACATTACAGATCTTTGTTTTGCCCTTGGAGCGGTCTTTCTTCTTGGAGGAAGAGGAAACTTCGAACTCCGAAGTAAGATCAGGATAAATCCACATAATCTCACTATTGTCAAGAGATAAGGGGACGAGACCTTTACTTCGTGGAGGAGGGAGATTCTCGATCTCAAGAGTAGCTTTAGGGATGGGGATGACACCATGCTGTACCATTTACGGAGGGAAGTCACCGAACTGAACTGAGACCACGTTCGCGGTAACCGTCTTCTCGTCCTGCTGTAGAGTGACAACACCAGCATTGACTAGCTCCTGAATTTTGCCTTTGAGTACATAACATGCTCGAGTGGGATACCCAATAAACTTGTGATAGACACAATACTTGGGATGATCAGTCTTACCGACCTCATCAGACTTCTTCGGGTCTGGGAGCTGGAGCTTATTGTATTTTGATCAAGCAATCAAAGATGCTCACGGTGTCATTCTCATCAAAGGAGTACTCTATTTTCGGACGAGGTTCCCTTGGTGGAGGTGCAGAAGGGGTAGAAGTGGACGTAGGTGGTGCTACGTTGACCGCCAGAGATTCTTTGTTCTTCAAGTTGATATTTAAAGTCTCTTTTTCCTTGCGGTTGTTCTGGCGATTACCGCTACCCGACGTCTGATGTTCATCTCGGTCGGGGTTAGACATGTGTACCCCTAGCTGCTTGAATTTGTCAGCACTAACTTCAGCTGCTTTAGCATTGACAATGAATGATGGCCAATCTTGGAACTGAGTTGACCCCGTCCACATGCTGATGATAGACAAAAGATTTGCCTTACAGGTGTCTATGGTGACAGCGGCCGGAGTTCCAGGAGGCATTTTTAAAGCTTCTCGGCGGAACCTTTCAATGAAACTCTCAGCGATTTCATTATGCCTTTGTTTGATTTTATTAAGGGCTGACATGGTCATGTCGTTGATTCCCTCATAGAATCGTTCCAAAAAGATTTGTTTTAGACCTGAGAAAGAGGTGATACAGCCATCGGGCAGGCTTCTGTACCAATCGTATGCCATACCGGCTAAACAGCCGACGAATACCCTGGTAAGAAGAGCGTCATTTGGCTGAAGTTGGACAGTCATTACCTCAAAGTGGTTAATGAACTGACTGGGAGAAGTGCTGCCATCAAACAGCGAGATTGTTAGGATTTTGTATTTTGGAGGAAATGGGACTTCCTTCCATTCAACTGGGTAGGGTTGTTTGATCCCCAACCTCTGTAAGTTGTCCTTCTCTTTGAAGGCCTCGAATTGAGTGCGCAGGAGTTTAACAGCTTCATTGGAATCCTCCAATGATGACGAAGGAGCGGGCTAAATCAGAGTGTTAGGAGGAAGACAGCGTGGTAAGCACTACCCCCAGCACCTGACTGACTGGGTGTAGGCTGAATCTGCACAGGAGGTACTTGAGGAGATGCTACTCCCAGCCCTGCATTGACAGGCACCGACGATGCTATGATCTCAGGATTTGCAGCAGGTACAATCGGTGGTACTGTATGTTAGGCCACGATGATAGAATGCATACTTGCAACCATTTCAGCCATGGTCTTCAACTTGTCTTCTAGTACAGCTATTCGATGTTCTTGACTTGCTGAACTAGAAGCATCGGGGTCTTCAGTGACAACATAAGCTGTCACTTCTCTAGGTACAGTGGAGGACACTGTCTGTTAAGAACTTTTGCTGTATGTATCATAGTCGGAGAAAGAATCATCTCCTGAGTGAGAAAGAGAGAGATGACCGGAAGGATCTTGAAGATTCCTTTGACCGATTGTGTCTCGACTTCGGGATCTGGTATGTTGAAATACTCCTTCAGAAGATTCTTGGAGTAGATCTAAATACCGCTGGCTGGGCTTGCGAGGCTTGCTGTGCTTGGAGCACTTCCTATCCCCAGCATCTCGAGAGGTCATGTTGACAGAAGCGTACAACACTTCGTCTTCATCTTCTGACATTGGTTCAGAGTTTGTAAAGATCAGACGATCAAAGACAGATCTTTTTGCTGTCCGGCAACAACACTTGATGACAACCTTGTGATTACAATGGTGTCCAAGTGGTTGAACTGGAGGTGTTGAGAAGTTGTCCCATTTTTGTTTGAGATGCTCTCAGAGATCGGAAACAATGACGGGACGAGAAGAAGTCTGAGGGATATGTTCTTTGACAACATTCGAAACATGATTTCGGTTCTTCAAATATTTTGTCCCATGAGTGTACAGGGAAGTACTCATTTCATTAGCATAGGTGTCAGGATTTTTGATCCTGGAAGTTTGCCTCTGATGCTGGTTGGCCTTCGGCATTGGCTGTTTGCGTTTCGCCGAAGTTGGTCTATTGAGATAAGTTCTTAGATCAGCAAATTCACTCCCAGGGGTTTCTGTCTGAGACACCAGTAATTTTCCCTATTTGGAGCAGGATATCTTGAGTGTTAGGAGATCTTGGAATTCTGCTACCGGAGTAGGCAGAATACCTCTTTGATCAGTACACTTTCCTTTGGCAATGAGGGAAGAAAAACTCTTGTTTGAGAGAATTCTTGTACTGACTGGTGCCGAAGCACATTCAGATTGATCTTCTACGGTAAAAACCGAGGAAGACTGAGAAAAGACCAATGGGCCTTTTCCTTTGTTTTGTGACGAAGGGTTGGCTAAAGAGCGTTTCCCTCTGTTGTCTTCCAAGTCGTGGGACGAGAAAGTTTGAAAAAAGACCAACGGGCCTATTCCTTTGTTCTGAGGAGGAGGAGGAGGAGGAGGAACAGTCAACAGACTACCCCCAGTGGATTGCACTGGAGCAACAAGGTGCTTGGGAAGAGGAGCAGAGTTTTTTCCCTTGCTGTGAGAAGAAGGGAGATTAGCCAAAGGGTTGTCCCTCTTAGACTGTGCTGGCACAGTTTGTGCAGGGGTTAGAGTGGCAGTAGGCGCACTGACAGATTGTGCATGAGGAGCTTTGACAGAAGGTCTTCTGGCCACAGTCACAGCAGATTGTACAGCAGGAATCTTGACTTCAGAGTGCTGGAGTTGCATTCTGGTTGCTGGAGTGGTGGACTGCGCAGGCAGAGTTGCAGCCAACTGTACCAGGGGAAGAGGAGTCTTGTACTTTGACAGAGCAGCATAGGAAGTGGTTTGTGTACTGGCAAGGGGAGCAGCATAGTGCGCATGTGCAGTAGTAGCAGACTGCACAGCAACTTTGGGAGCAGAGACAGCAGACTGTGCAGCAGGCTTAGCAGCAGAGGTAGTAGACTGCACAACAGTCTTGGGGACCCACACTGGGTGAACTTTGCTCGTGGCAGAAGTTGTTGCAGTGCGAGGGGTGGTCCTGGAGTTGATCATCGCCTCGTAGGCCATCTGGTTGACCTTTACAACCAGCGTCTTCTGCGTCTTTCCGATAGACGCAACGTCACATTGAGTTGTCACTTCCTCGTCGGAGGAGAAAGTCGTCCCCAGCAGAGTCGCCATTTTGTTTACAAAAACAAAAGTTGATCTTTATTTCACAAACTTTGTAAGAAGATTACAAGAATTCTGGAAAAGTACAACTATAGGAATCCGATCTGAATGACGATCGTTTTATCCCTTGGACGATGTGAACTTTGAAGACGGGTAGCCTCTGAAGAATGCAGCAGCACTTTGGCAAGATCTCTGGGCCCGATAATGACGACTTGAAACTCTATTTATAGAGTTCTGGAAATAACTAATTTTTAGTTATTCTGAATTGTGCAGGATGGATTGCGCAAACATTGGACTGCGCAAGCAACGAACTGCGCTGACAGTTACTCGATCGTAGACCACCTGTATGTGATGCGCGGCATTGTTTGATTCAAATGCGCTTGGTCGTGTACAGACGGTTGCCACATGGTGAGTAATTGATGGCATATAGGCCACGTGTAAATTGTCAGTTGTCTTGGTGGAGTGTGCAACATGAACTGCGCTGGCTTCAGACTGCGCTAGATTGAATTGCGCTGTAGAGAGTCTGGCAGATTACGCTTCGATTGGGCTGGTAGCTTGCGCTGCATGTACAGCTGTCCTCGAGCGCTGTGCTGCACGAGAAACGAACAGTTTTCTCGTTCTTCGGGATGTCAGCTGTCAGAAGATCTGATTTTCTGTCAGATAATGATGACGAGGCCACGTCAGCTTGCGCGCTTGGATGTATGTGCAGTTCATCTTATGCAGTTGAATTGTTGCGCAATCTGTCTCCTGCGTAGTTCATTTTGAAGAGTGCACAACTTGATTTTCTTTACTTTTTTGATGGGTGCAACTTGATTTTTAGGATCTACAAATGCGCCGGCGGTATTCATGGACCTCATGAATCGTATCTTTATGCCTTATTTGGATCAGTTTGTGATTGTGTTCATAGACGACATCTTGGTCTATAGCAAGAATGAGGCAGAGTATGAGCAGCATCTTCGTGTAGTTCTCCAGATTCTCAGAGAGCACCAGTTGTATGCGAAGTTCAGTAAATGCGAGTTTTGGCTCGATCGCATTTCATACTTGGGTCATATCATCACCAGAGGAGGAGTAGAAGTGGATCCCCAGAAGATCGTGGCTATTGAGACGTGGCCGGTACCCAGCACAGTTGCAGAAGTTCGCAGTTTTCTTGGCTTGGCCAGCTACTACCGGCGATTTATTTCAGACTTTGCTCGAATTTCAGCACCACTGACCCAGTTGACCCGTAAGGATGTGCAGTTTGCTTGGACAGCAGAATATGAAGATTCTTTTGAGAAGTTGAAGCGAGGTTTGATGACGGCACCCATTCTTACGCTTCCAGATGGGACCAGAGGATTCTCAGTGTATTGTGATGCTTCAGGCAGAGGTTTAGGATATATTTTGATGCAATATGGGAAGGTAATAGCTTATGCGTCATGTCAACTTCGTGATCATGAGAGAAATTATCCAACCCACGACTTGGAGCTGGCAGCAGTAATTTTTGTATTGAAGTTGTGGAGGCATTATTTGTATGGAGATAGGGTAGAGATTTTCATCGACCACAAGAGCCTGAAGTATGTGTTCACCCAGAAGGATCTTAACATACGTCAGAGGAGATGGCTAGAGCTACTTATGGATTATGACATCAACCTGCAGTATCATCCTGGGAAGGCCAACGTTGTTGCAGACGAATTGAGCATGAGAGCCGGAGTTTTTTTTTCTAACAGCACAACCAGAGTTATTAACAGATCTGCAGAAGATGGGTGTAGAAGTTGTCCTTCCTACCAGTGTGGCATTGATGGTCAGTATGCAAGTTCAGTCCAGTATAGTTGAGAGGATCAAGTTAGCTCAGTCATCAGATTCTAAGCTTCAGCGGCTTAGGGCAGAATGTGTAGCAGGACGAAGACCAGACTTATGTGTCCATGAGGACGGTACACTTCGGCATGGGAGGCGTCTTTGTGTACCTAGTGGTGATATCAGACAGGAGATCATGGCAGAAGCTCACAGTTCTCAGTATTCGATTCATCCGGGTAGTACGAAGATGTGTCGTGATATCCGGCAGCATTTTTGGTGGAATGGCATGAAGAGGGAGATAGCTCGGTTTGTCTCTCGATGTTTGGTTTGCCAACAAGTTAAAGCTGAACATCAGAGACCGGCTGGACTTCTTCGACCTTTGTCGATCCCAGAATTGAAATGGGAGCACATTACCAAAGATTTTATAACGGGGTTACCTAGATCTTTAGCTGGGAGAGATGTCATCTGGGTTATAGTCGACAGACTCACCAAGGTAGCTCATTTTATCCCTTTCAGAATCGGTCAGTCGACGGATCAGCTTGTAGATATATACCTTAGACAGATAGTCAGGTTGCATGTAGTACCAGTCAGTATTGTGTCCGACAGAGATTCAAGATTCATATCGCACTTTTGGCAGAGTCTTCAAAAAAGTTTGGAGACTCGTCTCAAGTTCAGTTCAGCTTATCATCCGCAGACAGATGGTCAGTCGGAGCGTACAATCCAGACTCTTGAAGATATGTTGCGGTCATGTACACTCAACTTCGGTGGTTCGTGGGAAGATCACCTGCATCTCGTGGAGTTTTTCTATAACAACAGTTTCCAGCCAGTATCCAGATGGCACCCTTGGAGGCCTTGTACGACAGAAAGTGCAGATCTCCGTTAGCATGGGATGATATAGGCGAGAGGCAGATGCTTGGTCCAGAGATGGTAGCACAGACTATTGAGGTGGTCAGGCAAGTCAAAGATCATCTTCAAGTTGCATAAGGTCGCCAGCGTCATTGGGCCGATTCTCATCGGCGTCCCCTTGAATTTTCTGTCGGCGACCATGTATTCCTCAGGATCTCGCCTACCCGTGGCGTCATTCCTTTCGGTGTACGGGGAAAGCTTAGTCCTAGGTACATAGGGCCGTTTGATATTCTGGAGCGAGTAGGTGATGTGTCCTATCGTCTCGCTCTTCCGCCGTCGTTATGTGAGGTGCATGATGTCTTCCATATATTCTAGTTGCGACGGTATATCCCGGATCCGAGTCATGTCCTTGATCATTCGAAATTGGTTGTTGGCACCAACCTTTTATACGAGGAGAGACCCGTATCCATATTGGACCGAAGAGAGAAGATGCTCAAGAACAAGACTATCAAGTTAGTCCGTGTTGCTTGGGGTCATCACTCTTTGGGTGAGTCAAAATAGGAGCGTGAGGATGATATCCGATCGCGATATCCCGACCTATTTGACTCGTGAGGTATAATGTCTTCCTTATGCCTCATGCCTTCGATACCTTGCTTGCATGAATGATTGTATGATTGATTGCTTAATCGTATATTGCTTGTGATTAATATAGCTTGCCCCGACATCTCTAGCCTCTTGATTAAATTTCGAGGACGGAATTCTTTTAAGGTGGGTAGAGTTGTCACCTCCGTTTTCCGTTATACGTATTTTCAGTATACGTGTACGAAATTTCGACCCGTAATTAGACTTGTCTTGCTTAGCTTGATCCTGGTTTAATCTTGCCTTGGTTTATTTTGGGTTCATCCTGGTTTGGCTTGCTTAGTATATTTGGTTGGGCTCGGTTTGTTAAGACTTGGCCCAACATGCCCACCCCTCTTTATAAGCCACCAACCCCTTTCTCTCACCTCATTCACTTCTTCATTTACTTCTTCTTCTTCCTCCATTAACTCTCTCCACCTACCAGGAGAGGCGTAGGCAAGTGCAACTTGCTTCATGGAGGAACTCAATTTTTGTTGCTCCATTGTCTTCCTCACGAGATTCTAAGACACTTTAGTACTCAGTATTTTTAATTTCCATGGTTCATTTCATGTAGATCTAAGCTTGTTGTATTTTCGGATTTCTTGGGTTTTGATCTATCAAACTTTATTATTTTCAAGTTTTGATGGTTCCATGTTGTAGAGAATTTCATTCTACCCTATTTTGACCTATGGAAGTCCAGATTTGAGATTGGATTGAAGGTTGGTAAGTCTGGGAACCCTTCCAACTTTCCAGGTTCTTCTTCTCGAAAAAGATGGAGAAGAAGAACAGTGCTTGCCGCATGGCTTTTTCATGCGGCAAGGTCCCCTGCGGCTTCTCCTTGCCGCATAGGCACCCCAGTCCCCTACGGCTCCCCCTTGGCCGCATAAGCACCCCAGTCCCCTGCGGCTCCCCCTTGCCGCATAAGCCTGTTCCCTCCTGGCCGCATGGCTACCTTTAGCCTTGCCGCATAAGCCTGTTCCCTCCTGGCCGTATGGCTATCTTTAGCCTTGCCGCATAAGCCTGTTCCCTCCTGGCCACATGGCTACCTTTAGCCTTGTCGCATAAGCTTGTTCCCTTCTGCAACATGGCTACCTTTAGCCTTGCCGCATAAGCCTGTTCCCTCCTGGCCGTATGTCTACCTTTAGCCTTGCCGCATGAGCCTGTTCCTCCTAGCCGCATGGCTCTTGACAGCCTTGCCGCATGGCCCCTGTCCCCTTAGCCGCATGCTGCATGGCCGCTTGGCCCTTGCTGTATGGCGATCCTTGGCCGCATAGGCCATAGCCCTTGGCTCTCGGCTGTATGGCTCTTCCCACAGTCCTTGCCCCCTTTTTTATTCTGGTTGTTACATTTATGCTTATGTCTCATGACCCTCTGTGTAACTTGGGTCCTTGGTAGAAATGCTCATACCATGCTAATTCTGTACATGTTCCAAGAACACGATAGGGACCCATCGTGGTGCACTCTTGACAAGTAATATGACATGATAGTGGCCCGTCGTGACGCACTCTTGATAAGTAAACCTAGCATGATATACCTCATTATGCTGTTGCGACAGCTAGCACGACATGACAAGAATGAATGGCCTGGACACCGTGGGCGATTGTGTTTGTGCAAATGAACCAGTATTGTCTTGCATCATGTCTAGGACAGGGACCCCTGAGTACCACGGTCAGGGGTACCTACTGAAATTGACTAAGGCTAATAACTAGAATAATCCAGTAGTCATGAAGAGATTTCCCAGCTACAGACAATCCCGTTATCTGGGCGCACCATCATGGGATTTGTAGCCTGCCGTCGAGTAGGGCACATTTCCAGCCCACTGTCATGTGCTGCATCCTTCAAGCTACTTAAGGGTACATGCGTTTCCTGGACGATGTACCCACCTGAACTCAACCCCTAATTTGCGTCCGGATAGCCTGGATGGTCTGCAGGGCTTGTGGCTGTTGGAACAATCTCATTGCATCTTGCTAGTAACTAGGCCTGTGATAACCCTAGTTAGTTAAAGTATCAAGCCGTACTTATTGCTTGGCCATGATTGATTGGATATAGCCTAACCCGGTCTAGTCTTGTCCTGATCCTGTACAAGATTGTTACATGACCTGATTGCTTGTGTTGTACTTTATCGATAAATGGTAGGAAACCAAGTTCCGTTCAGATGAAAGGTTACAACCCCGGTCCTTGTTTGGTTTAAGGGTTGTAACTTGGTTATCTGAATAGTCCCATGGTTATCTTATCATATATCATCTTGATTTTTCAATATTTTTAGTCTTTTATTATATAATTATGTTTTGTGCTAATTGCTGGTTTTAGTTCTTAAGTGAAACCTCATTTGTGGCACTTGCTCTTCTGTGATCTGATCCAGTTGGTTTTGTATGGCCAGATACCGGAGCAGCTCCAGAGGATCTTCCAGCCTTCCAGCCAGATGGTGACCACCAGGCGTAACCCTGGCAACGAGTGAGTTTTATTTTGGCTCTTCCACTCTCTTGTAAAAATTATTCTTTTGAGGCGTTTAGCCGTCGAGCAAGTGTTAGCTCGTTTGCAACTGTACTTACTGTCTGCCTACGGGCTGTAACTTGATTGACAAATCCTAGGGTTGATCATGTATGACTGAAACTCTTGCTAGTCTTCGTATTTTGTACGACTAGCTTCATGATCATCCAAATATGTAAAATGTATGGGACGCCTTACTCTTGCATATTTGGTGCTTTGACATCTTGTAACTGCTATTACTTGCTTGAGATTGAGACAATAGGCTTGTTCATGACCATAAGAGACTGATGGCATGTAGATAAACCCTCATGTATTCTAGACAGCCGTGGCCCTATAGCGAGGTGGGTTGCACTTCAATATAAGTAGCTGGCTGTGTCCGCCCCCGCTCTCCAGTATTCTGGTTCTGGGGCATGACAAAAACTCCAAGTCACAATGTAATGTGAACATCCACAGCTTTTATATATAACGTTCCCAGAAAGATCACCAATATTCATCAATCAAATTATACAATGTTATCCGGAGACAAATCCGGTAAAATAAAATATGCAATAATGAAATCATAAAAAATATAAAGTACAATATCCAAAAACGCAAAATGAAATAAATCCCGCAATAACCAATGATACCATCATGCTCCATGTGGCCTCACGCTCACCTGCAACGTATCCTGTCAAAAAAAAAGCAAAGTACAACCCCGACAAGAATAATATACAATGTAATCTAAACTACATAGGACAAGGTGAAACTAGAGTACGAGAACTAAAAATGGAACTATAGTACCAGAAATGAAATGTGAAACTGCAGACAATGGATGCGACAATCAATATGCAAAGACAATGAACACGGCTATCAATGAACAATACGTTGAACACGACAATCAATACAAGTGTGACATTTTGAAATATTAAACTAATATGTGACCGGCTTAGGACCATAATCCACAATCAATCAATTCTACAAGGTGCGGCTTAATCGTACGTGAGGTGTACGATTAGGCTATCCACAATACCTATGTTGGGTGTGGTCACACAAAGTTAATATTTTCCCCAATCCCCACAATAGCAATGACTCACAATACAATGAACAAGGTACAAGGCAATCATGTGTATTACGTGTCCGATATGAGAACATGGCACATGAATGTAAGACAGAAATACAAAGTACAAGATCGAGTCGATGTACTTACCTCGCTTTGGAAGTACGGGAGTAGTACTGCATGGATGTAAATGATCACCTGGTATTTGGTACAAGTTGTCAGGTTTACAGATATTAACTAAATTATTGCTATCTATATCCATTTACTAACTAGCTAATATTTTAGAAAATGCATATAATATAGTTTGGTCAAGATAAGTATTTTTGAAAATACTTATAAATATTTTTTTAGAAAATAATGGAAACATTTTGCTAGTAAAATATTTATAATTATATAAACTTTTAGAAATATTTTTGATATACTAGGATAATTTAGCAAGAAAAATACTAGAATAGTTACTATTTAAGGAAAATATATTTAATCCAAAACCTACTTAATAAATGATATCAATATGATATATGCTACCAACTTTTATTAGCAAGACAATATTGTACTAGTAAATAAAATTACTTAATATATGCTAACAATTTAATGTTTAGAACATATAATATTTAGAAAGTACTTTAGGCCATTCATTAAAATTACTTATTAAAGCTGCTGATAACTACTACTAGGAATGATATCAGGAATTTAATTAAATCCAGCCCAAAAGAAGCAAAACCTTAAGTCTCTAATGTTGTAGGCTTCCTGGCCCGACCACACTCAAACCCAACCTGATCCAACTTTAAATAATAATACTGGCCCAACATTCAAACTACTACAATCTTTATCAACCCAGCCCAGCCCAAAACTCCTTAAGCCTAACTCTTCCTTTCCAGACCCAGCCCACAGCCCCTACAAATAAAACCCTCCTCATATAACCTATCTCTTCTTCAAATGTTCTCAACCGACACTTCAAAATTACTAGCTCAAGCCACGTCATGTGGTTCTTCGGAATTCGAAGAGTCACCAGTCAAATTTTTGGCTCTGTACTCGAAGAGTCACATGACATGATCAAAAGAAAGGAATTAGTAATACTCATTCCTTCACATCCAGCCTCTGCTTCCATACGAACGAGCAACCCTAACTTATAATCCTCTTCTCTCTCCTCTTCTCATTCTCACAGTCTCTTTCCAGCCGCTCACTACTCTTGTTCTCCACTTTCAGTTCCTTCTTCTTCCTCAAAACTGTACTTCAAACCCTAACCCTCATCTACTATACTCCCATGGCCTCAGCCCCTACACATAACCCACAAAACCCTAAGCCAAGAGCTAGAAGAAAGAGGTTCGAGAGATCGAGAAGAGATGTTACCTCGGCGATGTCGCGGTGGTCCTAGTAGTAGATCCGGTGGCGTCGATCTAGCCCCAACGGCCGAGGATAGTGAAATCCAGCAGTGAGCAGTCGGGGCGGCTCGGTTCCCAGCTCCTCCGGTGGTGGCTCAAACTTCGAGACGCTGCGACTCAAGGATCGAAGGGTCGGACGTGATCCACGAGACGGTGATGCACGTCTCGAGGTGACTTCTCGACTCTCGAAGAGGCGGTACGGGTTTCAAGACGTGGCTCGGCAGTCGAGGTGGCGTCTCTTGCTGATTTTTTGAACGGTGGTCGGTGGTGGAGATCTGGACACAGGATGTGTCGTCGAAGAGATCTCCGGCGTCTTGTGATGGCGATCGGCAGTGGCGCTCAGTTGTGGCGGTGTCGACTCCGGTGACTCACAGTACGGTAGAGATGTCAAGTGATGGCACTGGTAGTGGTGGTGAGAACGGCGGACCTCCGGCGAGGATCACGACTGTCATGCCCGCTTCCGTAGGAGCGATCGTCCTCGCTAAGGCGTGATGCCGTACGAGCCTAGATTGCGCTCGTGCATGGCGGGTTCCATAACGGCCGATTTCAGCGGCTGCGACGGGATCGTCGCACAGAAGTCCCAAGCAGAGACATTGAATAATAGCAGCAGAATTTAGAACAAACATGCTACTAAATCATCAACTGACCCATCCAACTTGTGAACTAAGTGTCACTCGACCAACTTTGCCTTGTGACGTTTCCTGACTTAAACTCAAGACAACTCAAACCAAGTTATGCAACTTATATGCCGACAACTCAAGACTCGACGCCACATCTCGTGCCGAAGCACGGTGTCTTCGTTGCAGCCAAATCTTAGGCCCAATATTTTGTGTTCCAACTGTACACACACATTCAACTCGACTCCTTGATATACTGCACTCAATACTCGACTCTTTCCAAAGACATACATGCGGATCGTCGCCCATGCCGACTCATCTATATGATTTGGTAACTGGCTCCCAGAGCCATTGTGGACTCCCTTTTAGCTGAGTATAGGATGGACTGATCAAAGCGGGTAGCCAGCCCCAATGAACGTCCACCGAATACTTTGCCCCAGGCTCAGCTATCCCGCGCACATTCACCCTCAAGCTTCCTCCTAGGCCGGAACGGTCCTGCTGTGGCCCCAGGTTATCGTCCGAGGAAACAAATTTACCTTGTCGACAAGTTGTCCATGACCATGCAAGACTCGACTCAAACTGACGTCTCACACAGTCATTCTATCTCTAGTGTTACCATCTCTTTCAGGGCTAAGTTCATTACTTCTCACATCTGAGACCTTGCCTTGACGATCCAGTCGCGAGCATTCTTCTTTCTTGCCTCGACGACCCAGTCGCGAGCATTCTTCTTTCTTACTCTATCATTTCACTCAACTCAAGAACAACTATTGAAACACTTTCCAAACTCAATGACTCAACCGTGGCCCGTGCCTTAAAATATTAAGTCTGTGACATCGTGTCTTAAACCAACTTGAAATACTATGTGACACCACCGCCCAAGTCATACTCTATATGACGGGCCTTACAATCGTGAGACTATGTGGTTATACCCAGCCGTAGAACTCATAGGGTCGTGCTTGCCACTACTCCTGATAGCTTAACGTAACTTGCCTAACTTACTTTGCAACAACTTGACGAGCAAAGGCTGCGTCAAGCCTTGCGTCGTAGGAACATGCCGTGCCCGCATTCGACTTTGAACGACCAAGTCATTTGGGTGCCTAGACTTATGTCACAATCCGTTCAAGGCAACTTAACTCATGGGCAAACCAAGGCTACGCCAAGCCTTGGACGATGGGACAGTGCACGCTTTATGAAGCATTTATGCGGGCGACGCCTATGAATTTGGCTAACTCTTAGCTTGTGGCAAAGACCAACTTTTTCTTCTCCCAAGCCAAGGGACGAAGGACCGAGTGTCATTTTCAAAGCACGCCGTGCACCAACTCTAAGCCGACCGTTGGACCTTTGCATATTCTAACTCAATTCGACCCTTCGGGATTACTCCCTTTAGCTATGTGGATTCGTCTCTTTTATTATCAAGCCTACTTGTGCAAGTTGAAAACATGCGATTTATTATGTGAAGGCTAAGATGAGGCAAGTTTACCGAAACTACCCCACCTGAGCGAACGGTCGCCTCGACCGAGCGATATCTTCGAGCAGCCGTTGCAAGGCTAAGTCCGAACGCCGTCGGCGTTCCGATTCCTCCGATTGACTGAGCGGGACGGGACACTACAACGGCGGAGTGCGGCGAGGATCACGACGTAGCGCGGCAGAGATCGGCCAGGAGAGAGAAAGGAAGAGAGAGAGAGAGAGACTGTGTATAGAAAGAATAAGTGTACTGACTAATATGATGTGTCAGAATGTATTGGGAACCGTGCAATAATATTATATTATTTATAGTAAAATATTTGAGTGGCAGAGCTGTAATTAAATGAAGATCTGGAGGTTATTCTCTATAGTGGCAGTATAGGTAAATACAAACAGATCTAGGGGCTTTAGTACAAGTTTGTAACAGATTTTCAAATTTTAAATATTAACAGATTTCAAACTGCTAACAAAAATTAGTTAGTTAATAATTATACTAGCCTAATAACAGAACTGTAACTAAAATGTAACAAACTAATTAATTAAAGACCCACTAAATAACTAACTACCAAAATCAGTTACTGCATTTCTTCCAAATAAAAAATTGTATATTAATTAACAAAAAAACAAATAATTAAACTTTTAACATAATTAACAGTTAATAATTAATTACATAACTAATTAGTATTAATAACAATAACAATATTGTAATTAATTTGAAAAACTCAAATTAGTATTATTCAGTATTTTGAACATTAGTAGAAAATTTGAGTTTTAATCATACTAAGGAATTTAAATTAATAAACCAATATTTAATTACAAAAATGAGACCAATTAACATTTATTATTATCAACAAATAACAACTATTCTCCATAAAACAATTAATTACTAAGAATGATTTCTAATTATTAATAAAAGACAATTTAAGATTTTCGAAGATAAATTTTATCTAAGATTGAAATACATTTAACTAACCAAATTCAACATAACAATTTTTTTAAGTCAAAAAAATATAAATAATTTGAAAATATACGAAATAGATTTAGGGAGTTACAAATCTACCCCCCTTACAAAAAATTTGTCCTCGAAATTTCAAGGGTTTTGTAGAGATGTAAAATCAAGTAACAAAATCAAGTAAAAGTTTTTAAGAAACAATTTAGTAAAAAAAAATTTATTTGGATAACAAAAGTAACAAGGACTAACAAGTAGTCACTAGGCAATATGAAAGACTGTAAATGCAAGAAAACTCAGAGACAACCCTCAAAATAGGCACTACAAAGAAATCTAGCTACTACAAGCAAGTAAGGAAGATAACGGTCCATCCGACTGCGCTCCCTGCTGCTACTGATCCTCGAAGGGTGGATCCTCCTGATGCAGCTCTGGTGTTGGTCCCTGGCGAGTGAAAGCTGCAGGGCAATCTCTCACTTGGTGAGTGGCAGATCCACAAACCAAGCACTGCCCTAACTTCTTGCGGTATTCCTCAACACTGTGTCCCGGCCTCTTGCAGGGCAATCTCTTATTCGAAATTTTACTCCTTATGATTATTTTGCTTCATAAGTATATGTACCATCAGCAACATCAAAGGTTCTATCTCATTTATTAAAAAAAGTCTTCGAATCTGGGATTGTTTGGACTAACCCCATCCTAGATGCAACTACATTCATATGGAGACAATTTGTACTTATTTTCAGTAAACTTTTTTGACAAATTTTTTGTTGATACAAGTGACTTGACACTGGTAAGGTTCTCTTGTATTTGTTGGACTTCCAGAGACATAACTATTATGATTTTGATAATTGGAAGTTACCGGATATTTTATGCAACCGAGTTATTTACAAATAAGTTAAATACAAAAGGTAATTTGACGCTCTCTTCTTGTAGTAGAAGATGCTTTAATTCACAGTTATGTGATCTTTTAAGTTATATAGCAGAGCTATTTACAACTAAGTTACTACAAGTAATTGGTTGCTACATCTTCTTGCTATAGAGATGCCTATACAGTGCATGTCCACTATATCTGGACGTGCCAGGCCGGGACGGGCCGGAACTCGGGCCGGGACGGGTCTTGACTTCGGGCCGGACCTCTCTTATGGGCCGAGATATGAGACCCAGCACATTTCGATATACTGGATAGGGCCGGCCCGGGCCTAAGATTATTTGGACACTCCGTCACATAGAACAAATTTTTGGGCCGGACTTCTGTCGAGCTGGACCGGCCCGGCCCAATTGACAGGTCTACTAATATAATATATTTATAACTAAATAACGCTAACTCAAGTGATTAAAGTGGAAGACATTGTCCTTGGTTCCTTGAGTTCAATTATTAGAAATGGAATAATAAAGCTATATTTATTTATTTTTCAAATTTTTTTTACATATGTGTCATAAGCAACTATTGAATATATATATTATTGTTTTCTTATATTGATCTGATAGTATCATTGTGCTATTGAATATATATATTATTGTTTCTATTAATATTCTTATATTGATCTGATAAGTAGAGATTTTCTTTTTAATTTTGAATCTGGATTAGTATCATTGGTAAGTAATTATGGTTATAGTGATTAAATTTTAGTTATTTTCTAAAGTGTTTTATGAATTTATTAACCATAGAATGTGGGTGACTAATTTATTTAATTCTGATAATTTTGAATTACTTTTATCTAAGTTAATTCTGATCATTTATTTGCTAAGCATGTAATTAACTAGTAGTTATAAATTAGGAATAACTGAATTTGTAAAGTTTTAGGAATCTATTAGAATTTTTAGTGAAAACTTTTGAAAACTGTTGGAGGGAATATTTGATTTTCGAAATCTGTTTTGAAACCATTTGATATTTAAAAATATGTTACTAAACCAAATTTTTAGCCCCAGATATATTGTTATTTACCACTAGTGCCATTGTCCTAACCTGGAGAAACACCCCCAGATCTACTCCTATTCACCACTTTGCTACAGATTATTTTATTATAAATTGACTGTCAGTACATAGTACATGTTTTTCCAGGACTGACATCACAGTGTCCAGTCACATCACTCTCTCTCTACAATTTCTCTTTCTTCTCTCTAGCCCTCCCTGGCTGAGCACCACTGTCACGACCCGGTCCCCAAATACTTGGGTCGAATCGGATCATGCCCAGCCTGCACCGTTGATGAGACGGCGGCAGTAAGCTGTAATCCATGTGCAGGTCATTCAACAACATTTAAGACTAAAATTGCCACAATAACATTTATTCGATAATAAAAACTTGTCCAGTACAAAAGTTTAAAGACCATAAACTGAAGTAAATCTAACTAACACCAACAGCATCTAAGGAGACGCCGTGCCATCATCGTCAGGTAGTACCGCCGGGTACAAGTCAGGATTGTTGAACAATAGCTCTGAGTCCTCAGATACTCTGGAATAGGTCATCCTCAGTGTAACCTAAAAATGTTGGTCTCCAGTCAGGAAGGAGCAAAGTACAATTATGAAAACCTACAATTCAACTAATAATTAGCAATTTGCAATTATAAATAATTTAGAAATACAATATTTTCCAACAGTTCTACAATTGAAAACATGTGATTTGAGTAAGTAACGACTATGACCGGTTTGGGATGATTCACTGATATGGTCCGGCCTATCCCCGTGTGTGAGAGGGGTAAGCTCGTACAATTAGATTCAATTAGATTCAATGAGGGGTATTGGTCATAGACGCTACACTACTCCCCCAATATCCCGAGTCAATTAGATTCAATGAGGCAATGAGACAATAACAATCGATACTCTAGGAGAGAGTTCCGTGTAGAAATGTGGTTTAAGCATGCAAGATTACTATTACTAATTAAATTGCAAACAATCACAACTGTACTTGCCTTAAACTTGATCAAACTGGAGAGTCGGTACTTCGGGGTTAACAGTCAGAAACCTCCTCGAACCCTACATTCCGGAAACTTATTTCAGAAGCAATCACAAGTTATCTAGTTACAATCTCTATTTGTCTTTCCTAGTCAATTTTAGTTAACCACAACGTTTACTAGTGCGTTGTTTTAGAAAGTCAAAATTACTTTAGTTTTTCGAGAAAACTTGTATTTTATCAAATTACGTACAAAACTTGGTATATATTCATTTGAAAACTTTGACTTAAAATATAAAGAATAAATTTTCTTTTCCTTAAAAATGAGAAAATCATGAGTTTATAATATCTTTAATTTTTCCTACGCTTTCCACAAACCCAGAACATAAAATAAAATTTATTTCCTACTTATTACAGGCCTGGGCTTATGCCCTTACAATTACAATAAATTGAAATAAGAAAAGAAACTGGTTAGTCCGAAAAATTACTTACAATTTAACAAAAGTAAATTTCCAAAATATTATTTAAAAATTATAAGTCTCAGACTCTGGTCCAACTTCATTTTCAACTACTCTGCCTCAACGTCCGGTCGAACCGGTGCGTTTGCATTTCGTTGGGGCCCAGTAACCAATTATGGTTGTCGCCCAAAATACCAAAATCATTTTAAAACCATTTTATTTATTTTTTCCAAAAATTTTGGCAGCAGTCCCTTTGTTTTCGGTCAACCCAAGAACTGGGAGTGCTTCCGTTAACCTGCAAATTAATCCCAAACCCGATATTTATATAACCATCCATATAGAAATACTTTTCCAAAGCCAATCCAGCATTTATATGTAACCGAATAACCAAATAGTACTAAGGAACCCAATAAACCAACCCAACAGAAACCATCTTTCCAAGAGGAAAAATATTTCCATCACAAGTATAAAACCAAAAACTCCAACAGAACCTAAAGGAAAACTTCATACCATTATCCAAACTTTATTCTCATAGCAAAGAACCCAGTATATATATATATATATATGTATATAAATCCGAAACTCTGAATCAGAGAACAGAACCTCCATATGTTTTACATATAAAAATCAGATTTCCAAATTATCCCGCAAATTCTCGGAAAACCCGAGAATGAAATGGAAATCCCGAAATCATCGGAAAAACCCACAGAAAATCCACAGCAATATTTTCCTAAAGAGGAAGAATCTACTGAAAGAAATTCCGAATCCGTCGGAAAATTCCGAAACCAAAAACGAAACGGAACGAAACCGAAATCCCGAATTCCCACAGGAATTGGGTTGGACCAATATCATCATAGACAGTAAAAGAATTTATCGGGTCAGAGTGTACCGGAACCGAAGCGGAACGGAACCATCACAGTGCGGAAACGGAGACGGAGACACCGTCAGCATGTACCGAACCACGCGGTCAGCGCCGGGGAGTAGATCGGAACAGCAGAGGGGCGCGCGGGGTTGAATGCCGGCGATCGGACGGCCGGGGTGGCCGCGCGGGTCAGACGGCCTCGGGATCGGGCCCGGCTGGTGGTGCGAGCGGCGACCGGGGTCGGGCGCCGGGTTCGGCGGCGGATGGCCGGCCCGGGGTGCGCCGGTCGGATGGCCCGGTAAGGGGCCGCGGGGCTCGGGTCGGAGTTCGCCGGAAAATTGGGGGTTAGGGCACGGGAGTGAGGAGTGATGGTGATGAGGGAAAATAGATGGAAGAGGAGAGCTTAAATAGGAAGAGGGGGTGCAGTTACCGGAATGGGAGAGGAAGAGTTGGCCGTTCGGCCGGCGGGGAGGCTAGGGGTCGGCGTCGGGTGGCTAACCGAGAGAACCAAGCGTCTTCGATTCCAAAAAGAAACCAACAGGACAACTAATGAGAATTTTAGTTCTCAAATTCTCTCTCTCTCATATATTAAGTTTAGTCTTAAAAGGCTAATGGGCTTAAGGAGGCTTGGGTTTGGAAGATTAAAAGGGTTAATATTTGGGCTTACAAAATCATAATTTCTTTTTAGAAAATTTACAACATAATTTTAAATCTTTATTTAATCTAAAATTGATTTATGTCTTAGGATTCTAACCGGGTTCGGGTCTGGACTGTCAATCAAAATTCCTTGTTTAATAATTTTGAAAAGAATATTTTTTTTTCTAAACTCTTACATAATATTATTTTATAAATTTACAACACATTATTTAAAATGATTAAAAATAATTACTAATATTAAATTGATAATTCACAACTTCAAATTGATAACATTACTAGAAAAATTTAATTAGCAAATAGAAATTGTAGTCTAGAAATTTACGGGTTTCACAACCTTCCCTCCTTAGAAAATTTCGTCCTCGAAATTTAAAGAGTTGGGTATGATAGGAATAGAGTTTACTATAATTAAGCAGGTACGATACTACGCTCGTAACTCAAATTCAAACAATAAGAATTTCCAATGTAATCGTGGATGAGACGGTTTAGGGACAACTTTAATTATGTCACAAACCACAAAAAAAATAAAAGATAAAAGCGAACCAAAGTGTATGAGGTTGATCAGACCATTATGCACCGGTTCTGATTAGACAATATTTTTAATGGAGGCCTCCAATAAGATACTGTCATGATCAAGCTCGAGAAAGAAATAGCTTGCAAAACTAGGCTAACTAGCAGTATATGTCAAGTTCAAAACGAAAAAAAAAAATAAAGATTGAAGGAAATAGGAATTAAGATGGCTCAAATTTTCTGATCTTCTTCTCACCTCTGACTACTCTTGCTACTGGTCTCTCTGGCACTGTAAGACTTAATCTTCTCTCTAGCTCCGAATGACCCAAAACATTACTCGGATTCAAGATGCAACTTCTGAACGTTCCTTTGGATAGTAAAAATCTTTGCAAAGACGCCATCCCAATGCTTCTGTCTATCTTGGCAATCCTGAGCTTGTCTCTAACTCTACTGCGTCAGTCGCCTACATCGTCTCATGCAAGTAGTGTACAAAGATAAATGATCTTTCCCAAGACCCTCCAAATTTCAAGACGCAAAATCTAATCTAACATATCTTCAAACGTCTGGATTATCTTCTTTGATTGTCTGCCGGTTTATACTCCATAAGTCCAGTAAGTGTGCCTCTCGTACAATACTGCCACCTTCTTAATAGTTAAACAAATTTTAAGGGAATGAAGTGAGCTGACTTAGTCAGTCAGTCCACATTATTCCAATTGATGTACTTCCCTTCTTGGAAACAAAACAATCCTGACACTGAATCCATCGTTATGTGCTTCTACTTCCACTCCAAATTGTCCAGCGACTGTAGAAATCTCTCTGCTAAATTCCTCATGTTGACAATTATCTAACTCCATACTTGGAATTTGTCCTCCTTCATTCCATAACACCAATTAATGGTACACATATCCCGATACATTGTATGGAATACTGTGACTGGTGCATTTCCTTTATTAGTTCGTTCCTCAGTTCGTCAGATGGTACACAGAGCCTCGTACCATTCTTCAGAGCTCCATCCTTGGTTATTAAGAAACCCTCAAGTGTTTTCGCCAACACTTGATCTCTCAGCTTGTAAAGTGCCTCTTCTTGAAACTGAGTCTCCTTGATCTTGTCCATCAGAGTCGAGCTCACTTGCAACTTTATTAGCACTAAATCAGCATCCAACTCCGTCCTTCTATTTCCAGACAGCATAATCTCCAGTCCAAACTTCTTGATATCTTTTAGCAGATGCCTCTCCTTGTTTAAAAACTTCGCCATCGGTATCAGCTACCACATATAATCGGTATTGCAGATCGATATTGAAATCCTTCATCAGCTTCTGTCATCTTCGTTGCCTAATGTTCAACTCTCTCTGAATGAAGACATATTTCAGACTTTTGTAGTCCGTATATATTTTCACTCCCTTTCCATAAAATAATACTTCCATAGCTTCAAAGCAAAGATAATTACAGCTAGTTCCAAATTAAGTGTGGGATAGTTCTTCTCATGAGTCCGTAATTGCTTAGATACATAAGCAATTATTTTCCCATGTTGTTGAATAACGCAACCCAAACCTTTTTCAGAAATATTACTGTAGATTAAGAAATCACCGTTTCCTGCGGTAGCGCAAGGATTGGTGCAGTGATAAACCTCTTTTTCAGCTCCTCGAATGCTGCTTGGCAGTCCTCCGTCCAGATGAACTCTTTATTTTTCCGAGTCAGCTTCGTCATAGGTTCAGCAATCTTGGCGAATTCCTTCACAACTTCCGGTATTAGTCAGCCGTAACTTCAGCTACTGAATCTTGGTATACCATTTCTCCACAGTGGCTATCTTCTTGAGATTCTTCGAAATTCTTCTCTTGTGACAATATGGGCAAAACCACCTTGTCTAAGAAAATTCACTTTTAGTTAGCTTTTCTTCTTTCCAAAACTTTTCTCATGTACTCTTCATGCTCTTCTTTAGTCTTCGAGTATATCGGAATGTCATCTATGGAGAAGACAACAAACTGATTCAAATACTCATAAAAGACTTTGTTCATGAGATTCATGAACACAACAGGAGCATTTGTCAGTCCAAATGACATGACCAACAACTATCCATAATTGAATGCCGTTATGGGAATTGTCCTCTTGATCTGTTGGTAGTCAGATCTGAGGTCGATCTTGAAAAACACCTAAAGTTCACTCAAACTGATTCAAACAGATTATCAATCTGGGAAAAAGGGTACTTGTTCTTCAGTGTCCGATAGTCGATGCACATCCGTACTATTCCATCCTTCTTGGACACAAGTGCTCCCTAGGGTGAAGCTCCGTCTTGAATGAATCTTAAAGTCTTTAGTCCATTGATCTGATCCTTCATCTTCTTGGCTTCCTTCAGGTTGATTCTATAGCATCCCTTAGAGATAGGAAAAGAGCCGAGAACTAGGTCAATGGTGAATTCTATGTCTTTATCTAGGGTAACCCATGAAGACTATGAGAAAACATCTACCATGAAGGTGTAACTAAGAATTTTATTCATATGGAGAATTACAGCAAAATAACTCTCATGTTTGTTCTAAGAACATCTTGTTACAGCTTCTTAATAAATATTGCTACACAGTGGTCTTAGGTACTAATCTTCATGGCTCTGGCTCTTGTATGAGCAGTCTCCAACTACTTCAACTTCTATGATCCTTGAATCGGCTTTATGCCTTCCTACGGTCTTTTGGATAGAGTCCTGAGGTTGACATTATAGACGCTCCAGTACAATAAAAAGATAAGGGGCAGCCCTTTACTTGATGTTCGGCAGATCTACATACCAAACATTTTCCAAATCTCTTGCGACAAATATTGGCTTGGTGACCAGGCCTTTTGCAGTAGGCACAAGTCAAAAGCTTCTTGCAATATGATTGCCGGACAGGGCCCAAATATCTTCTAGATTCATGGGTATCCCTCCTAGGATGAGGTTCCATTCCAACTTGGTTTAAAATGACTAAAGTTGCATCGATGATATTCTTCATGACTTCTCTCGTGATATCCATCTGTTCAGTTTGAATCTTCTGGCACTCCAGGATTTCTTGAAATAGGGCAACCATCGCTGATACTGGTGAAACAACAGGAGTGGGTATTTCCTCAAGGAAAAATAATCCAGTTTGAGAAGAGGTAGGATTCGACAGTGTAGTGAAAACTTCACTGGATAATTTGTAGGAATGATCAATGAGCTGATGGGGTGTAAAGCTCAAACTTGGTTGAAGAGGCGGGGTTCGATCCGGAGATGACACCACATCGCCATCAAAGTTGGTTTTGTCAATGGTCATGCTCTGGAAGGTTTAGGATGCAAACATAAGCAAGGTATCCTACCAGTCTATAATCAAAATATTTATCATATATATAATCGGTCCTAAATTGTGGCAACTTGGTGTTCTAGTATTCTAACTGTTTTCCTAGGTTTTCCTAAGTTGTTGATTGATTAGACCTGCATGGGCCACCACTAAAAACATGTCACGACCCGGTCCCCAAATACTTGGGTCGAATCGGATCATGCCCAGCCTGCACCGTTGATGAGACGACGGCAGTAAGCTGTAATCCATGTGCAAGTCATTCAACAACATTTAAGACTAAAATTGCCACAATAACATTTATTCGATAATAAAAACTTGTCCAGTACAAAAGTTTAAAGACCATAAACTGAAGTAAATCTAACTAACACCAACAGCATCTAAGGAGACGCCGTGCCATCATCGTCAGGTAGTACCGCCGGGTACAAGTCAGGATTGTTGAACAATAGCTCTGAGTCCTCAGATACTCTGGAATAGGTCATCCTCAGTGTAACCTAAAAATGTTGGTCTCCAGTCAGGAGGGAGCAAAGTACAATTATGAAAATCTACAATTCAACTAATAATTAGCAATTTGCAATTATAAACAATTTAGAAATACAATATTTTCCAACAGTTCTACAATTGAAAACATGTGATTTGAGTAAGTAACGACTATGACCGGTTTGGGATGATTCGCTGATATGGTCCGGCCTATCCCCGTGTGTGAGAGGGGTAAGCTCGTACAATTAGATTCAATTAGATTCAATGAGGGGTATTGGTCATAGACGCTACACTACTCCCCCAATATCCCGAGTCAATTAGATTCAATGAGGCAATGAGACAATAACAATCGATACTCTAGGAGAGAGTTCCATGTAGAAATGTGGTTTAAGCATGCAAGATTACTATTACTAATTAAATTGCAAACAATCACAACTGTACTTGCCTTAAACTTGATCAAACTGGAGAGTCGGTACTTCGGGGTTAACAGTCAGAAACCTCCTCGAACCCTACATTCCGGAAACTTATTTCAGAAGCAATCACAAGTTATCTAGTTACAATCTCTATTTGTCTTTCCTAGTCAATTTTAGTTAACCACAACGTTTACTAGTGCGTTGTTTTAGAAAGTCAAAATTACTTTGGTTTTTCGAGAAAACTTGTATTTTATCAAATTACGTACAAAACTTGGTATATATTCATTTGAAAACTTTGACTTAAAATATAAAGAATAAATTTTCTTTTCCTTAAAAATGAGAAAATCATGAGTTTATAATATCTTTAATTTTTCCTACGCTTTCCACAAACCCAGAACATAAAATAAAAATTATTTCCTACTTATTACAGGCCTGGGCTTATGCCCTTACAATTACAATAAATTGAAATAAGAAAAGAAACTGGTTAGTCCGAAAAATTACTTACAATTTAACAAAAGTAAATTTCCAAAATATTATTTAAAAATTATAAGTCTCAGACTCTGGTCCAACTTCATTTTCAACTACTCTGCCTCAACGTCCGGTCGAACCGGTGCGTTTGCATTTCGTTGGGGCCCAGTAACCAATTATGGTTGTCGCCCAAAATACCAAAATCATTTTAAAACCATTTTATTAATTTTTTCCGAAAATTTCGGCAGCATTCCCTTTGTTTTCGGTCAACCCAAGAACTGGGAGTGCTTCCGTTAACCTGCAAATTAATCCCAAACCCGATATTTATATAACCATCCATATAGAAATACTTTTCCAAAGCCAATCCAGCATTTATATGTAACCGAATAACCAAATAGTACTAAGGAACCCAATAAACCAACCCAACAGAAACCATCTTTCCAAGAGGAAAAATATTTCCATCACAAGTATAAAACCAAAAACTCCAACAGAACCTAAAGGAAAACTTCATACCATTATCCAAACTTTATTCTCATAGCAAAGAACCCAGTATATATATATATATATGTATATAAATCCGAAACTCTGAATCAGAGAACAGAACCTCCATATGTTTTACATATAAAAATCAGATTTCCAAATTATCCCGCAAATTCTCGGAAAACCCGAGAATGAAACGGAAATCCCAAAATCATCGGAAAAACCCACAGAAAATCCATAGCAATATTTTCCTAAAGAGGAAGAATCTACTGAAAGAAATTCCGAATCCGTCGGAAAATTCCGAAACCAAAAACGAAACGGAACGAAACCGAAATCCCGAATTCCCACAGGAATTGGGTTGGACCAATATCATCATAGACAGTAAAAGAATTTATCGGGTCAGAGTGTACCGAAACCGAAGCGGAACGGAACCATCACAGTGCGGAAACGGAGACGGAGACACCGTCAGCACGTACCGAACCACGCGGTCAGCGCCGGGGAGTAGATCGGAACAGCAGAGGGGCGCGCGGGGTTGAATGCCGGCGATCGGACGGCCGGGGTGGCCGCGCGGGTCAGACGGCCTCGGGATCGGGCCCGGCTGGTGGTGCGAGCGGCGACCGGGGTCGGGCGCCGGGTTCGGCGGCGGATGGCCGGCCCGGGGTGCGCCGGTCGGGTGGCCCGGTAAGGGGCCGCGGGGCTCGGGTCGGAGTTCGCCGGAAAATTGGGGGTTAGGGCACGGGAGTGAGGTGTGATGGTGATGAGGGAAAATAGATGGAAGAGGAGAGCTTAAATAGGAAGAGGGGGTGCAGTTACCGGAATGGGAGAGGAAGAGTTGGCCGTTCGGCCGGCGGGGAGGCTAGGGGTCGGCGTCGGGTGGCTAACCGAGAGAACCAAGCGTCTTCGATTCCAAAAAGAAACCAACAGGACAACTAATGAGAATTTTAGTTCTCAAATTCTCTCTCTCTCATATATTAAGTTTAGTCTTAAAAGGCTAATGGGCTTAAGGAGGCTTGGGTTTGGAAGATTAAAAGGGTTAATATTTGGGCTTACAAAATTATAATTTCTTTTTAGAAAATTTACAACATAATTTTAAATCTTTATTTAATCTAAAATTGATTTATGTCTTAGGATTCTAACCGGGTTCGGGTCTGGACTGTCAATCAAAATTCCTTGTTTAATAATTTTGAAAAGAATATTTTTTTTTTCTAAACTCTTACATAATATTATTTTATAAATTTACAACACATTATTTAAAATGATTAAAAATAATTACTAATATTAAATTGATAATTCACAACTTCAAATTGATAACATTACTAGAAAAATTTAATTAGCAAATAGAAATTGTAGTCTAGAAATTTACGGGTTTCACAACCACCGCTCACTGAAGTTCGTATCCTCACCGCCCATCACTGGAGCCAGCCTCGCCTTCGTCCACCGCAGGGCGTCATCTTCATCACCGGATCTACCTTGACAACGTCAGCAGTACCGGAATCGCCATCGTCGAGTCTCCAGTTCAGCGCCGCCGTGCGTAACCACAGATCCGGCCATCACTCGCCGGGATCGGGTCTCCAGTGCACTGACAGAGGCTGCTGACCGACTTCAACTGCAGTGCCAGCCGCCTCGAAGGCCGTGCGCGCCCCATCGGTCCTCGTGCTGCCCCTCGAGAACCGAGGAGCCGCCTAGGCTGTCGTGCTGCCTCTTCAAAGCTCGTGAGGCCATCTCTGGCTCTGTGCATGACTCTTCAGTTCCCGAGTCGACGCTCAAGCCCCGAGAAGCCTGACTTCGCCGCCACCGCCGGATCAAGCCGCCTCGTTGTACCGTCCGCCACCGCCTCTTTGGAGCCACCACGCCGGGGACCGCCGGGTCTCGCCGTTGCCGAACCATCCTCGACCATCGTCGAGCTTAGATCGATCTCCTCCGATCCTTCCGACAGCTTGAAGACCACGCGCCTCGTCGAGCAGCTCTAGAGCGCTGCCGCCGCCCTCCCCGAGAGACACCGACCAGATCCGCCGTGCTTCAAGGTGAGCGTTCTCCTCTCTCTCTCTCGAACCCCCTTTTCTTTCTTGCTTATTTCTGGAGTTTCGAGATTAGGTTGGGGTTTCATAGTCGGGGGAAGAAGTAGAACCTAGATCTAGGGTTTTGGATCACAGAGAAGAAGGGAGTGGACTGGGTTGCGGCTAAGTGATGGCTGGGTTTTCTGTTTCGGCTAGGGTTTCAGAAGAGTGAAGGTAGAGAGAAGGTTTAGGGTTTGGGTTCATGAGACTGTGGCCATACGAAGAAAAATGAGATTTGGGTTAGAGCTTCTCGAAGAAGCTGGAGGAAGAGGAAGGGGATGGGGCTTGTCGGCTGGCTGGGGATTGAATGGGAAGAGAAAGAAAGAGAGAAGAGGATTATATGGTTATGTTAATGTTGTGGGCCGGATTTTTGTGTACACATAGTTTGGGCTGGAGTGTTCAGAGGAAGGATTTATAAAAAATGAATGTTAAGTTTATTATTAGGGACAGTCGAGCTAGGCTGTGAGTACAGACTGGGCTGGGCTTGTATTGGCTGGGGCCAGTGTTGGACTTGGGAAGAGTTTTTGATCTTCATGAATTATTTTGCTACTTCCTATATTAGTTAAAAATTTGGGTT
Source organism: Iris pallida (assembly GCA_029216955.1). Taxonomy (NCBI): domain Eukaryota; kingdom Viridiplantae; phylum Streptophyta; class Magnoliopsida; order Asparagales; family Iridaceae; genus Iris; species Iris pallida. The sequence goes on along the minus strand of JANAVB010028820.1, from coordinate 7,105,811 downwards.
TACTTTTTTTATTGTTAATAATAAATTAGGCTGGAATATTGTAAATAAGCTAGGTTGAGTAATGGGCTTGCAGATTTTGGCTTATTATTATTAGCATGATTATTATTAATCTTATTTTTAATTGTATCATTTATGATATTTTGGTAGCAATATTCTAGTGTATCTAAATGTTATGTTACTAAATAAATTTCTTGCTAGCTAGAGTATGTATTATTGCTAAATAGTTAGTTTTTAGATAGTAAATAGTTTAGCTAGTGAGTATTTTCTAAACATAAATGATTTCTTACTGAAAATAGTTAAGGGTATTCACTAGTAATTATTTTGATTAAAACTATATTACATTTTTCTAAAAATATGGTTTAAAACCAAGTTTCTATATAGTAGACTAGTATATGTATCTATCTAGTTAATCCATAAAGATTATTAAACTATTTAAGTAATTAAATGGTTTATAAATACTTAGCTAGTTAGCTATCTAGAAAATTGTCATTACTTCAACTCTAACAAATTGTACAACTACCAGGTGATCCTTTACATCTATGCAGTACTACTCACGTGCTTCCAAGGCGAGGCAAGTACACCGATTTGACTTTTACTGTCTTTCTGTCTTACATTCATGTGCCATGTTCTCATATCGGACACGAGATACACACGATTGTCTTGTACCTTGTTCATTGCATCGTGAGTCATTGTTTATTGCGAGGATTGGGGGAAATATTAGCTTTTGTGTGACCACACCCAACATAGGTATTGTGGATAGCCTAATCGTACACTTCACGTACGATGAAGCCGGATCTTGTAGAATTAATTGATTGTGGTCCTTAGCCGGTCACACATTAGTTTAATATTTCAAAATGTCACACTTGCATTGATTGTCATGTTCATTGTCTTGTTCATTGATAGCCGTGATTCATTGTCTTGCATATTGATTGTCGCGTTCATTGCCTGCAGTTTCACATTACATTCTGCTACCGTAGTTTCATTTCCAGTTCTAGTATTCTAGTTTCACCTTGTATTCTGTACTACAGATTATATTGTATATTGTTCTTGTCGGGGTTGTACTTTGCTTTTTTTCTGACAGGATACGTTGCAGGTGAGCTTGAGGCCACATGGAGCATGTGATTGCATTGGATATTGCAGCATTTATTTTATTTATTTTCTGGAGATTGTATTTTTTATGATTTTATCATTGTATATTTATTTGACCGGATTTGTCTCCGGATGACTTTGTACTAAAATGATTTGGTGGATATGGGTGATTTTCTGGAAACGTTATATATAAAGCTGTGGATGTTTACATTACATTGTGACTTGAAGTTTTCCTTAGCATTGTACAGCTTACTTCGTCGTGTCCATCGACGAAGGCAGGGCGTGTCCGACTCGTGTCCGATTATTCGAGAGCGGTTCGTGACAGGTTCTAACAATCTCAAAGCTAGACCAGCACAATGGAAAACTCTTGTGCCTCTCTCCTCGATACCAGCTTTAACAAACTGGAGAAGTTCGACGGAGAACACTTTCAAATCTGGAAGAGAAAAATCACCCTCAATCTTCAACTAGTGGACGTCGATCATGTGTTGATCAAGGCTGAACCAACGATTCCAGAAGGACCGACAACTCCAGAAGGTGGTACAGCAGATGCCATTGCTGCTGCACAAGTCAAACCGACCAAATGGAGAAGGGATAATAGTCTCTGTAGGCTATTGATTCTGAATGCAATGGAGGACTCCCTGGCAGAGTCATACTCCAAGAATACTTCTGCTAGGTATATCTGGGAGTCCTTGGGAAAGCTGTATGAAGACGATGAAAATAGATCAAAAATCTTCATCGTCAAGAAGTACCACAAGTGGCTCTTCGAAGACGAGAAGGCTATGCTGCCTCAGGTAAAAGAGTTCTTGAAGATGTGCCAGAAGCTAGAAGATGAGAAAATGCCCCTCGTCGACAAGTTTGTTGTTGGAGGGATTGTCTCTAAACTTCCTGCTGGATGGAGTACATTCTATGCAAGAATGCACCGAAAGCAGAGGATATTAGCTTGGAAGATCTCCTTCAAAAGATCCATGTTGAGGACGAGATGCGTTCTCAACAGAAGATGGACACCCTGTCCAAACAGTTGGCTAAGGCCAATCTGGTGCAGATAAGAGAGCCCAAAGGGAAGCAGGTGGCTTCTCATCACAAAAAGAAGGATTCCACTAATCTGAAAGTGAAGGGTCCTTCATTTAAGCAACAGAAGTCCAAGTCCCACGTGACTTACTTCAATTGTGGCAAGAAAGGCCACTACAAGAGTGAATGCAGATCCAAGTCCAAACAATCAGAGAAAGGTGAGCCTAGTAAGGTTTCCTTGGTTTCTAACATTGTTGCTATGATCGCTCAGGTCTCAACTGTGGGGGCTGACTCTGACTGGTGGATAGACACCGGTACGACATGTCATGTCTGTTCTGACAAGGAATGGTTCATCACGTACCAGCCAACGTCTGAGAAAGTTGTCATGGCGAACCAGGCCCAAGCTGAAGTTCTGGGGATCGGGACTGTGAAGCTGAAACTCACTTCTGGGAACACTATGACGCTCCAAGGAATAAAGCATGTTCCGGTGATTGCCAAGAACCTGATCTCTGGGAGCCTGCTTAGCAACGCAGGCTTGAGGATGGACATTAATGCTGTTCAGATGGTAATGTCCAAGAAGGGAACTTACTTCGGAAAGGCTTATCAAACCGAAAGGATGTTTAAAATTCAGCTTGTAAACCAGTCTAACGAAATCAATGCAATTGCTCTTTCTGATTATTCTCTTGAGTTGTGGCATAATAGGCTAGCACATGTTCATTGTAAAAGAATAAACAAAATGTCTAGTCTATGACTTATCTCCAAATGTGGGGGTATGGTAGAGAAGTGTGAAGTATGTACTTAGATAAAGATCACTAGAAAACTCTTTCATCGGGTCAATCGAAGCACAGATCTTCTGGAGTTGGTACACTCCGATATCTGTGACTTCAAACAATTCTCTACAAAAGCCGGATGAAGTATTTCATAACCTTCATCGATGACTTCTCTAAATACGCATTCGTCTACTTGCTCAAATCTAAAGACGAAGCGTTCGAGAAGTTCAAGGAGTTCGGGGCCGAAGCTGAACGGCAAACTGGACAACAACTCAAGAGTTTGAGAAGTGATCGAGGCAGAGAATATCGGTCTCATGAATTCGTATCGTTCTGCAAAGAACATGGAATCATCTGCGAGACTACTGCTCCGTATTCTCCTCAATCTAACGGAGTAGCAGAGAGGAAGAACCGAACGTTGACAGAAATAATGAACTCAATGCTGCTAACTGCGGGTCTTTCAAAAATGCTACTGGGGAGAAGCTGTATTAACGGCCACTTTCATTCTGAATAGAGTGCCATATGCAACTTCTGACATAACTCCTCATGAACTCGGGTTCAAAGTCAGACCTAACTTGAATGTCATTCGAGTGTGGGGGTGTCTGGCTTATGTGAAGCTCCCAGATCTGAAGATTCAAAAACTGGGGACAAAGACTACGAAGGCGATCTTCTTGGGGTACGCTGAGAAGAGTGATGCTCGAAGATTTCTTGACATTGAGTCAAATTATATCATTGAATCTCGTGATGCTGAATATTTTGAAGATAAGTTTGCAAGACACAAAAACATTGTTCTCCCAGACATTCCGGAGAATGATGTAGGTGCAAATGAGACTGAGATCTCATATGAGCCAGTAGTCCAAGATGAAGTTGTTGGTGGAGAAACAACAATTGAACCAGAACTCGCTGAGCCGTCGACGAAGCGAGCAAGGAGGCCGAAGAGCTTCGGATATGACTTCGTCACCTATCATGTGGAAGCAGATCCGCTTACCTACGATGAGGCGATGAAGACCAGAGATGCTGTCTTCTGGAAGGAGGCAATAGACAATGAAGTTGAATCAATTACCTCCAATAACACATGGGTGTTAGTTGATTTACCCGAAGGAGCAAAACCCATCGGATGCAAGTGGATCTTCAAGAAGATGATGAAAGCTGATGGAACCATTTACAAATTCAAGGCCAGGTTAGTGGCCAAGGAGTTTTCTCAAAAGCAGGGGATCGACTACTTTGACACAAATGCTCCAGTAGCATTGATGACAACCATCAGATTGTTGATTGCCCTTGCGGCAATACACAAACTGGTGATACATTAGATGGATGTGAAACCAGCATTCCTGAATGACGAGCTGACCGAGGAGATTTATATGTAACAACCAGAAGGATTTGTCGTCAGATGCCTAGAAGACAAAGTCTACAAGTTGGTATAATCTCTATACGGCTTAAAGCAAGCTCCCAAAATGTGGCATGAGAAGTTTGACAAAGTTATAAGATCAAACGGCTACAGGGTAAGCGAAACAGAGAAGTGTGTCTATACTAAATTTGCTGATGGAAGAGGAGTCATCGTTTGTCTGTACGTGGATGACATGCTAATCCTAGGTACGAATATAAGCTGTGTCACTGAGACAAAAAAGTTCCTCTCGACAAAGTTCAGTATTAAGGACTTGGGGGATGCTGATGTTATCTTGGGACTCAAGATCATCCGGACAGACACTAGATTGGCACTGTCATAATCTCATTACATTGAGAAGATGCTCACTCGATACGGGTATCATGATCTTCCTATAATTGATACGCCGTACCAAAGTGATCTGAAGCTGGAGCCAAACTCGAAGGAAAGCGTCAGGCAATTGGAGTACGCTAGCGTCTTCGGGAGTTTGATATACGCTACTACTGCCACCAGGCCTGACATAGCTTTCGTCGTGGGAATGCTGAGTCGATTCACAAGCAATCCAGGCGTTGAGCACTGGAAAGCTGTGAAGCGTGTTATGAGATATCTCAAGAAGACTCAGACATATGCACTGCACTTCAGCGGAGAGCCGTCGGTAGTAGAAGGCTTCAGTGATGCCAGCTGGTGCTCAGAGTTGGAGAGCGAGAGGTCCACTGGTGGATTCATTTTCACCATGGGTGGAGCTGCTATATCGTGGAAGTCGAATAAGCAGACTATGCTCTCGCGATCTTCTATAGAATCTGAGTTCTTTGCACTTGATACCGCAGCAGATGAAGCAAAATGGCTTCAGGAGCTCATGTATGTTCTCCAGTGGTATGCAGATACCGGCAATTCTGATATACTGCGACAACCAAGTGACTGCGGCGGTGGCATCAAATGATCTCTTCAACGGAAAGAAGAGAATTGTGCGATTAAAGCACATGATAGTGAACGATCTCATCAAGAGAGGTGTCATTACAGTAATCGATGTTCGGAGTCAGGAGAACCTGGCGGATCCGTTCACGAAGGGCCTCAAGCGTCAGCTTGTTGAAGACACAGCAGGAAAGATGGACATGAAGGCATTATGATAATATGTCTTTGTAATCCTACCATAAAGTTTTATGTTATTAGTTCAAAGAGAAATCTACTAGACATCTAACTTTCGGTTCAAGGGAGGACCACTGACTGGAAAACTATCAGGTAACAGTGGGTACTCGTTCTTGAGAACATAAAAGGGTTACGAACCAATAACCACTGTTGTCTACTATTATTTTCTGCGGAAAATGGATCCTGTGTTGAGGTTGGCTTAAATGCCTTAATAAGTTCTCAGACAGAGTGAATGCCTGGTGTGCTTTACAGGAAGCACGGTAGCTGTAACCCCCTGTTTTCAAAATTTTAATAAATGAAAAACAATTCCAAATTTGCCCCAAATTGTTTCCATTATGTTCTAAATATTTTCTATTAATTTTAGAATTTTTTTGCGATTTGTTTGGAGTCGTTTGGACGTCATTTGAATTTTTTGTAATTAAATAACTGCTACCGTAAAAGCTGTATTTCTTTCCGTTTTGGCAAAACGATAAAAATCTAACCCTAGGGTCAAGTTAGTAATTTACCATGGTTAGTTGTCCTAATTTTATTTTTCTATAAATAGGCTCTCATCCCAATGTAAAAATCCTAATTCAAAAATCCATTTTAATTCAAATCCTCAAATTTATTATTTTTATTCTGTCACTGAGCAGTGAACAGTAACATTACTGTTCACCCGACCGCCGACCGAGACTCACCGCCGGCCACCTATCTCCGGCGACCCCCGTTCTCGGCCACCCGACGCCGCCGTCGACCGCCGAGGCCACCGTCGAGTTGAGCACGACGTGCTGGACGCAGCGCCGCCGTCCGTTCCCATCGCCGACCACTGCAGCACCATCGACGACCACCGCAGCACCTAGGTTAGCTTCGTTCTTCCCCGACTCTCAGGCGATCGCCAAATTCTTTATACGAGAGTGTTCGTCTCAACACGACGAACGTTTTGCCCCCATTTGCGTCGTGTCTAGACACGTGGACACGGAGTAACACTTAGCCCTAAGCGAGACACGGGGACACGAAGGAGGAGACCTGTAGCTCCCCTTCCCGAAAATTTAAAATATTCTTATTATTATTTATTTTATTTAAATGGTGACATTTGTAGATTTTATAAAAAATTAATTATTGGCTTACTGAATTTCGTTACTATTATTATTATTATTATTGGAGGTTATATAATATTAATATTACTATTGTGGTGATTAAATATAAATTATTTATTATTAATAGTTATTAGTATTTTATTCTCTATCAAGATATATATATAAATATATATATGATATGTGTGTATGTGTATCTATGTAAAATATATATTATACATATATATATTAGGCTTAAAAAAATAGAACAGGATAAAGAAAGAGAAAAAGAAAAAAAAAACAAAAGGGAGCCCGGCCCGGCCCAGCCACCTCAACCCGGGCCGAGCTCTCAAAAGTTAGCATGAGACCGAATAAAATCAGCATGGCCGAAAACATCTCTCCAATTACTTCCATCATTTGTGCTTTCATAATTTCAAAATCGACAATATGAGAAAGGTCATATCTGCATTACCCATTTTTCTCAGGTCTTTTGCAAACGACTTGGTTGATGAGGACTTTGGCTTCTTACTGAAAACAAAATTGGGAAGTATAGGGGAAGCCCACCCTTCAGCCCGACCTACATGGCCATAACCGAGCCTAGGCCCACGAACCCTTCCCAGCTGAACATTAATTTCCTTTCCCCCAGTTGAATGACCCAGCAATATTGGCGACCCGGCCGAGCGCCAGTTTTCCCGACTTCCCGACTGCTCCTATATAACCGAATAGAGAAAGAGAGAAGGAAAACTCTAAACCCTAACGCCGTCTACAGCGCCACCCTCCCTTGACTGAACGACCACTCCGCCACCACGCGCGCCGCCGCACGTCGCCGGCGGCCAGGGCCGTGCGTGCGCGCGTACGAACAGGGGAAGATGACAGCAGCAGCGCCATAACCGACCACCAGGTAACCCCCTATCGAGATTAATTTCTTGCCGAATACTCGATGAAATTTCGATCTACGAAATCCTACGTATAGCCTATATGACCCTTTAGTAATCCTGGTAAATAGATTCGATCATGATGGATCAGTCAGTCCCGAGATTCGATCGAAAGATCGATGAAAATCAGTCCTAAAACAGGACATAAAACCGACCCAACCCCCTGTATTGGAAGGCGAATTGCCGCTAACCTGAAGAGAAATTTCGAAATCTATTTAAACAGTATTAGAGACAACCTAAACGACCTGGGAACCCCATCATTAGTTTTAATTCTAGTTGTTTGGATAGTAAGAGAAATCCAATCGAAAATCAGGAAAAACAGTTTTAGAAAATATAGATTTTCAATGAAAACGCTCCACACGACGTGCGTCACGCCAATCCGGACGACGTGGTCGCGAACCGAAAGCATCAAAAGCTGCGTAATAGCTTCGCGGTCGTGTGGGCTTTGGCGGAATTCAAATTGGTCGCGTGTGCGCGACGAATTTGATGCGTATCCGTCGGAATTCACCGTATCGTGCACGTTGTAAATTTCTCAATTACTTTGTGCACGTTCGTCAGATCGAGACGAAACTTGCGCCAACAGGACCGTATCGTTTTTTTGGTCCTGCATGCCAAGTTTGGTCCGATTCTGAGACTATTGATAAAATCACCGTTTTGCGGGCCCCACGGTCCAACTCAACGGGCGATTTTGTGCACGGCCCGCCGGAATCCAACTTTGGACATACGGTTGGGTTCGTATCGGAAAACTGGATCCGTAGACATGTAGTTTGACGACTTTAGAGACCATTGACTCTGGCACACTTTTCGGTGCAAAGCGGGTCCAACGGCGGACATCGTTTTTGTCCGAAATTACCGTTTTGCCCCTGTGTCCAGAATTGGACGTAAGGACAGGCAATCCTAGCTAATTGGACTATTCTGAGATCATTGGTATTGTTTATTTCAGCTTCCGGGGACTGTTGTACGGGTTTTGACTATAGTGGCACATTGAGTAGTTCAGATTGTCGGTTTCACCAGCAAAGGACCACAGGCGAGTACAGTTTATTGTCTGCATTTCGATATTGATCTTTACTATATTTCATTGATTAGTCATTAGTTATGTGATTATTTTCTATTATAAATTGTTGAGTCGGGAATAAGAAGTACCAAGGATGTGTGATCTGACCTTAGACCGTGTAGACCGTGTAGACCGTGTTGCATTTATTTTTGTAGACAGTGTAGACAGTGATTTATTTATTGCAAAGTAGACCGTGTAGACAGTGATTTATTTATTGCATTTAAACTGTGTAGTTCGTGATTATCATTCTGTAGACAATGTTTCTTTATTGCAATATTTTCTGTAGACCGTATAACTGTAGACCGTGTAGACCGTGTCGCATAATTGTCCCGAGATCGATCACATATCAAAGGTACTTCTAACAGTTGGGGAAAGTATTTAGTGTCTATTTATTTACTATTGGTTTTCTGTATTTCCTGTTTATTTTCAAAACCCATGATTGATGTCTAACCTTTGTTTTATAGTCATTTTCTTTATTGAAATTGCTTTCAGTGAATTGTGCTCGTTCCATTCCTGACTGGAAACCAATATTTTCAGGTTAGCCGTGGATTCACTTAGCTCGGGGAGTGATGGAAATACTTGCAGGCAAAGCCTAGAGACTAGTTAGCTAGTTGAGCTGTAGTCAATCATTTATCTGTACAAGTTTATATTTTTCTACAAATGTAAAACTTGTGATCATTGTAAATTAAATTAATTTTGTGAATGAGTATTATTTGTGATTTTGATCTTCGTGGCCGTGACAGCGTTCTACCGCCGACACTGCGGCATAGGCTGGCTTGGACACGTCTCGTATCCGTCTTTAAAAAAAAAACGGGTGCGGGTCGTGACAAGTTTTTGTGGTGGCCCATGCAGGTCCGTCTTTGCAAATCATGCGAACTCGTGATAGTATTCAAGTTAGTTGTACTATTGCGAGCCTGCGGCAAGGAGATGCTCATTCACGAAATTAAGATTAATTTAATTTACGAGAATGACTAGGACTAGGAGTCCCTCATACAAATTTATCGATGGGTAGTCTAGGCCATGCAATGTAGATAAGGAGTTATTAATTTTGATAGAGTGTCAGATCCTTATAGGTATACTATTACCTCTTGATATGACAATAAGATCCAATGTGGATAGATTATTCACTTGGTGAGACATGGCTTCCTAGTATTAATGATCTAACCCTGATAAATTGATTAAATCCTTCTCATTGCCTCTTAGATATCATCCTCATATCTTAGTCGAACTGCCTATTTAGTTCCTACTTGCCCTAGGAATTATTATTTTCTGATTTTGTTATCTATATGCGAACCTTGAATAAGTCTCGATTCGAAGTTTTCCTCTGCGGGTTGAATACACATGGAGTAGATATTAGAATGTTTGTATTTCTTTTGTCCTCAGTTATTTCTTTCCTGTTCAATCCTTTATTTTAGGGGTTGTGACTGATGGGACAAATATTTACGCCTTATTACATAGTCGACTTGTTTGAATCCCTAGAAGCCCAAATTTTTTTACATACTTTAGTAAAAGGGATGTAGCTAACTTATAATGGCAGGACAGCAGCGCACTGTCGTCATTTATTTAAATTTTAGAGACTATGGATTCACTGTGGCCAGCAGCGCACTGGCGAGACACGACCCCTAGAGTTGGAATTTGTTTAAGAAATATAGGTTATAGAATGTTATTAAGACTATGGCTAGTGGTCCTCTTTGACCATAGTCACACTGGTATCAACATAAAGTAGAGTATCGGAGAGCATGTCACATCTGAATCACGAAACCAAGGGTTTACCACAGCCCAATTTTACGGGCGAGGCGTAGTCCTCGGTGAAATAATTTCAGACGTGATTACAAGTTAAGGATACTATAGAGGATAAGACGGTGCCCTGTGTGTTCCATAAGATCCGAGGCCAATATTGGTGGAAGTTTGTAAGTTGGATAGCACGTCTCCCGATCTAGCATTCCGTGGTCCTTGTGACCTATTGACGAGGATATCGACTGACACTAATAGGTTTACCTAGAATAGGAAATTTAGAATGTCCATAACCCATTAGTCGACCTAGTCCTTGTGGATCAGAAGATAGTCGGAAGACTGTATAAGCAAGAACACCAGGTGAAGTTTGATTCCCTCAAAACTCGTACTATTTGTGCCTTCTTTCAAAAATCTTGTATATATAAAATTTGACTATTTTGACCAATGTTGCTATCACAGCCTAGTTTTGCAAGCTCACTCTGTTCTCGAGCTTGATTCGAGGCATATGTTTAGTGGGGACGCCTGCTAACTTATTGTCTAATCAGAATCAGTGTATTATGGTCTGATCAACCATGATGCATTTGGTTCGCTATTCGTTTATTACACTACGTGGATGGAGATATATAGGTATCTAGGATCTCATCCGCGACTGCTTTGACAATTCCTCTTGAATTATACGTTCGCCTTTTGGATCACGTAATTGTATTCAGTAACATCTCCCTTGAATTCTTTATTGTTTTCGTCTTTCACCGATTTGGAAAGACGGAAACGCGTGATTGGTAGAGAGATACCGCGTATCTCCATGGCTATGGTAGTTGTATACACAAGGGTAGTTATCGTCAGCCAGTTAAGTGATCGAGCTACTCGTTCTCCACTCGACCCCAAACTGTTATCGGGACATTCAAGCCATCTGAATTCGAGAATGATTAGGGTTTTACCCTTAGACGACTGCCAACCTAGGAGACTATCACTCCTCAAGAAACCAATCATCGTGAGTCTCTAACTATCTGCTTGAAGCTTGCTTTAACTAGCAACCCTTGTGCCTTGACTCAACCGTCCCTCGACCAAGGCCCACAGTTTAGACATGAGATAATAGACAAGGGTAAGGACAATCATTTACCGTGACTATGGTAGATACTCATCCCGAGATTGGTTTCCAACAAATATTACCCTAGTTATGTAAATTTTGATATTAAGACCTAACTAGTGTTGGAACACCACGGTCACTTGCTTAGCTAATACCATAGATTAAATACCCTGTCAAATTGTGATCTACCAGTTGTCAACAACAATGCATGATCACTACGGGCCCATACCACTAGAACCCTTGTGACAATAGTCTGACAGGTTTGACACAACTAGAGTTTCACGACTCAGTTGTTAGAAATCCTTTTAGATGATGTGCCTTAGAGTTGGTTACCCCGTCGATAACTCCTGTATACAGTGGATGAGTAGATCATTCCATTTTATCGACCTTGTGTCCTTGTACACACTCGTTTTTCGTTTATTGAGGAACGATCCTTGATTTGACTTATATATCGTATCCAGATACGTCGTGCCCTATTCCCTATTAACAAAGAGTCGAGGTACAGTATCTGGACTTTGGGAACCCTCTAACCTCAACATTCCTAAGACCATGTCCTATTTTTAAGGTGGGTAGACTGTAAGCCTCCTACAATTTTAGGATATACGAAGATCACCGATTGATTAGAACAAATTATTATTTTATTAGAATGATAGTTAGTGTCTTATTGGACTCCCACTTTCCATTTAGATCGTTTTGTGTTCCAGGCCGTGTCATTAACAATCGGGGCACGAGACCAGCTATTACCTTCCAATAAATTTCATATGCAAGATCTAGACGAGTCCACCTTCATCTAGGTATATCACGTCCCACTCAAACCCGTCCCCTTGTGTAATGACCCGCTCCGCCCTAGCGGAACGCCGATTCAAACGGCAAGTGCAACGACTCAAACGAGCCGTCGATCCGAAGAGTTGGCATCGACCTGATGAAGAATCGATGCAAGGCTTACATTGGCCGTCAAGATGAATCCAGACTTAGACTTTCAAAGGCGCGCTCGGAGTATCGCTCGGCCGATTGCGAACATCGCTAAGGTGGGTGGCTCCGATGAACCCGTCTTTGCTTAGCCTAGACACATAACAATATGGATACTATCACGAGAATCGCTAGGCGATAACACCGTGCATGCTAATAAAGGACTCAACGCACCTAGCTAAGGGAATAATCCCATCATGTATGCTTGTATAGAATATGGAAAAGAACATAGAAAATGTGAGAACTCTCATACCGCGCTCCACGCTCGTGCTAAGGCACAAGCTTACGTGCTAGCCCCTTATGCGTTCAACAATGAAACAATGAATGGTTTACAACACTGAAATGGAAGACTATCGACATAGTCGCTCCGAGTAGAGTATAGCAACATTAAAAGGCTACGGGACCAATGGGTCGCCAAGGCGACTCCCGCACAGGGAGTTGCAAAATGTATAAATGAATGAATGAAAGAATAAGTAAATGAATGAATCGACGAATGAAATGAATGAATATGTGAATGAATCAAAACGAATGAACAAGTGAAAGAAAGAAAGAAAGGAAAGAATGAAGAAAGGATAAGAAAGAAAGGAATGGTTAGCGACAGGTGTGACGGGCACGTACAACGGGGCTCGCTACCCGCGCTGCACGGACGCCAACCTGGTCGATAACGCATTATGGCTAAGGGTTAGCCTATGGCTCAAGACAGCCATTAAGTTAAAATGATAATAAAATACGAAATGGTCGTGGACGGCTCGTGCACGAGCGAAAAGGGATTCCAAGGGCAACGAACGACGATTTCGTGGCCGGCCTAGGCGGAATCATGGCCTACGGGCGGACAGGTGTGCGGGCTTGGGCACATAACCAAACGTAGGGCCGGTTATTCAATAGTCTATCAAGGTGTACCAGCCATCACGCTTGATAGATGAGAATGCCACAGGGAAAATGTCCATAATGGCTGACTTGCCAGCGACCGGTGCATATAGATTAAGTGGGCTTGCTGGTGGCAATCCACGTGCAAGTCCTTGCATTGAAATCAAAGTAGTCTAAGTGAACTAAACAAAGCGCCTTCTGAATAGGCTTGAAATATATCACACCGAATGATAAAGAGTACTTTATGAAGTGAGTTAGAAAACACGCCTACGACGCGCTAGAAACTGAGGCAGGAACACGCCCTTGATATTGAATGTTCCCAAGATTCACGTTATGATATTACACATGAATTGTTGGCTAACTTGGTTTACATTGAACAGGGAAGGCCGGACAGTAAGTATGGATAAGTTATGCATGTATTTCCATGCGACACTTGTATTCAACAACACGAGATAGGCTATGAAATATGCCATGAAACTGATCCTAAGGCAAGATTAGAAAGACAATGAATGATAGAGATGCACAAAAGTAAATAGAACGTGTTTGGTAATGATAGCGTTGTGGGCGAGCTAGCCTTCCCACCAGTGCATAACAATGTACTGATAACCCCACAGTCTGCTTGCAGGAAGCAGGAAATGTCGGCGGGTGCGGAGCTTCCATCGAATGAGCTAAGGCGCGGACTGGTGCCTTGGAATGTTGCAGAAGCTGAGGCACCCTATACAGGACATAATGTATCGGAACATCGCCATGAATCATTCCATCTTGTAAGCCACTTGGCACGCCTTTTATGTTTCAGAGAGAGAGCTTGAGCGATTTGTAATACCGGCCTAGCGCCGCTTGTAAACTTCTTGAAAATCAATAAAGAGTTTTGAATTCGCTTCAATTTGTGTTCATTTACTTTCCGCTGCAAATGGGGACACTCTGTGCGACTCTGTGGCCTAGCTCAAATCGGCCGTTTCTGGACTTGGCCTTGCACAGGCGCAACCTAGGCCCGTGCGGCATCACGCCTTAGCGAGAACGATCGCTCCTGCGGGAGCGGGGCGTGACATAGTGGTGTCAGAGCACGGCTTTACGTCCTTGGACATCATTTTGATTTTCTCAGTTTTGAAAGCTCGTTGAAAACAAAAGAAGTGTACGCTCTCTCTCATTGTGCTTTGGGATGTTCCATACAATAAGTCTAATATTTTTAAAAGTTCGTATAAGTACTCGGTTGAACGGAATCGATAGACGAAGGCCTTTATGCCGAACCACGACATACTTGAGTTGGAAGAAACCGATGCTAAGAGTTGCAACCGTAAGACGTGCTTGAATAACCTTATGCTGACAATAGCGAACGAGTACATGAGACCGAAGTATAGTTCAAACGGGATGGTTATGCACGCAGCCTTTTGGCTAAGTTGTGCCGAGTATCGCGCACCTAGACTTTATGGTGGAAACGAGTTACGAGCGAGATTGACTATCGCTTGGACGAGAATAAGGGAGACTTAGAACGTATGTCGATAGAGACGCTACTTGACCGGCGCTAAAGCGAACACGGGGAAATGGTTCTTAGATTTTGAAGAATGAGCGAACGCGCAATTGGACAAGTCGATCGGGAGTCGAATAACCTTTCGAGGATTTGTAGAATTACTTGACTCCGAGTGGTGTATGTGATAGCTTCGAAGAAGGAAAAGAGCGAGTGTCGATGACTAGTCGAATGGCTCGAACCCTGAGTGGTGTATGGACATTATAGAAATTGTTCGAGCGAGACTAAAGGATTTACGAATAGAACGAGTGTGTCGGCAAGCGATGATATCGCGCAAGCCTTGGAACGAGTAACGCTTAGTTGGTTTCGACTTCGAGAGTCTCAAACGAGATATCATTCGGACGAATTAAGAATGCGTAGTGCGAATCATGAAACGAATGAAGGTCTTGGTCGAGGAAACATTGAAGATCGTGTATACGATTTTGAAATTAGTTGAATGGATTAAAACTTGAGTTAAGGTGAATTACGCATGGACGAGATCGGGAATAGCACGGTCGAAAGATAGCGCGCATGGAAAACGTTGGTTTGAAGATACGAGAATGAATAAAGAATTGGAATGAATGTTGCTCGATGACGAGTTAGCACGAGATAGTGTGAATTGAGGAATTAAGTTGCACGACTCGGAATTTGTTGCAAAAGGAAGATCGTCAGGTTATGTGCATCATCGATGGTATTGAGGCGTATCAAAGATCGATGTACGATAACTCGGGGGTACTCCGATTCGATAAATGATGACCGTATTAGAAGTTATTATTTCAAGGGATGCCATGTTGGAGATCTTGATAGAAACAAGTGTTTGGATGAAGAAGGGAAGTGACTTAATTGTTCGGTGATAACCACAACGACAACGATCTTGTCTTGCACGAGCGCAACTCCAGCCTCGCGCATGCGTCACGTCGGATTTGGGACGATCATTCTGCGTGAGCGTTGGCATGGTGATTCATGTCCAGCGGGAATGATCGAACTCGAAATACCTTGACATGGCAATTTTGATTGCTTTGACTTGTGGTTTGAAGCGAAGGCGAATCGGAGGATTGATCGAACTTATGAGGGACAACGAAGAAAACTTGAGGATTGAGTAGACCCAATCCGCGTATCGAAAATGAGTAAGTCTAGATTCAACGCAAGTGTTACGTCCCGATGAGGACGATTATTCCACGGGAACGTTGATATGGTGATTCATGTCCGCCGTGGATAATCAGACTTACGTGAGATCGGGGCGCAACATATTGCAAGGCTAGACGACCTTGTGATCGACTACGTGAATTGGATAGGATAGATAGGTAAATTATATCAAACATACTTGAAGAGATAGACTATGGTAATTGCTAGTGCGGACGCACGAGACTGACATATCAAGGATTTGATTGAGGACAACCTATCGTAGGATGACTTTCTTAAACGAGCTCAGACATGGAGCGGAGAATGTGTTGATGCGAATAGGAGGAACACTGCTTGATGTTTAGAAATTTGAGTGAAACAAACTTGGGTAGAAACTCCCGTACAAGCGAACAAATGGTTTGACCATAGGATTTGGGGCGAGCGTCGTGCAACGACCTTGCACGATGAGCAATAGACTTGACTTGTAACTATGACCTGGTGAGATGACCTAGCGGATAGGCGGACGACCCTATGCCGAGTGACTGAACCTGTGTGGTTTACGGTATCGTCTGGACGGACGATAGACTTGGGGCAACAAGACTTAGAGTAGGACGGAGAATTGGGAGTGTGTGTGAACGACAACGAGAATGGCCCCAAACGAAGGGAATGATATGAATGGATGATGCGCAAGTAAAGTCGGGATAACGAATTGAATCATTAGTCGGAAGACGTACTCGATGATAGTGTAATGCTTGGTCTCGAATCAGACGGAAATTACATAGACTTGGTCGACTTCGCTAAGAAGAAATCGTATTGATTTCATTGTCAAGAACGCTTGAGAAGCGAACCGGATCATCTCGAGGACCGAGATAAACGATATGTGATACACACATAGGTTCGGTTCTAAATCGAAGTTAGCAAAACGATCGGCAAATCAAAACTATCACGAGTAGCTTGTCCGACTTCGCTAATCGCTAAGCTTGGTTGAAATGTACGTATTCGGGGGACGCCTTGAATATGTGCACGATCCAAACTCAGCGATGTGATGAACTCGAATGCAGCTGCAAGTGAGTGTTGCGATGCGCATGAACGAAAGAGTGAGTTAACCTCAACCTATGACTCTCGTGTTCGACGAATTACAACGTACCTCGTGCGACCGTTTCAGTCCTATGATACGTCGAAGTAGCAACCGAGTCGAAGAAACACTTGAATTGAATAAGTGCCATCAACTCTAAAATGAATGAAAAGCCATTCAATAAAATCGACCAAACGTATGCGACACGGAACTTGGAAAGGTATCGAGTATAGTTCGATGCCATCGAACGATAAAGCTATTCGATAGGAATTGTCTAAAGTATGCACACGGCGATGAATAAAAGGAACGGTAGGATGACCCGCACTCAGGAAGTCTCGAGGACGAGACTTGTTTTGAGTGGTGTATTATGTAATGACCCGCTCCGCCCTAGCGGAACGCTGATTCAAACGGCAAGTGCAACGACTCAAACGAGCCGTCGACCCGAAGAGTTGGCATCGACCTGATGAAGAATCGATGCAAGGCTTACATTGGCCGTCAAGATGAATCCAGACTTAGACTTTCAAAGGCGCGCTCGAAGTATCGCTCAGCCGATTGCGAACATCGCTAAGGTGGGTGGCTCCGATGAACCCGTCTTTGCTTAGCCTAGACACATAACAATATGGACACTATCACGAGAATCGCTAGGCGATAACACCGCGTATGCTAATAAAGGACTCAACGCACCTAGCTAAGGGAATAATCCCATCATGTATGCTTGTATAGAATATGGAAAAGAATATGAAAAATGTGAGAACTCTCATACCGCGCTCCACGCTCGTGCTAAGGCACAAGCTTACGTGCTAGCCCCTTATGCGTTCAACAATGAAACAATGAATGGTTTACAACACTGAAACGGAAGACTATCGACATAGTCGCTCCGAGTAGAGTATAGCAACATTGAAAGGCTACGGGACCAATGGGTCGCCAAGGCGACTCCCGCACAGGGAGTTGCAAAATATATAAATGAATGAATGAAAGAATAAGTAAATGAATGAATCGACGAATGAAATGAATGAATATGTGAATGAATCAAAACGAATGAACAAGTGAAAGAAAGAAAGAAAGGAAAGAATGAAGAAAGGATAAGAAAGAAAGGAATGGTTAGCGACAGGTGTGACGGGCACGTACAACGGGGCTCGCTACCCGCGCTGCACGGACGCCAACCTGGTCGATAACGCATTATGGCTAAGGGTTAGCCTATGGCTCAAGACAGCCATTAAGTTAAAATGATAATAAAATACGAAATGGTCGTGGACGGCTCGTGCTCTTCTCACATTACAAGTCACTCAGCTCTCTCTCATCTCTCAATATAAGTCTTGAACCAGCGGATGCTTCGGAAGGCGACGTCCATACATTATGTTCCGTATAAGTCCAGACTCCACGCAGTCGCATGCCTCGAATCGCCAAGGAACTCTGTGTCTCGATGCATCCAAGCGAGCTCTGCGTCACGAGCTTCTACCTGTGCCTGCACATGAAAATTGTGTGGGTGTCAGTACTCAACTGTACTGGTGGAATGAGCTCCTCGTCCACCCATATAAAACCAACACGCACAAGCAAGCTGTCCCTCCCAATTATACGTTGAAGTATGATTAAACTCCCAAACATCTATCTATATATAGCGGGAGATGCCATGCTACTCCTCCAATATCTTCTGTTCAATTAAGCTTCACTACACTCTATGACATACCATAAGAATTATTAATATACGTACCACTATGTCTTTTAATTTATCTACTACTGCTACCAAGTGCCTATGGATGGCCTTGCTATTCATTGGAGTTTGGGCTTCTCAATCCATGGCCTCTCGTGATCTAAGTGAGATGTCCATGTCGGAGAGGCATGAGCGATGGATGGTTCAGTATGGAAGAGTTTATAAGGATGCCGCCGGGAATGCACTCTGGTTTGAGATATTTAAGGCCAATGTTGAGTTTATTGAAACGTTCAACGCTACTGGAAAACACAAATACAAGCTCGGCACCAACAAATTTGCTGACCTAACCAATAAGGAGTTCACGGCCAGTAGAAATGGATTTAAACCGACCAAGGAAATCTCAGGCAAGGCGAAGGGAAACTTCAAGTACGAGAATTGTTGGTGTTTTTGCCTTTGGACTAGGAAAGATAGTCCCACATCGGCTACACCAAATGGTGAGTATCTCAATATAATACATTGTTTGTGTTGAGGTGTGCACATGAGGTATGGTGGGGCACAAGTGTGTGTCATGTGGGAGTATTTTTCTAGAAGGAAAAATGATTAATTCCAACAAAGATGTAAGTTAATTTTTATGTGCAGACTTGGACTCGGACACGAACTCCAGGATGTCTCGTGCATGCACGGGAGTGTTCGGAGGGTAGGCGTGGATTGGCACACTTCTATGCTGATTGTGGGATGATCTAAAATATCAAACTCTATTTTTGAGTATTGGTATTTTAGTCCCACATCGGATAGGAGAAGAGGTGAAGTCTCACTCCACTTTATAAATAGAGCCCCTTGGCCTCCTTTGAAAGATGCACCAAAAAAGAAAGTTAAGGGAGTCCGTAAAGTCCAGGAAGCCCGTTCAAGTCTCAAATATTGACTGACGAGCGTTCCAGAAGTTCTCTAGAACTTGCTGGTTCCTGGAAGCGGATCGTATATAGGCGAATCTTGCTTTGAGCAACGATGATCTTATCACCCCAGCAAAGCAGCCTTTCTCTTTCTTCTTTCCTTCTCTTCTTCTCTGATCTAATCAGATACTTCTTGTGGGCTTTCGTCGCTGCTGCTAGCAATTCGATTTGTACCTTTCTAAAAGAAGCTCTACTTTTGTTTGCTGTTGTAACGAAATCACTTTAGATTTTTGTTACCCAGAATCCTCCAAGGATCTCTATGGTGCACCTTCTTTAAAGTGTTGCTACGAAACGTTGTTACTATTGAGACAACTGTTTCATTTTTCTGTTTTCTATCAAAAAGTACACATCGGAAATAACAAAAATGTCACCGTCGTACCGACAAGCATGGATTGGAGGACCGAGGGTGCAGTCACTCCCATCAAGGATCAAGGGCAATATGGTAAGAAATTATACGACGATCGATCCATCGATCCTTCTAGCTACCTCAAAATTCAAAAAGATGTAGCAGCTCCAGTACTTTTGAAAAACTACTAATCATATATATTTCTCCAAAAATGTAAAACATGTACAAGTTGTTGTTGGGCATTCTCCGCGGTAACTGTAACAGAAGGAATCAACAAGCTGAGCACCGGCAACCTCGTCTCCCTGTCTGAGCAAGAGCTCGTGGACTGTGACACCAGCTCCGACCAAGGATGTAACGGTGGCCTCATGGACGATGCTTTCAAATTCATAATCAAGAACAAAGGTCTCACTACCGAATCCAACTACCCGTACAAGGCTGCTGACGGAACCTACAATGCTAAAAAGAATGCCAACCATGTTGCCGCCATCAAGGGTTTTGAGGATGTGACGGCCAACAACGAGGCATCACTGCTAAAGGCTGTAGCCAACCAGCCAATTTTGGTCGCCATCGACATTGGAGGCTCCGCCTTCCAATTGTACTCTAGTGGCATTTTTACAGGAGAATGTGGAACCGATTTGGATCATGGTGTGACCGCGGTTGGCTATGGGACTACGAGCCACGGGACCAAGTATTGGTTGGTGAAGAACTCATGAGGTGAGTCTTGGAGGGAGAGTGGGTACATAAGGATGGAGAGGGACGTGGACGCTCAGGAAGGCTTATACGGGATTGCGATGCAGGCTTCCTACCCAATTGCATGAGGAGTTGCAGTGTGTATATCAAAGTAAATTTGTGTGGCTTTAATTCGTCTCCTCTATCTTTATATGAAACTTTGCAGTGTGCCCTAGATATGAATATGGATCGATCATGTACTTACTGGACAATCAAAGAGAGAATGGTTAAGCCTCGGTACTGTCATTTTGTGTATTTATTTATATGAAGCGTGTAGTTTTGTGACTCTAGGTTTTGACCTACATTATAGGACTGTGTCTTTGGCTTGAACTATGCGGGGTTCCCCCCCAGCTTGTAGCCCTTATTTTCCTGATGTTTTGTTGCCATATAATTTCTAGTATGGTTGTCTTCTCTTTTCTTTTGAATGCCATCTTCTTTCACTTGACTGTCATCTGCATAAATTTTGTATGTTACGGGTATAGAAAACTACATTTAACTCACCTTTCAAAGTTAGAGTATTATCATCAATGTAGAAGCATGAAAAATTTTCAGCAAATATAGCTCCATACGCCCAAGTCAGGAGTAGCTCCATGCACCCAGTCAGTATGACTCAATGCGCCCACTGAATGAAGCTCCATGCGCTCACTGAATGAAGCCCCATGCACCCAGTTCAAGTGTAACTCCATGCGCCCAAGACTAGCTCCCCTGAAAGGAGGGCACATAGCCTGAAAAATGGCTATGCGCCCAAGCCTGACTCAGTCAAAGCCACGATCAAAACATGCACCGAAGCGCATGGCCACGTCAGTCTCCACGAGCAGTCGTGTACCGAAGCATGCGGCCACGTCAATACCACGACCAACCCACGATCTCGCAGCCTGTATGCGCCTATACCCTATGCGCCCAAAGCAGGACTATGTGCCCACATAAGAACTAACGTGTCTCTTCATGTGGGCGCATAATATCATTCCAGCTCGAGAACGACTATAAAAGGGGGGCTTCATCCCTCTTCAAAGGACACAACGAAGAACATTTTTAAGAGCCAAATTGCTGCACTTCTTGCCAGTGAGCCGAGAGTTAGCAATTTTTTTAGGTTTTCTCCCACTTTTGTAATCGGAGTGTCAACGGAGTAAAGGAGCAACTGTCGTTCGATCTCCATCATCTCATTCCCTAGAATGCTTTTTTTTTGTACTCGGGGATCCTCAGCGCAGGATCTCTCAGGCGTACTCGATTTGTGGTGCCTTGTGCCAATAAAAAAAGATAGCATTTTCTTCTTCTTTTTTGTGTGTGTCCGCAAAAATGGCGACTCTGCTGGGGACTCCCTTTTCCTCTGACGAGAAGGTGGTGACGCAATTCGATACCGACAAAGTGGGGATTACTCAGAAGATGCTGATCATAAAATTCGATCAGCAGGTGTTCGAAGAGATGCTCTCGAGGGACGGCTCTACTCCCTCAAAATTAGCGAAGCCAAACAAGTCTCGCAAGACTTGGCTTCTGAAGGCTCGCTGCGCATATCCTGCTAGTGTCATAGCGGATATGCAGCTGGAGGACTCTTGTCACCTGGGCGTAGGACTCTGCCACAGAAGTCCCCCAAATGGAGACGACTCACACTGTTCCGGGCTCTACTAGCCCAGTGACTTCTTCCCTCCATAACCAACAATAGAGTGTTCAACACTCGAGACTTGGCAGAAGAAAATACTACGATACCAAGGATCGGGGTGTGCGGCACTCTGGCCAGACCCGACGAGGCTCACAAACGAAGGAGGTAGAACTGGGAGAAAATAGTGCTGCTCCACCAAGCATGCGCCCAAGGGAGTGTTTGGGCGCATAGCCCCAACCAGAACACTTCTGCCTTCAACAGGCTGGGCATTCAGAGTCATACGCCCAAGGATATACGCCCAGGCTCTCTGGATCCATACTATGCGCCCACATCAAGGCGACTCAAACATGCTATCAAAGAGCATGCGCCCAAGCCCAGTCTTCAAGGCCTATGCGCCCACAGCAAAAAGATAGGTCCCAATGCGTATAGCACGGGGCTGTCTTCAAGTACATCACAGAACTTAGGTGTGGGGGTTGTCCCTGCACATGAACTAAGTCTGGATGTACCTACTCTCCTTACGAACCCGCATGCAAAGCTCGGCGATGCATGCAACATGGGTTGTAAGACAAAACTCCCTTCCGCTGACTTGCGCGACATGATAAATCATAAGCGTAAAGCGAGGGAGAACATAACAATTCATAGTGTACTTCCGTGCACCAATATTGTTATCAACTGTTGTTGCTCCAAAGTAACAAGAGTGCCTCAAAAAAAGTCCGTGTTTTGACGGCTGCACTTCTCTGACGACGAAAAGCCACTATGTGTTTCATCCAACATGGCTTCATGGGATCCCCCTTACGGAAGCCCCAATCAAAGACGGTGGACCACCAATCCAACCTTCTCTCTCAGTTCCACGAGAAGGAGAAGACGAAGTCTACCAATAGATGGCCAACGGGCTGTCACATCTGAAGGAGTCTATATGGACACTCGATCAAAGGCAAGATTCTGTATGGACGACGAAGATTTCTAAGCCGGGGGTAGCATTTCCTCAGAATCTGAAGCAGATGACCCCCACGCTGGGGGTAGCCTTCCAGACGACGATGATCCCTCCAAATCCGATGGCGACTATCTACCTCCTCTACCTGAAGATGGACTTATCCACTCGGAGACAGACAATATCAGCACCAGTTGCACTGCTTCTTCTGTTCATCTCGCATGCTATCTACATACATGACGGACGAAGAAAGACCTGAAGAAGCCAGTGATCAAACTAGTAAACGGCTAGAGGGTCTCGAAACAGCATTTGCCAAGATCACTGATATGCTTACCAGTATCATGGTAGTTCAACCTGCAGGAGCTGTTCCTCCACCTCAACAAAACGCCTCAACCCACGCTAGTCCGGCTCACAGAAACAACCCTCCTTCCCTACAAAAGGAGTATCATTCCGTTGTGCCTCCTCCAAATCTTAAAAATGCTGGGGGTGGTCCTTTACCAACAATACCTGACAACCGTTCAGCAGCTGTTTTCCAACACCTGCTCAATCAACATGATGCAATTGATTCCTTGGTTGCTCGCCTCGACACCATCTCACACAAAGACGAGCTGCAGAAGATGGAGATATCTCAACCGTATCCCCCTGAATGGGAGAACGCTACTTGCCCTCATAACTACAAGTCGTTGACACTGAACTCATTCGACGGTCTGACTTCTCCTCGTCAACACATGACATACTTCAACACGTAGACTCTGTACTTGCCCCGAGATGATCCGTTCCTGTCGAAGCTATTTATTAGCACCTTGCATGGGGTAGCCTTCAAATGGTTCTGCAGTCTGTCTGACGGGTGTATCAATTCATTCAAAGACTTGGAGAGGTTGTTCCTCAACAGGTTTTACGAGAGTGGCATGCATGTTAGTATGTCCACTCTCATCGAGACCAAGCAAAGGAGGACTGAGTCTGTCATCGCCTTCATAGAGCGCTTCAGACGGTTAGCACTGAAGATACCCTTCGGCATACCAGACTTAGAACTTATGGATACTTGTCGACATAACTTCCTTTCTACAGTGAAGTTTTGTCTAGGTATACATAAGTATGATACATGGCCCACTTTTATTGGGGCCACTGATGCTGCTGAAAATGACGTTCCTAACTTGGAATACTGGGGTTGAAGACACCCAAATATGAAGACAAGGGCAAGCATCCTCAAACTATCCCTGTTCGTGGGGGTAAAGGAAAAGAAGTCCTGAAAGTCGACACATCCAAAGGAGCTTCCAATTCTCAGGGCACCTCCGACAAGCCTAAGGAGACCTTCTCCTTCGACGAAGACTATGTCATTGCCATCTTCCACACATTGACGAAGGGTAATAAGCTGACATTGCCTCCACCATGACGTCATGCAGAGGCGAGCCAACTTAATGATCCCAAGTACTGTCTTTACCATCAGTACGTGCATCACTCCACCAAGGAATGCATCGTCCTGAAGAAGAAGATACAACAGCTCATCGACAGCCAAGTGATCAACCTCGAAGCTGAAGACAAGGTCGTATCTACTAACATGATCTCTCTTCAGTTTGGCGATTTTCCTCCTACAGAAGTCCCAGACGGCGTGGTCCCGATCCCCAAGGCAATGATGGAAGTTGTCAACCTACCACCAGCTCGCAACTCAACCTCGGTCCCACTCACAACTGGACGTGGTGAGATCATGTGGGTCCACCCGGACCTTGTCCAAGAAGTGACGCATGAGGTAGCACCTCCCAAAGCAAGAAGGGGCAAGAAATTCAAGCCATGCCACATGGTATCCTCCCCCATCTACGAGGTTCTATCTGGCGAGACGCGATCGGGAAAGACTTATCTTCGGACGTACAATCCCGCACAAGAAGAAGCACTACCTTCTCAAGCTCCTGCTGCCCCTACAAGCTCAGAAGCCGGTCCGTCCAAGCCTCAAACCACATCCAAGCAGAAGGAGACGCGGTTTGAAAAATCTCTAAAGGAGCCAGCTCCCGAAGGTATGGATCGACCCTACAACTTTGACATACTGGCTCAGCTAGCCAATACACCCGCCAGATTATCTCTGCTCGATCTATTGCGACTCTCCAAAGAAACGCGGAAGGCCTTAAGTGAGGCATTACTACATGCCGACTCTTACCTCGCTGAGGTCAAAGCTCCCGCTAAAGATCCTGTCTCCTGCCTCCACTGCCACTGTACTATGGAAGTGGTGCCCAACATCACCTTCTTACAAGAGGACATGCTACTCAAAAATAATCGTCATGATAGACCCCTGTACTATACAGGGTATATCGGGGCGATCAAAGTGGACCGCATGCACATCGATCCAGGATCCTCCCTCAGCATCATTTCTAGAAGTTTGCTTCAAATCCTGGGAATCCCTCTGCACAAGCTATCTGCAACCAACACAACTATCATGGTTTTCAATGCTGGTCGAAGCCATCCGCTGGGCAAGATCCGTCTCAAATGCCAGATCGGTGATCTCCGAACGGAGGTTTCCTGCTATGTGGTCGATGCCAATATATCCTACAATATCTTGTTGGGACGTCCATGGATACATGAGAACATGATCGTCCCTTCCATACTTCACCAGTGCTTTAAGTACGTCAACAACGACGGTATCGTGAAGACGGAGTTTATCGATGTCGATCCTTTCAAAGGCATCGAAGCTTACTATAGAGATTCGGTACTTTACCAATCTCAACCCCCCAAGCAGTATCGTGAAGACGGAGTTTATCGATGTCGATCCTTTCAAAGGCATCGAAGCTTTCGTAATCATTTGCACAAAACTGTGGAATGCTACATAAACGATATCGCAGTTAAAAGTCGTCTCAAGGGCAACCACCTCCAAGACTTGAGAACGATGTTCGAACTAATGCGTGCACACCAACTCAAGATGAATCCAACCAAGTCTTTTCTGGGAGTCTCCAGCGACAAGTTTCTTGGTTTCGTCATCACTTTAAAGGGTATACATCCGGACCCGGAGAAAGTAAAGGCTATCCTCGACATGCATCCTCCAAGAAATCTCAAAGAGCTACGTAGACTACAAGGAAGGCTAGCCTACATCAGACGATTCATTTCGAAACTCTCTGGAAGATGTCAACCATTCACTCAGCTCATGAAGAAAGGTGTATCTTTCGTCTGGACTGAACAATATCAATGCGTATTCGACGACATCAAGGCGTATCTTACAAGCCCTCCAGTATTGGTTGCTCCAATAATGGGAAAGCCCTTCTTACTATATGTCCGTACCATGGATCATTTCCTTGGCGCCCTCTTAGCTCAGAAGAACGAAGGCGGCCTTGAACAGGTAATTTACTACCTCAGCCGCACAATGGTGGGTGTCGAACACAGATACACACCGGTAGAGAAAGAATGTCTCGTACTATGTCTCGTACTATCGCACTAGTATTTGCCATCCAAAAGACACGCCACTACGTGTCTGGGCAGACTATCCACATCATATCTAAAGTCAACCATCTCAGAATACTCATGACTAAACCGGGTTCTCTTAATTCTCGTTTAGCTACATGGGCAATGTTGTTGACCCCATATGATATGATCTTTGTCCCTCAGAAGGCAGTAAAAGGTCAAGCATTAGCTGATTTTCTAGCAGCTCATCCGGTGTCGGAGTCATCCAAACTCTACGACGAAATCCCCGACAAAGTGGTGGAGTCTAACACTACAACTGAAGAAATCCCTATTTGGCGAATGTTCTTTGACGGTGCATCAAGAACAGGGTCCAAATGAAACATCGTGGCTGGAGTAGGTATCGTGCTCGTGTCACCTGATCATCTAGTCATACACCGTGCATATTCTCTCGTGGAACCACGAACCAATAATGTGGCCGAATATAATGCCCTAATAATTGGCCTACAACTGGCGAAGCAACTGGGAGTTGACTATCTAGAGGCTGACGGTGATTCCAAGATAATAGTTAGTCAGGTCCAGAGGATTACGAAGTTCGCCACAAAGATCTTATCCCCTACCACAGAGCAACAATCGACCTAGCATCTACTTTTGCTAGATTCTTCATCGAGCACGTGCCTACAGAATATAGAAGCAGATGTTCTAGCCGGTCTCGCTGCTTTCTTGATCGTTCCTACCAATACTCAGCATTCGATCACAGCGTCTGGTCGAGAATTATTCTGTGTGAAAGATACCTTGTATATTCATCACAGTTATGCAGCGAAAACAAACGTCGATACTAAAGACTGGAGATTTTCCTTCATAGACTATACTGTCTATGGAATCCTCCCCGAGGACCCGAAGGAAGCAGTATCCATCCAAAGGCGATCCCTCAGATTTTACTACGACACAGCTACTAAGATGCTGTACCGACGCTCTTATGACGGACTACTGTTACGATGCTTATCAGACACAAAAGCCAAACATGCACTTCGGGAGGCTCACGATGGAGTTTGTGGTACACATCAACCAGGCCCCAAATTATAAGACTGTCTCAAGCGAATGGGATATTACTGGCCCACCATGATAGCGGATGCTGTTGAATACGTAAAGAAGTGCAGATCTTGTCAGTTCCATGCTGATTTCATTCACCAACCTTCGGAGTTTCTACACCCGACGGCAGCATCTTGGCTATTTGAAGCCTGGGGCATGGACGTCATAGGACCAATCAGCCCGCCATCCTCCAAAGGATATCGGTTCATCCTAGCTATAATCGATTACTTCTCCAAATGGGCGGAAGCTATACAGCCCACCGAAGTGAAGACATCAAACGTGATCAGTTTTATCAAACATCACGTCATCTACCGCTTCGACCTATCTCGCAGGATCATCCATGATAATGGTCCACAGTTCGTAAGCCACGCGTTCTATCGATTCTGTGATAAGAATCGAATCCAGAACGTAGCCTCCACTGCCTATAATCCAGCGGCTAACGGGCTAGCGGAAGCCTTCAACAAAACTATTATAAAACTTCTCAAGAAGTTCGTGTCTTCAAACAAGCACGATTGGAATGAGAAGCTCGGTGAATGTCTATGGGCCTATCGCATAACGATCCGAACTCCAACAGGCAGTACGCCATTCTCTCTGGTTTATGGGAGCAAAGCAGTTCTTCTCCTAGAAATCCAGATTCCTTCTCTCGAGTAGCCCTAGCCAACGAGCTGGCTACTGAAGAAAGCTATCGTCTGCGACTCCAAGAGCTCGAAGCGCTAGACGAAAAATGCTTATTAGCTCAACAGCGCATTGAGCTATACCAAGCACGCCTTTCCAGAGCCTTCAACAAAAAAGTGAAGGAAATGATCTTCCAAGTCGACGATCTGGTCCTAACAGTGAAAAGACCGATGGTCATGACGCACAAAACAAAAGGAAAATTCTAGCCTAAATGGGAAGGTCCTTTCGTCATAGAATCGGTGTATTCTAACGGTACGTACCGGCTGACCAAGCCTGACGGTGACATGTTCATGATGCCTATCAACGGCAAGTTCCTGAAGAAATACTATGTGTAACCTCTTTTACATAAATGTTCACATATGTTCAGTCATGTAAATGTACAACGCGATGTTTGTGTGATTTAAAAAAAAACTATCTAACTATTATCCGTATTTCAAGTGTCTTGAATATGCTCTGATAATAGGTCCTCTAAATATTTCCCCAGTGGAATCATTTCTATTTTTTTTGACTCCGTTCAAACTCGGTTTGACGAAAACAAAACACATCCCTATTACCTCTGAGTAGTTTTCCGATAATTATTTCTCCAGCGGAATGATCAAATGTTTTGCCACCTCCACATAACCTCTGAGCAAAGCATTCATCAAAGATAGTCATGTCCACACTACCTCTGAACTATCCACTCCTCCCTAAATGTTATATATCTTTTCACGTCCATATTACCTCTGGTCAGATATAGAACATCCTCTGCTATTACGTCTATATTACCTCTACTAGCAGCTTCATTCAACTTATTATCTATAATCGAATCATTCGAATATAAAACGGATAATAGGTCCACATAAAATTTCTCCAGCGGAATACCCATCAGAAATGTCCTTGCTACGTCCACATTACCTCTAGCATCGATATTTCACAAAACCACATTCACTTCTGAAAAGATTCTTTATTCAATACTTAAACGTCTATCAAAAGACGAAAAAAAGGTACAAGAGCCGTGATGGCCAAAAAAAAGAGTTACAAAAATCTACGGGATACACAGGCGATTTATGCTATCCCTAAGAGCAACAATCTCGGCTTCAGATTTCACAGTTGCTCGACGCCGTACCTCTTCTTGGCGAGCGGCTTCATCTTCAAAGTAGATCAGACTCTGATGCTCCCCCTCCAACCTTGCCAGCTGCTCTTCTAAACGGGCAGAAGTGGTGACAGTCATGGCGGCCTGGGACAGATAATCCTCTTGTTCAGATGATTCCACCCTCAAGTCAGCTTCCAACAGGGTAATTTCGTTCCTGATCTGCGCAATATGATTGTGCTTCTCAGTAATCTGTGCAGCCAGAATGTTCTTTGAGGTAGTACGGACCTCACTCGCAGTATTGAATTGGCTGTACTGATCAGCCAGCTCGCCAATTTCCTGAACAAGGGCGTCCTTCCTCGCCTGGAAGGTAGCCCTCTCCTCCGCAAGAGCTGCCTTCAAAGCGTCATCCTTTACACGGAACATTGACTCGGACTCTGCTGTTTGATGTCTCGGAATCGGGCCACCTGACCCTCTAGGTCATTCAGGACCTTCCTCAGAGTGTCGGCCCGCTCTTCATAGCCAGCTATGCTTCTGAGAGCCGCTACCTGACACTCGGCAACAGCCTTCACAGGGCTGAAGGCGGCATTCCGATTCAGGACCCCAGGAAGCTTCACTTTCAGTACATAGTAGAAAGTTTTGATAACTTTCTGGGCCATCTCTTCATCCTCGGTGGAGGTCGTCAGAGAAGAGGCTTGGAAAGTTTCTTTCACCCCTGGAAGGAACGCCTGACAGGAAGCCAAACCTGACAAAGAAAACAATACACATCAGTCACCAGAAAAAAGATGAAGGAAAATACAAAAAGGTTGTAATTTTGTACCTTCGGCTTGCTCAACTCCAACTTAGACTGCATCGTCAACCTTGGTTTCAGTAAAGCCAGAAGCAGATTCGGACTGTTCAAGGTGTAACGCCCGTGGTTCGTATTACATATTTTGGTATACGTGTACGTATTTTGACTCATGTTGCCTGTCTCATTGCATGGTTTATTTTAGCATTTCATTGCTTGGTTCGGCTTGGTTCGGTTTTGCATGTGAACCAACCCTACCTACCCCCCACCACTAACCCTATTTATATCCAACCTACTTTTCTCTTTCCCCATAACTCAGCATTTACTCCTCCTTCTTCTTCTTCTTCCTTCCTGGCGTAGAGCTCCACCTACCCCCCTCTCCTACCGGCAAGTGCATCTTGCTTCATAGAGGAACTCAAATTTTGTTGTTCCATTTTCTTCCTTACGAGATTCTAAGATACTTTAGTACTTAGCACTTTTAATTTCCATGGCTCATTTCGTGTAGATCTAAGCCTATTGCATTTTCGGATTTCTTGGATTTTGATCTATTAAACCTTGTTATTTTCAAGTTTTGAGTGTTCCAGATGGTAGAGAATTTCGTTCTACCCCATTTTGACCTATGAAAATTCGGATTCTGACCTTAGATGGAGATTTTTGGAGCTTGGGAGCAAGGGCTTCCATGGTTCTTCTTCTCGAAAAAGTGGAGAAGAAGAATAGTACTTAGCCGTATGGCCTTTTCATGCGACAAGTCCCCTTTGGTCGCATGGCCTTTGCCGCATGGCCTTCACCCGCATGACTCAAGTTGACTCCATCCGCATGAGCTTGTTCCTCCACTGCCGCATATGCCCGTTCTTCCGAGCCGCATATGCCCGTTCTTCCGAGCCGCATGACCCTCATTCGGCCCTACCGCATAAGACCCCCATCTATTGCCGCATAGCTTTACCAACCGAGCCGCATGACCCCGATCTCCCTTAGCCGTATGGCTTTGGTCCCCTGAGCTGCATGAGCCCCTGCCGTATAAGCCTGCTGTCCTTAAACCGCATGCGCCCTTTTTTCTCCAGCCGCATGAGCATGTCCCCTTCTTGCCGCATGGCTTCTTCTAGCCAAGCCACATGGCTTTGCTCGACTTGGCCGCATGAGCCCGATCTCCCCTGGCCGTATGCACCCATTCTCCACGAGCCGCATGAGCCCTTAACCCATGGCCCCTTTTATGTGCCTCCTTTTCCTCGGCCGCATGAGCCTGCTCCCCCTCCCGAGCCGCATGAGCTTGCTCCCCCTCCCGAGCCGCATGAGCCCTTAACCCTTGGCCCCTTTCATGCGCCCCCTTTTATCCGGCCGCATGAGCCCGCTCCCCCTTCCGAGCTGCATGAGCTTGCTCCCCCTCCCGAGCCGCATAAGCCCTTAACCCCTGGCCCCTTTTATGCGCCCCCTTTTCTCCGGCCGTATGAGCCTGCTCTTCCTTCCGAGCCGCATGAGCTTGCTCCTCCTCCCGAGCCGCATGAGCCCTTAACCCCTGGCCCCTTTCATGCGTCCCTTTTCCCCCGACCGCATGAGCCTGCTCCCCCTCCCGAGCCGTATGAGCCCGTCCTGCTTAGCTGCATGGCTCTTTCCATAGCCGTACACTCCTTTTACTATGTTGAGTTGTTATATTTATGCTTTTGTCTCATGACCCTCTGTGTAACTTGGGTCCCTTGATAGAATGCTTGTACCATATTAATCCTGAATATGTTCTATGATACGATAGTGACCCGTCGTGGTGCACTTTTGACAAATAACATGATATGATAGTGGCCCATCGTGGCACACTCTTGATAAGTAAACCTGACATGATATACCCCGATATGTTGTTGCGACGGCTAGCCTGACATGACAAGAATGAATGGCCTGGACACCGTGGGCGATTATGTTTGTACAAATAAACCAGTATTGTCTTGCATCATGTCTAGGACGGGGACCCCTGAGTACCACGGTCAGGGGTACCTACTGAAATTGACTAAGGCTAATAACTAGAATAATCCAGTAGTCATAAAGAGATTTTCCACCTACAGGTAATCCCGTTATCTGGGCGCGCAAGTGGACTTGTAGCCTGCCGACGAGTAGGGCATATTTCCAGCACACTGTCATGTGTTGCACCCTTCATGAACGAATAATCGACCCGAATAACCTGGATGGTCTGTAGGGCTTGTGGCTGTTGGAATAATCTCATTGCATCTTGCTAGTAATTATGCATGTGATAACCCTAATTAGTTAAAGTATCAAGCCGTACTTATTGCTTGACCATGATTGATTGGATGGAGTCTAACCCAGTCTAGTCTTGTCCTGATCCTGTACAAGATTGTAACATAACCTGATTGCTTGTGCTTTATTTTATCGATAAATAGTGGAAAACCAAGTTTCGTTCAGATGAAGGGTTACAACCCCGATCCTTGTTTGGTTAAGGGTTGTAACCTGGCTATCTGAATAGTCCCATGGTTATCGTATCGTATATCCTCATGATTTTCCATATCTCCAGTTTTAATATGTTATTATGTTTTATGCTAATTGCTGGTTTTAGTTCTTAAGTGAAGCCTCCTTTATGGCACTTGCTCTTTCTGGGATCTGACCCAGCGGGTTTTGTATGTCCAGATACTGGAGCAGCTCCAGAGGATCTTCCTACCTTCCAACCAGATAGTGACCACCAGGCGTAACCCTGGAAACGAGTGGGTTTTATCTTTGGCTCTCCCACTCTATTGTAAAATTATTCTTTTGAGGCGTTTAGCCGACGAGCACGTGTTAGCTCGATTGCACTTACTTATTGTCTGCCTACGGGCTGTAACATGATTGGCAAATCTTAGGGTTGATCATGTGTGACTGAAACTCTTGCTAATCTTTATATTTTGTAATGACTAGCTTCATGATCATCCAAATATGTAATGTATGGGATGCCTTACTACTGTATATTTGATGCTCTAACATCTTGTAACTGCTATTTCTTGCATAAGATTGAGATAATAGGCTTGTTCATGACCATAAGAGACTGATGGCTTGTAGTTAAACCCTCATGTATCTAGACAACCGTGACCGTATAGCGAGGTGGGTTGCACTTCAATATACGTAGCTGGCTATGTTCGTCCCCGCTCTCCAGTATTCTGGTTCTGGGGCGTTACACAAGGGGAATAATGCCAAGGCCCCGAGCAGCATCGGGCTTGGTTTCTTCCACAAGCTCATCCGGGACAGGAGCAGATTCAGCAACAGCTCCCTCAGCAGGCTGCTCGACCGCTCTTCCTGAAGCCAATACCGGCTCACTAACAGCTCCCTCCATAGTAGCAGATTTGGAGGGTCCATGAACAACTTATGTCCCTCTCCCAAAGGCGGGGACCATCGCCGCAAGGGGTTCTTCCTCCTTATCTACAAGAGAACACACAGACATGGTCAGCCTCATAAGGAGCATGCAAAATCGAAGTCTAAAGATCTCATCCGAAGTGAGGCACAAAGACAACGTACCCGCAGGAGGATGAGCCGATTGGACTTGGTTCTCGTCCAGCTCTCTAATCATAGTTCCTATTGCAGACATATCTTCCACAGATATGTCGTAGGAGAGACTGATCTTCTGACCGCCATCAGGGTCTGGGCCTTCGCTCTGCCCACCCTGTCGCTCAGGTCTTACAGCCGAAGAAGACCCGCCCTCATCCAACTGTCGAAGACGAGCAGGGGACATTATCGCCACCTCCATCGCCTCGGGAGAGGAGGCATCTACCTCAGCTGCAACTTCAGAGTCCTGTGCAAAGGACAAACGCAAGGGTGATAAACTTGCTAAAGGCTTGACCAGAGCGGCTACGGAGCCCAGGAAAGGGTCTACCTCCCGAG
Source organism: Iris pallida (assembly GCA_029216955.1). Classification (NCBI taxonomy): domain Eukaryota; kingdom Viridiplantae; phylum Streptophyta; class Magnoliopsida; order Asparagales; family Iridaceae; genus Iris; species Iris pallida. The sequence goes on along the minus strand of JANAVB010028820.1, from coordinate 7,071,967 downwards.
CGGCAACGGCCTGCGACGCCGTCTGCCTAGAAGACCTTTTGGGGGGGAGGCGAGCCGGCACCCACGTCCGTAACCTTTTTCCTCCGGGAAATAACTACCTTCGTCCTTTTTGGTCGTGGCCCCGGCTCGGTAGGAGCCTTTCTCTTTTGAAGAACAGTAGGAAGAGGTTCTTTTGTGTCCTCCCTCCGAGGTGCTGCAATGATAGGCTTTTCAACTACAACTCTCTGTTGCGACGCTACAGCTGGTTCAATTGTGGGAGTGACGCCTTCCCTCCTGCTACTACCCATTGCACGTGCTCGCCCTATATCAGCAAGGGTAGGGCAAGCTTGGTCCCCGATACAAAACTATGCTCACGGTCATACCCAGGAAGAAAGGTATTGACTTGGATATAGAACTTGGCAGCAGCAAAGAGCATGTGAGTGTCAGATTTATCTTCGGGCAGGGTAAAAACTGTCCCTGTACATCCAGCACTATAGTAACCCCATGCACGTGCCCCGTTGATCAGACTCCCTATCGACTGGAGGTGAGGACTGGGATTGCCCAAGAGAAGCTGGCTATAGACGAATTACTGTGCAAAGCGGCTTGGCAAGTAAGGCTCTAAGAAAGCATGGTTCCTATTCTTGAGTACCAGATGGGAAGGCCTAATGGACTGGAGCCAACGGAATGCTCCAATAGAGAGGCTAAGTGAGTGCTCCCTTATCTACTAGGGTGTCTCCCGTACGACTACTACCAGATGGAGGCGATACTCTGAAGAATTCATAATTTTACAGAAAACTTAGAGCTCTCCTGCAAGCAGGCACCCCTGTAATTGTCCAATTAGCGTCTTTGTACCTCCGAATGAAGGCATCGCCCGCTAAAGAATCTGTCATCAGCCCAACGTTCATCAATTTAGGATAGTGCAGTATCAACCACCCAATCAGATAATGGAAGGGTAACTCGGTCCTAGCAAAATCCTTCTTGCCCCCAGATGTTATTGCGTTCACAATAAAATGACGCAAACCCCATTAGATGGCACAAACCATCGCAGGAAGCAATGCAAGACGGTGCCCAAAGGCCAGCCTTACAGCTGGAAGTATCATCTCCCGGCTGATTCTTTCAATAGACCCTGAACCGCCAGGGACTACGTAGCTACGAAGCCATATCACCAGGAAAGCGGCAAGCACCGCCTCCTTTGACATCTTGAATTCGGCTTGCCTGAAGAAATGATAAATCATGGAATTCCCCTCAGGATCGTCCCTATCTTCGGTATCCGCAACTCTGCGACTTGTCATCAGCCGATCTATCTCAGAGATTATCAAAGGCTTAGACTATGAGAAGGAGACTGGGTCATTCCCCCCTCATCTGGTGAAAACATAATTGGTCCAAGACTTCGTATGCGGGTTGGACCCCTCGGTCTTACCCTTCTTCGTAGTCTGGTGACAGATGAAAAAAAATGACAAAGTAACTCTTTGTACACATTCATCATATCAGAGCTCTCCTTCTCCATATCTGAGATATCTGCATCGTTGGGGACATATTTTGCATACGGCACCGTACCCCAGGGAAGTTTGGATACTGCCTGTATCTCATGAAGAGGCAAGCCCATCTCCCCGCCCAGAGTAAAAAAGGTGCACGTATGATGGTTGTAAAGCTCTGCCAAGGTGATGAACATCGGCCAATTAGCCTTGATGCCATACTGAGTGGCCCTGACGGCATAGTAAAGACCGGCAGCCTTTAAGGTGGCTTCATAAGTCGACAACACCCATCCAGTAAGGTCACTCCAGAACGAAACAGGATGTTTCCAGCCTTCCAGCCGCATTTTTCCTTCCGGATATGACTCCCTCTTCAATAGCATCAAGTTGGAGAGAGTCTCAGCAACATAGGGATGAAGATCAGTCGGGACATCGTTCAGCACAACATCCGGTTGTAGCCCCCTCATGGAGTAAGATGTGGAACCCTTGACATACTTGAATGTGTCCTTTTTCGGTCACCAGAGTTGAACTGGATCTTGCCAGAAACAACCCCAGGCAATTCAGGAGTCAGGTCCCATTTCATTTGCCTCTGCACAGCTAAATCAGCAAATGCCGACAGAGGGTAGTGGCGGTTCATCGATGGCAGCCCTATTCTTTAGTCATTCAACATAGTTACCAAAGACTCTTCGAGACATATCGTCGCATCATCCTCAAATCCTATACTGTCACCAAATAGAAAGTATGGCTTCTTCCAACAGTGCGGCCCTCCGAGCTTCTCATCATTCAGCATCTGCTTTAGAAAGGTTTTTTTTCTGTTCAACAAGGGCGATCGCCCGCTCTGTAGGATGATCATGACTGATCTTTGATTGAACACCGCTGATCATGTTGGTTATAAGGCTCGTATCAAAAATGTGGCAGGCAGAGCCGAAAGGGATACCGCCAAGCTCTGGGACATACATGTTCACTGCAAGGGCAGAAAGATAGTCAAACCCGGAAGATCGCAGGAAAAACTAAGTTCCGAAGAGCTTCTATGCGCCCAAAAGGCTATGCACCCAAAGGGATATGCGCCCAATACAAAGACATGTGGGCGCATAAACACACGGACAGTTGGTGGGCGCATAACGTGCAACAGCCTAAAGGGCGCATAACATGGCAACACGTGGGCGCATAACGCACCACAGTGTTGGCGCGTGACTTCTTTGAGCGCATAGTAATGCCCAAAGAAGTATGTTGCCCTAGGCGCAAGCGCCCGGGCAGAAGAAAAGTTCGAGCGTCGCAAATTAACGCTCGAGACTTTTGAAATATGACCTCACCCAAGATCGGGTCCTGGACTGCCGAGGACTCTGCCGCAGGAGGAAAGCCACCCGACGTAGCCCCCTTGCCCTTCGCGGATCTCTTGGCAGCCTTGGGAGACATGATTCTCAAAGAAAGAAGACGAAGAACTAAAATTAAAAGTTATCGGCCTCCGGAGAAGTCGTGCACGTAGTACTCCCCTAAGAGTTAATCCGGGTCCACGTGCAAACTTTTTCAAATGCTCCTAATAGTATAAATTTTCGCTCTATCGGTATCCCGTCGTCGCATACAACTCATAGAGATTGACCTTTACTTAGCTCTGCCCAGACCAAGCATGAAGAACAAAAGAGGTTCAAAAAAATTAGAATTTTGGAAAGATTTCACATAGAGATTTCTGTATCTAAGGGATGAGAAATTAATGGTTCAATTTATAGGCATAATAAATAGTAACCGATGGCTGGATAATGACACACATAAATAATGTGTTGTAACATTTAGATTAATATAGGAAATCAATAGGTGTAACGTTTGGATTAATGTGGGAAATCAATAGATGTTTACAGTTCAACGTTCAAATACATATGATTCACAAACGGTCAAAAAATTAAGAGGAGAAAAAAGATTTTTAGGGTCTCAACCTGAACCCGAAGACGAAATTGAATTGGCATTCGGCTCCTACAGATGTGGGCACGTATCTGCACCGAATCGAACTGAGCCGAGACGGGCTTAGAGGCGGCGGCGGCACGCGCGTGTGGCCCATAGGGACCCCACACAATACTTAAATGAAGCAACAAGGAGCAAATCAATATATGCACAATCAAATCCACACCACAGCCGATGTGGGACTATATATATATATGGAAAGTTGGTTTTTGTATGGCAATAGCAACAACAATCCCCCTCCAAAAAAACCAAGTTTCGAATAAGAAAAGAATATGAGTAGCAAAGATCTGGGCAGTTATATACTATGCATAGATGAGATGGACTATAACCTTGAATCTCACTTAGTGACTATTGTCTTTATCTGAAAAAGTACTTGATGGACTATACCTTGAATTAGACTTCTTGAACCAGATTCAAAAAATAGCACACATAGTATGGTAGAGGTGCTTGGGTCTATCGGGTAGTATATTAGATTGGCCATGCGCACTATTTTATATTCATAAGAATTCTCTAGGATCATCTTATCCTATCGTAGCGGCTTTTACGACCTCTCATATAGGTAAGTCCTCAAGGGTTGGTGATAGGAGTCAACCCTGCATATCATGCTTGGACTTATTAAGAGTTAAAAACTCGTCCTTACCACATCACTCCGAAACACTGTCACCATAGGATGGAGTATCCATGTACAATATTGTACAACCTCTTGGACATTATTTTAAGAGAATTTAATCTCAGGGTCAGTGTTCCATAATAGTCATCTAAGTCCATCTTGTTTCTACCTATTGAACCAGCTTCTTGGGATCTCTAGTCAGACTTGGTTGGGTTGCCACTGTCGGTGACTAACTTGTGGACTTAACCCCATCCCCCTCGATGATTCTAGGATTAATGTCCTAGACAGATGCTTTATCAAGTGGTTTGCAAGGTTCTTTTCTAACTTTATATATTCAAGAACCATATATTTGCCCAATAGGCTCTTTATAGACTTGAAGCGCAGCTGCAGTTGCCTGTTCATCTTAGCATTAATAGAATCATGCTTTATTAGATCTATAGCACATTTATTATCATAGTAGAAATTACAGGAATAGGACTACGAGAAATAAGTATATACATAATAAGATTTCTAAGCCATTCTGCTTCTGTACAAGTAGTGTCCAAATCTATCATTTCAGATTCCATTGTACTCCTAGCAATGATAGTTTGTTTACAAGATTCTTAGAAAATTGTAGCTCGTCTAGAGTAAAAACAGATCCAGTAGTGGATTTCACATAATGTGAATCAATTACCCGATTTACATCTGAGTAACCTTCTATAATATCAGGGAGTCTAGTATAGTAAAGTTTATAGTCTAGGGTACCCTTAAGATATCTAAATACTCTATCTAATTCATTCCAATGTGACTCGTTTGGGTTACTAGTATATCTACTTAGTCTTCTGATAACAAATGTAATATCAAGTTTGGTCATGTTAGTTATGTACATAAGGGAACCTATCTGTGAATATCTACGTTGTTCTATAGGTGATCTTTCATTCTTCTTGAGAATAATATTACTGTCATAAGGAGTAAGGGCAGGTTTTAATCAAAATACTCAAACTTTCTTAGCATTTTCTCAATTGAATGTGCTAAGGATAGAGTATATCCCTCTTTGCATTTGGACACTTGTATTTGAAGGATCAAGTTGGCTTCACCTAGATCTTTCATATCAAATTGGATAGATAAATAATTTTTAGTATTATTTATCAGTTCCAGTGAAGATCCTAGAATAAGGATATCATTAACATACAAGCATAAGATGACACAACTTTCATTTATATTTTTAGAATAGAAATATTTTCCATATTCGTTTGGCACGAAATCAAATTCTAAAATGAGTTTGACAAATTTGTTGTGCCATTGCTTGGGAGTATACTTTAGGCCATAAAAAGATTTTACAAATCTAGAAATCTTTTTTTTGACCTTTAATAATAAAACCCTCAGGTTGGTCCATATATAATTCTTCCACTAAATCTCCATTTAGAAATGTTGTCTTTACATACATTTGATGGATTAGCGAATCATAAATGGAATCTAAGGTTAGAAGGTCTCTAATAGAGGTGATCCTAGCTACAGAAATATAGGTATCAAAATAATCTAATCCTTTTTTTGGGTAAAATCTTTCGTTACTAATCTAGTCTTGTATTTCTCTATGGTACCATCGGCTCTAAGTTTATTTTTGAAAATTCACTTACAACCTATGGGTTTACTATCTAAAGGTAAGTCTGCTAGAACCCAGGTACTATTCTCTATAATGGAGTTGTACTCATTGTTAATAGCTTCTTTTCAGAAAGGGGTATCAGAAGAAGATATGGCTTCTTCATAACTTGAGGGATCACCCTCTATCAAAAATATAAAGAATCCTTCTCCTAAATCCTTTTCAATCATTTCTCTTTTACTCCTTCTAGGTTCTATATCTTGTTCAGGTTGAGAACTTGATATTTGAACATGAGAACTAGTAGATGGAGTAAGATAAGGGTTGGAGGAAGATGATAAAATTCTATCCTTAATGGAAAATATATTCTCAAAGTAAATTGCATCTCTAGCTTCTAAAATTGTATTATTAGAGATTTTATTTACTTCAGAATGAGTTACAAGAAATCTATTGGCATTGCTGTCTAGGGCATATCCTATGAACACAACATCTACAAGCTTAGGTCCAATCTTTCCCTTTTTTGGTTCAGGAATTCCTACCTTAGCTATACATCCCCAAACTTTGAGGTAATGAATCCTAGGAGTTCGGCCTTTCCATAACTCATATGGTGTCTTATCATTAGACTTACTGAATATCCTATTAAGGATATAACAGGATGACAATAAGGCTTCTCTCCACCGATTATCAAGAGCACCTAAACTGAGAAGTATGACATTTACCATGTCTAACAGAGTTCTTTCAACAACTACGTTGGACTGTGGTGAATAAGGAGCAGTAACCTCATGAATAATTTCATGTTCTTCATAGTAGTTAGTCATTTCATTTGAGGTATACTCTCTACCATGATCTGATCTAGAAATCTTAATCTTTTTTTATCTAACTAGTTCTTAGCTTCCGATTTATAGACCTTGAATCTGTCTAGAACTTCATCTTTAGTTTTGAGAAGGTAGGTGTAATAATACTTTGAATGATTATCTATAAAAGTGACAAAGTATTTTCTACCGCCTCGGGTCAAAACCCTATTAGAATCACGTACATCACTAAGTATGAGTTCTAGAACATCAAAATCCCTTTGGACAGATTTGAATGGTAGTCTAGTGTGTTTGGCTTGAACACAAATCCCACATTTGTGTTTAACATCTACTGGAGTCTTACGAATAAGATTAAGTTCATCATTTTTTTAAGAGAACCTAAATTCACATGACCTAGTCTGTCATGCTAGACATTGGAGGATTCTATTTTAGCAACAGCAAGAGATGAATTTGATATTTTATTCAGAGTATTTAAAAATAAAAGGCCATCATTTACAAATTATTTTGCTATAAATAACTCATTTTTGGAGAAAAAACTACTTTATTAGCCTTCATTACAACCTTGTATCTTGAGACTACCAACAGAAATCCACTAACTAGATTTCTCCTGACCAACGGCACATGAAGCACATCATAGAGAGGTAGAACTTTTATTGATGTCATCTTCAGATCTATTCTTCCTTTTTCTACAATATGTGCTGTTGAGCTATCTCCTAGGGTCACACCTCCTCCACCTGATTCTTGATAGTTTGAGAAACATGATCGATCAAATAAAATATGAACATTAGCTCCGTAATTCAACCACCAATCATCAGAATGGTAAGAAATATTTACTATAAGTTGATAGCTTACAAACCTGAAAGAACTAGAAGACCCATTCAGAATCCTGTTAGCCTCTGGATTGTTTGAGCCTTTCCCTTTGAAGAAGGTTTTGACAGCTTCTTTCTTCCTATAAAAGCAGTTGATGGCCATATTGTTTGTTTTACTATATACAAAATAAAATCTCTTATAATCCTGAGTCTGACCAGAGTTTCTAGGTTTATGAGATTGTTGGTGATGAAATTTTTAGTTATGTGGCTGAAAACTTTGCTTATTTTTGAAGGAGTTCTTCTTAAGTTTGTAATAGTGATTAGGCTTGGGTTTTCCATGGGCGTCTATAAGGTTTACATTAGGTTTAGAATCAGTTTTTGGCTTGGATTTTAACCTAGTATGTTGTTCTGTTCTAATTCTTATTAGGACTTGAGAATATGTAAGATCTCCTTGTAAATGGGTAAGATCTTTGGCAACATTAGACCAAGAAGGAGGGAGTTTTTCTATCAAGCAGACTATTTTATGCTCATTAGAGAAGAATGTACCTTTGGCTTGAATATGCGGAAGGTATTCCTGGAATTCATGGATTTGGTCATTCATTGGTTTATTATATACCATGACATATCTTTTGAATGTGGAGGAATTGAATCTTTCAATTCTAGCATCATCACAACCATATTCGTCTTCCAAGGCATTTCAAAGTTCTTTAGCGCTTTTCTATTAAAAAAAGATGTCATAAAGAGACTCAAACAAAGCGCTTAAGATTCTAAGAAAACAATGGTAGTCTACTTTCTTAGGGGTCTTGGGTTTGATGGAAGAAGAGGACTTGGATGCCTCTATGTCAGACTCAGTATCATCTAAAACATTTGTGACGGGTGTGGTACCATCAATAGCAGAGATTAAACCTAAAGTTGTGAGCCAAAACTTCATCTGGCTCTGCCACATCTTGAAGTAAGTGCCAATGAACTTAGAGGGTTTAGCAGTGACGGTCTCTTCTTTACTAGTCATGATTTTTAGAAGTCTGCAGAAAATTATATTTACTCAATAAAAATAAATATTGTTCGGGAATAATAATTTGAATAATCTTGGTAATCAATCATGAAACTTTTATTTTTCAAGTTTTGATAAGCTTGGTTTAGGTGTAGGGGTCGGTTCCTAGCTAGCGGAGGTCCACATAGGGTCGATTAAATACTGTGTCGCTTAGGGCTATTTATGTCCGGTTGACAGAAGGACCTTTTCGGCTTATACCCAAACAAATTCTCTGCTTTTAAAACTTTATGATTAAAGGGATTCGCAAGATCAATAAACTATTTTCTTTTTTCTAAATTTAAATATTGAATAATCCAAAATTAGTGATGTCACAAATGTACTAATTTAATTTGCTTATGAAAATTGCTAATTTCGAAAGCTACGATTGATAATCTTTACTAATATGACAAAGTAGTAAATAATTGACAAGCGATTATTGAAGGAATATTGACAAGCAAGTTTATAACAAATTTGTAACAGTAGGAAAAATTATATATATGTCTACAAATATTTATTAGTAGGTCAAAATGCATATATGTCTACAAATAATAACAATCGGCGAATGAATAATTTGTTACCAGTAGCAAATAATTTGTTACCAGTAGCAAATAATTTGTTAACAGTAACAAATAATTTGTTAACAACAGCAAATAATTTGTCTACAAATATTTTAGAAATAATTTTTTTTGGTCGACAAAGTTGCAAATAGTTTAAACACTATTTGTTAACAGTAAACAAATATTTTTTTAGTAATAAGCAAAGTAAGCAAATATTTTTTTATATATATTTGTTAACAACAAGCAAATAATCAAATATTTGTTAACAGTAAGTAAATAAGCAAATATTTGTTGTATATTAGTTAACAATAAACAAATAATTTGTTACAAATATTTCTTAGTAACAGTAAAAAATATATTTGATATATATTGTAAGCAATATATATTTGGTTTACAGTAAGTAATTATTTTGTTTAATAAGAAATCTATTTATTTAGAGAGCTATTATAAAACGATAATAGTATAACAAATTTAATACCAGAAAGATTTAACTCTTAGATTGTTGGAAAATTTTGCTATCATCTTCAAAAATTCTGTAACCAAAATAAACTAAAATTAAACGTTACCGGCCTCCGGAAAAGTCGCGCACGTAGCACTACCCTAAGAGTTAATTTGGGTCTATATGCAGACTTTTTCGAATGCTCATAGTGGTAAAATTTCTAATCTATTGTTATCCGTCGTCGCACACAACTCGGAAAGAATGATCCTGACTTAGCTCTACCCAGAGCAAGGATGATGAACCGAAGAGATTTGGGAAACTAGAATTTGGGAGAGATTTCACTTAGAGATTTATGTATCTAAGGGATGAGAAAATGGTTCAATTTATAGGCATAATGAACTGTAACCGATGGCTGGATAATGACACATAAAAATATGTTTTGTAACATTTGGATTAATGTGGGAAATCAATAGGTTTAACGTTTCAATTAATATGGGAAATCAATAGATTTTTATTGTCCAACGTTCAAATATTTATGATTCACAAACGGTCAAAAATTAAGAGGAGCAAAAATAATTTTTGGGTCTCAACCCAAACCCGAAGAAGGAATTGAATCGACATTCGGCGCCCGCAGATGTGGGTATGTACCCGCATTCGTTACGCGCGCCAAACCAAACAGAGCTGTGCCGGGCTGGACGACAGCGACGGCACGCGCGTATGGCCCGTAGGGCTCCCACATAATACTTCAATGAAGCAACAAGGAGCAAAGCAATACATGCATAATCAAATCCACACCACAACCGATGTAGGACTAGATGTATGGAAAGTTGGTTTTTGTATGGCAGTAGCAGCAACAATTTTTTCTAATAGCATTTTGTTTACTACTAAACCAGATCTACCAACAACCAACAATGCAACACAAGTGTAATAGTTCTTTCTTCAATATACCAAAAAAATAGAGTACGCAACAATCAAATCTATCTCAATATTGTTTCTTAACCGGATCACCCAATAATCCACATGTACTACCAATAGAATAACCAACATAATCCAACATCATGACACTAATAACATAATGACACAGTCTTTTTTACCCAAATAAAAGAATAACCAACACGATGCAATAATCCAACATCATGACACATAGTTACATCACAGCAGAATAATAGAACCATCATGATGCAAGTTACAATAGAATAACCGAACCAAAATTACGACTCCTAGTCCTCAAGGTGTAGATCTAAGTATAAATTGAAAACCCTAGCTATGATTAGTTACTAGCCTCAAACATCATCAAAAATATTGAGCATATAAGTTTAAAACTGGAAAAAAAAAATTGAATTAGAAGTTTAAAATCAAAGATCTGGAGAAGTTTGTACATGTGAAGAGGGCTCAAAGTCTCTAAAATCAATGATCTAGAGAAGGGAGGTAGAAAGAATTTAGGGTTCGAGAGTTTCTTCTAACTCTGGAAGGGAGGGATATATTAGGGTTTCTGGACGAGCCCCTCCGCCGGACCATGGAGGAAAGCCTCCGATCTACCAAAGGTATGCTTCTTGATCTAGATCATGAAATTGATATATTAGAAGAGTGGGTGAGATCTATGAATGAAATGCTTGTTCGATCCTACACTTCGGCCATGGAGCCACCGCTTTTGCACCACCACCCGCTCTGGATTACTATAGTTGTCCATTGATGCTAATGTCGTTATTTTCAACACAGTACCAACAGTATCCAACATCGTTATAATAGTACGCAAACTCGTCGTTGTCAACATAGGACCAACAACCATCACCATATTCTACTATGTCAGCATAGTATACGTCAGCAACGTCATCATGGTCTACTAGTCATCGCAGAGCTCACCGCCGTCACATATGCAACAATAGTGGCCAACGATGTATCCTTCATACCAGCAGGAGTACGAGGCCCACCATCATCACCATGGACGATGTGGAACCCCCAACCATCGTCATACTCCATCCCTCATTTGCCAACTTTCTGCAGCAGCAATAGCAGTATTTGATACCTTCGCTACCACCAATACAATGGTAGGGAGTAATTCCTAAGCATGAGGCTCTTGTGTTTGATGAAATCCATATGGGAGTAGTTCCTAAGCATGAGGTCCTTGTGTTTGATGAAATGCATCAGGAAGAAGGAGGAATTAGAGTTAGATCTGACAACAATAAATAAAAGTAGAAGACTCCTCCAAGAAGGATCTGAACCCGATAATAACAACCAGAGTGGAAGAAGAAGGATCCAGATCCATACTCCTCCACTGCTTCAGCCTCTAAAGCCTCCATGTTTGTGTTTCATATTCGGACGACTCCATGTTTGAGCATTCATTTACCACTACAAAAATATTATTATTTAGCGTTGAAAATATCTGTCGCTAAGACTTATACATCTGTCGCTATTTGATATTAGCTATGGATCAACGACGAAAATGTGGCGTCATTAGGAAATATGTCGCTAACAAAATTTCATCGCTAATTTGTCGTTGTGGCGACAAATTAGTGACGGCTTTAGCGACATCACTACAACGACATATTAGCTATGTTACCTTTCAGTCGGTAGGTCTTACGATGACATAGCGACTTCTTAGTGACAGAACATGTGAGCCCTAATTCTAATTGTTTCCAGAAGGTTACCGATGGAAATTTCTGTCGCTAATTCGTATGGTACATTTTTGGTATCAGATATCACGTTGGCAACATAAATTTTCGTCGCTAGCCTGAGATTTTTTAGTTTTCTCGTCGCTGGTTAGTCGCTATGGAGTCGGTAGCCTGAGAATTTTACAGTAATACGTCGCTATTCCGTCGTCGTTCCCTCATTGAGTTTAGTCTTATTGCCAGAATCAATAATTCCTGCAATACTCATACATGTCAATATATATATACAATACATATATATATATATATATATATATATATATATATATATATATATATATATATATATATATATATATATATATATATATATATATATATAAATATATATATATGTATTCAATAAACTAAAACACAAATATATATAACATTGTATTCAATAAACTCAAACACAATACATATTATCACAAATCAAAATTAAATACAAACTCGAACTCAAATTCAAACACAAGTACATATATACAAGTAGTCACTGTCTGCAAACATAATGATAACACAAGATACATTTATCCAAAAAATCCAAGCTATCAAGTCGCTGGTGGAGGAGGTGGTAGAGGCGGCTGTAGGCTAGAAATGTACTGCATCATCACCATAGTGAGGATCCGTTGTAGGTCCTCAGAAAGAACAATGCCTAGAGTAGTCGCCGAAGTGACAGTAGGAGCTAGAGTAGTCATCAGAGTAGTAGTAGGAACGGCAGAAGCCGCATGAGGCGCTGTGGTCGAAGCAGGAACTGGTACAGTCGTCGGAGTGGTACCAGATGATGTAGTAGGAGCAGGATTCAGGCCAGAAGAGTCTAAAATATGGGTCATCTGGCTCTTTAGGGTGCATAATATATGTGTAATCTGCTCCAAACTATAGGTGCCAGAAGGAACGTCAGATTATGTAGCTACATGCGGGGGTAGAGGAGGAGGTCTGGAGTAAACGGACAGCTGAGATGCCAACGATCCGAAACCATACACGCTATCGCATTTTCCTCTTCCAACAGCTTGTATCTACAAGTCGTTCCTCCCAGCTAACGTACGTGGCTGACTAGTTCCAGGTCCCCCTCAGTACCTCCCTCACTGACCGACTCTCTAATGTCCCATATGTCTCCTATATTTATATGTGTAAACAAATTTAGAATTAATATTCGTATTATCGTTACTACTACGTACTATTTTAGATATTGTAGGTTATGTTTTAGGTTTTTTTTTTTTTGATAATTAGGCTTATGGTTAGGATATTTAGAATTAGGGTTAGCTATTTAGGTGAAATAAATATAGTTAAGTATAAAAAGAATGTAATTAGATAACATTGAAAAAACTTACATAAGGTTTGGTCTCCCGATCATTTACGAGCTTCCCATCCTTTTTTCGTTTGTGGGTACGCTCAAAGACTTTGGAGAAGTCGATGGCGTTCAGGTCTCCACCTATCATGGCGACCTCATCGTACTATAACAATTAATAACTAAAATTAAGATTAAATAATTAAACATATAACAAATAAGAATACTCATCATCCGTCGATAATGCTAAAAAATTAGGATTGATCCACCCGTGTGGTGACCACCCTTAGCACGGGCAGCCTTCGCCTTCTCGCACTTGGCCTTATAGGCCGAAGTGTCCATCATCTTCTTTATATCCTCCCAAAAATCCTCTTTCAGCCACTCCTTGCGATGATATCCACGGAATGTAGCCAACGCCTTCTGGTCTTTGATCATATCCCTCAACCTTTGAGGGTGTCAGACTTGTAGCACTTCTGGATCGCCTGACCCCCATGCTCCGGCCACTAGTACAAATTCTTCAAGTAAGAAAAAAACACGCACAAAGCAAATATTTAAAAAATATCGTCAACAAAGATGATCTTATTTATACATACCCGCCAACATCTCTAGCCAAATAAAATGCCTCTCTGGCGGGATGTCCCGAACTTCAGATAGGGACCATGGAATTGACAATGCATCAATTTTCCCAAATCTCTTCCAGCCTAGATCCGAAAGAACCTAAAATAAGTAAACAATGTACCATTAGAAAATAAAGAGAGTATGAATAAATATATGAATTTACAATAAAATAAGATTATATACTTATGTTGCTCCATCGTCCCACAGCTCGGGACGATCGATGTTGGCTGACTGCTCTGGTAGAGTAGGAGGATCTACAAATTTTGGTAGACGTATGTATACTCCATGGTCTAACAACAGACTAGGATATAAATTTGCCACAGTAGGAGCGACATGTGTTGTCTCCGGTGTAGAAGTCGGATCGGTCTGTCACGACTCGAACCCAGTGTAAGGGTACAAGTGCGTAACAACGTCCAGCCTACACCGCAGAATCGACGGTAGAACGTTGTTCTAGGTCACTATCTAAAACAACTCACGCAATTATATAATGTACTTGTTTTAAATCTCAACTCCGAACGGAGGACAAAGTATAGAAATAATATAACTCAATCACAGTCTAAGCACGATAGGATAACACAAAATTCTATAACTAAAAGAAAACAAATAAAAAACTACTAAATGATAATATCTCAAAACAACTCAAAATAAGTCAACTCTCAATTATAACAATTTAAGTTCTAAACATAAATTCTATAGCAAGTCTACTAGAAAGTAATTGATGACATGGCAGGTGGGGAAGAAGACAAGGAAAACAAATAAATTCAACTACCTATGTGATATGAAATATCTGTTTCGACATGTGAACGACTAGGGGGTAAATCCGGCACCTGCACGTGTCATGTACCAGTGTTCTAAATGGCGCCCGCCTAGGCCGCCTAGGCGGCGCCTAGGCGGTCCCTCTCCGCACCGCTTTGCTGTAGGCGGTGGAGTAGGCGGCCAATGGAGGTTGGCGGCACAGGCGGAGGTGAGGCAGCGTAGGCAAGCGCCTACGCGGATAAATATTTACAAAATATCTTGGCCAAAAAGGTTTTTTTTTTACATTATGGGCCTAACAACACTAAAACTTTATAAATCTCCGTTCTACAACTTAGTTATGCATGGAACACCCTTAAAATATACATATTATGCAAAAAATAGTGGTAAAATAGTAAAAAATGTTCAAAATGTATCAATCGCCTAGGCGGCGCCTAGGCACTGCCTAGACGGCCTAGGCGGTAGGCGGACTCTCTCCGCCGCGCAACCGCCTACCGCCGTTTATAACCTTGTCGTGTATAGATACTATTATTCACGAATAGACATCATGGGGATAGTTCTGGGTAGTCCACATGTCTACTAAGATATTTCTCCTCCCGACTACTCCGTATGACGAGCGTGTCAACAAACAACAAGATATATGTATAAACATGAAATGTAAAAACTACTATGAATCGAAAAGCAATCAAAAAGTGCACTTGCCTGAGGTCCTTAGTTGGTGAAACCGACAATCTCGTTGAGTCCAATTAGCCTAGGGACGATAAAGAGGTATGATTGTGATTAGCTATGATCAATGATAATCTAACGATCTAAGAGATTTTCTAACTTAGAGCAAAAATTATTTAATTTAAAAAAAACGTATATGCTTTAGAAGATATTTATAGCATATTAATATTAATCTTTTTTAAGAAAATATTTATTTTATGAATATAAGATATTATGACTATATGTAGAAAATATTTATGGTAAACTATGAAAGCTATATTTCCATTAGTCAAAATAAACTTAGATAATTATCTGGAATATGAAAAATCATGGTGCTAGTTAAACTATAATTTAATCAAATAGGAAGTACTACAATAATATATATATATATATATATATATATATATATATATATATATATATATATATATATTATTCGAAAGTCTTATTTAAGATATTGTACAAAAATATAATAATATATTTTTGGCAGTATTTCGATAACAATATTAATAATATCAATAAGAAATTAATAACAATAATGTCAGTGATAATATTATTATTAACAATGATAATAGAAGTATAATAAGAATAAGAATAATAATAATGCATAATTATATATGCATTTATATTAATACTACACTATATAAATCTTATAAACTCTTTTTAGCATTTCTTATATTTAGTTACTATGTTTCACAAAACAACCCAAAGATACCTTTATAACTCAAAATTAATTAATACAATATATAAGCCCACAAATAAGCCTTCCCAAAACTCAACTTGACAAAGCCCAAAGATACACTATTTATATAATAAAATTTTATTTTATATCCATATATACTAGACCCCGGCCTGAAGTTTATCAAAAACCTGGGCCAAGCTTCATTCCAGTACGTACTAATACTTTGCTAAAAGCTATTTAGAAAATAGAATACAAATTATAATGAAGCAAACGACAGCAGTGGACTATTGTCCAATGTCCACTCTTCCTCGTTTCACGAGAGGGAAAGCTAATATAATGAAAGTAATAAATCATACTCAAGCTCCAGAACCAAGAGGGAGAGAGAATACCTCTTCCTCCCAAACTTACAAAAGCGTACTCACCATTTCCGAGTGGGGAAGCAGCGTCGGACGCGTGGTGTCGCACGGGCAGCACTCTCCCGGCAGAGCGATCTAGATGGGGAGGCAGTCCGGTGCACGGCTCGTGGAGGAGCGATCGCCCGCGGCGGCTCGGCGCAGCAGTCGGCACTGCTCGGGTTCGTCGTAGAGATCGAAGGTGCGGTGGTGCTCAGCAAGAAGAGGCGGTCGAGATGCCAGCGCTGGTGGAACGTCACCGGCGGTCAGCACCCAGGGGAACGAAGCCGGCGACTCAGCACGGAGGCGGCGACCGGGGCTGGCTGGCTCGGCCAGGAGGAGGCGCTCGGTGGACGGCTCGACCTCACGGCGTGCGGCCAAGGGTTCGGCTGTTCGCGGTAAGTTCGGCGGAGCGACGGCTTTTCGACCGGGAAAGATGGCAGTCCACGGTGGAGGTCTCGACGGGGGACGTCGACGTTGGTTTTGGCTGTGTCGAAGAGGATGGACTGGCTCCCGGAGGTCGAAGAGGATGCACGGTGGCTGTTGCTTCGGCTCGAGGGGTTTGGCTCGCGGCGGCGCTCCAGAAGGGGATTTCGACGGCTACGCGGAGGCAGTGAAAATGTGGCGTTTCCTGGACGCGCTGGCGGGGTCGACAAGGATTTGGTTTGTAAATGTAATCTTGGAATAAGATGGGATAGACACGGATGCACGGGTCCGGACACGATTGGTGTTGGCTGTGTCGACATGGACACGACTGACACGATGGTGGTAACGGTGGACACGGACATCTGGATACTGAATATGGTGATGATGAATGTGGCAACCGGCATGGTTGGTTGGGTGTTTGGACGAGGAGGCCGATTGTGGGCTGCTGCGACGGTGGCCGCAGTGGGGTGTTCGGGCATGGCTAAGGTGATGGCGGGGGTCGGGTGTCTATCTTCTTGGGTTTCGGGGGTTATGCATATATAGGGAGAGGGAAGATTTGGTTGATATGATGGAAGCAGATTTGGAGAAGAGGGGCTGTATGTATATACTAACGTAGAGATAAAATTTGTTTAGGAGAATTCTATCAAGATTAGAATTTAAAGGATAATAATTATAAAATATTTAATCTACCGGGATTTTCTCATCCTGCAATACTACTATATAATTGACCAATCATAACAGTTAAAGGTGATATTTGTCACTATCAAGGTAATTTAAAATATAATAGTATAATTTAAATCGTAATTCAAATAATACTCATCGTATTTAAATACAACACTTGATATAATCAAAATAATTTAAAGTATATTTTATTAATCTAAAATCTTATTTAAAACTAATTTCATAAATCTTATTATCATTCAAAGACGGTACTCGATAATTTTTAATACAAACTTAATAAATATTTAAAATTAAGGTCAATCTAAACGAAATCAAGTTAACAATTTAAATGGTATATATGGCTATCTAAATCAGATAGTTGATTACTACTATAATTTAAATAATATTTAATATTTATCAAAGTCTAAATCTTTTAAATTCAAATCCAATTCAAATAATGTTTAGGCAAAATTGATCTAATCATAATCTACTAACGATTACAATTATTAATATAAAATAATTTAAATGCATAAATTCCAATCTCTGTTATAAACGAATTTTCAATTAGGATAATAATAAATATTTTCGAACCTATCAAAATAAATTCAAGCCAAAATTGAATAATTGATCATCCTAAAAATTATTAAAGAAATAATATATATATATATATATATATATATATATATATATATATATATATATATATATATATATATATATATATATATATATATATATATATTATTATTATAATTCCAAAACTCAACTTAAAATACTTTAATAAAAATCTTTTCATGGTTTCCAAAAATACATATGATTTCGAATTGAATTTGAAACTAATGTTAATAAAATCCAAGATAATTACCAATTACATCCTTCATAATTCCAATAATAAATACTTTTGTTAAACAAATTAGTATTCTCAAATATAATTTTCAAAATAGTTCTTGATGAAAGAATTAATCATAATATATCTTTCACAAAGTCCCGACGAGAGAAATTACCTTTAACACAATAATTAAAAGGAATAAAAGAAAATGAAAATTCGGGGAGAGGAGTTACAAATCTACCCACCTTAGAAATAAATTCGTCCTCGAATTTAAGGCTTACCAAGATAGATGGACTTGATTGATCAGTAAAAAGAGAAAAATAAAAATAAATATATGTCAAGATTATGATAACGAAAATATTGAAAAAAATAGATGAACAGAGGAGGAAAGAAAGAAGAAAATGCTCATAATAAAATAAAATTTTCTGTGATGAAAGCATTGACCAGCTAGGGTGGTAATGGAAGGGTAAATAGGTATGGTTCGGTATTAGAACCTGTGGCTACGGTCTTGAAATATGTTCTAACTGTTTTCAGAAATTCGATAAAAGCCTTAAAAAAAAACTCAAGGACACTTCATCAATCAGAGGCTCTACCCACCTTAGAAAAATTGGTCATCGATGTTTCAAAGGATGTAGTTAGGCACAATTTAAAAACATAATCAAGAAGTAATATGATCAATGATCAAATTAGGGTTAGATCGTGAATGAAATTGAACTTTTAAGAAAAGACACCACGTGGCACGATTAAAGTATAGTCATGGTCAAGGATATAATCGAAATATGGTTAATCAAACAAGAAAAGTCGTTAGGCACGATTAACTGCTATTGGAATCATGTTAGACATAGTAAATGATCAAAATTTAGACAAAGTCTAAACATGGTTGAAATTTCTTAGACACAGTAAGATGCAGTCACAATCAAGGCTAATCATGCAAGTCATCCAAGCATGATTGAAATTAAAAGTTGGCACGAGCATGATCATGATCGAAATAGTCATGATCAGTGGAAAAATCTAAACATTAATAATAACAAGGTTTGATATATAGGTGCGACTATGATTATGGTCAAATAGTTTAGTCACGATCAAAGTTAATCATGCAAGTCATCCATGCATGATAAAATTAGAAAGTTGGCACGAGCATGAACAAGGTCAAGATAGTCATGATCAAAATGGAACGCAGAATTTAACATTAGCAATAATTGATTTGAAAATATATGCATGTTTATGATTATAGTCGAGAGAGTTTAGTCGTGATCAAATTTGTTTAGGAACGATCAATTAGTTAAGCAAAACTGTTTAGGCATGATTATAGAATCAAACCTAGGAAAAGTTACGAATTGACTCAATCGAAATAAAATGAGTCTAGTCATGATCGAAATTGCTAAAAGATGATCAAATCCAAATCGTTTCGATATACCTAAAATATTTATCCATAATTATTTAGGCACGAGTATGGGATCAAAATCTAGATAAGTTTAGGAATTCAGTCGAAATTATATTAAAAGTGACAATCTAAAAATAGAATGATAAGAAAGGAATGGAGAATTACCGGTTTATTGAGAAGATTTGTGACTAGGAATAAGCACAAATCAATTTGAAAACTTAATAGTTATATGCCAATCAGACGTAGTCTATATGGTATTCAAACTCGTAAACATGATCGAAGTCATTTTACCGAGAATTTATGCCTCGCCAGTGTACAGCTAGCTGCAATAAACTCTTGATTCCACGACTCAAGCAAGGATACGGTAAGGAATACTCTATCAACTTTATCCAATCTGGACACAACAACTTAAGGACGAAGATAGGACGACCAAGATATAGCTTTGACAACATTCAATAACTTATACTTACTTGAGATTACTTCAACTTAGGGATCATGCCTCGCCTGTGCGCTGCTGGCTGTAGTGAACCCACAGTCTCTATAAGTCAAATAAGTGGCGACAGTGCGCTGCTGTCTGCCATCATAAGTCATCAAAATTATTCCAACTATATCTTCCAAGAATATCAAAGGAGTTTTAAAAATATCGTACAAATCGATAAAGGTAGAAAAGTACAAGTATCTATTATTCAAGTATAAGATTCAGCATCTTGAAAAGAAAACAATTGATTAGGAAGGATGATGATCGAAGTTGAAATAAGTAAAAAAATTTAATCCTTATTTCACGGGTATTCAATACTCAACGATTGAGAGGAAAACTTTTGAAACTAAAAACTTAACTCGAGATTAGTAGACAAATGAGGGAGAAGTTATTTTGAAAATAATTCCTTAGGTCCAAGGAAAAGAATATAAGTGATACGAACTTATGATATGGCGGTGTTTAGAAAAAAACATAAAATAAAGTTGTACAAATGATTTTGATCAGGGAAAAATGGCCGAAAAAAATAAACCTAAATTTATATTTCTCTAATATTCAAGATCGAGAAAAATATGTATAGAGCACTATGTCTACCTATTATGAATATGTTCCACCATAAGTGTATATGTGTAGACTAAATAAATCCCCAAAATTCCAAAAATTAATCTAAGAGAATATTATCTATTTCTGAGCAAAATATAGATTTAAATAACAATAATTCATGTATTATGTCAAATATACAATTTACAAAATTTATTCACGAGGCTAAAAATGGACCACAAATATATATATACACATCTATATATCTACATGGACGACGTTGGTCACACTACATGACCACCAGGACTTGTGTTGAGTTCGGGCTAGTTTAGAACAATCGGGTATTCTAAAAGTCGAATTATAACAAATTAAATTATCTATAGGGATCAAGTCACGACTTCGCCTGGTTTCCCTAGTTAGGGTACACCAATGGCTCGACCTTCTCTACCATGGCTAGAACATTAATCAAGGCACACTACCCCACTATCCGTGCCATAATTTTTAGTCATCTTGTACTCTAAATCTTAATCATGACTAAACCCTTCTATATTATAAATGAATATTAATAAAATTCCAAAAATATAATTTAATAAAAATTTATAAAAATTCGAAAAAGGGGTTATGGTTAAGGATTGGACTCTAGAAAGGTCTAAGTTGATGAGTAAATAGTCTACCCACCTTAGGTCATATCGTCGTATCAAAACGTAATAGTGCATCTATAAAAATCTTCCAAGTTATCTATATTTAATAAATTGCATAGCCTAATTCTTAACAACCCAATAATCAAATTAATAAGGGACTCCTATTCCTAGTCATTCTCCTAAATTAATTCAATCCTAATTGTGAATGAGCATTTCCTAGTCGCAGGCTCGCAGTAGTACGACTAATATGGTACTACCACGAGTTCGCACAATTTTCGAAAACTGACCTGCATGGGCCACCACAAAAACTTGTCACGACCCGCAACCGCTTTTTCGGATACGAGACGTGTCCAAGTCAGCCTACACCGCAGAGTCGGCGGTAGAACGCTGTCAAGCCCACAATAAATAAATGCTCAAAATAAACTTTATTGCTTATTCATATTTCTAAATTGATTACAACATTTACAAGAAATATATTCAAAGAAAATACAATGTTCTTACACATTTAATGAAAATAATACCACTGCTATCTATTTCTAGGTTTTGGTCTACAAGTATACCCGTATCTCCCATGCTAAGTGAAGCCACGACTAACCTGAAAAATGTTGGTTTCCAGTCAGGAATGAAACAAGCACACAAAACGACGGCAATGCGAAAACACAATAGAATTAACAAGACATGAAAATAACATATGAGATATGGAAACTAGAAAGTAATCGATGACATGGCAGGTGGGAAAGAAGACAAGGAAAACAAATAAAATACAACTACCTATGTGATGTGAAATATCTGTTTCGACATGTGAACGGCTAGGGGGTCAATCCGGCACATGCACGTGTCGTGTACAGATGCTATTATTCACGAATAGACATCATAGGGATAGTTCTGGGTAGTCCACATGTCTACTAAGATATTTCCCCTCCCGACTACTCCGTGTGACGAGCGTGTCAACAAGCAGCAAGATATATATATAAACATGAAATGTAAAAACTACTATGAGTCGAAAAGAAATCAGAAAGTGTACTTGCCTGAGGTCCTTAGCTGGTGAAACCGACAATCTCGTTGAGTCCAATTAGCCTAGGGTCGATAAAGAGGTATGGATGTGATTAGCTATGATCAATGATAATCTAACGATCTAAGAGATTTTCTAACTTAGAGCAAAAATTATTTAATTTAAAAAAAAACGTATATGCTTTAGAAGATATTTATTGCATATTATTATTAATCTTTTTTTAGAAAATATTTATTTTATGAATATAAGATATTATGACTATATGTAGAAAATATTTTTGGTAAACAATGAAAGCTATATTTCCATCAATCAAAATAAACTTAGATAATTATCTAGAATATGAAAATCATGGTGCTAGTTAAACTATAATTTAATCAAATAGGAAGTACTACAATAATATATATATATATATATATAAATATAATAATATATTTTAGGCAGTATTTCGATAACAATATTAATAATATCAATAAGAAATTAATAACAATAATGTCAGTGATAATAATATTATTAATAATGATAATAGAAGTATAATAATAATAATAATAATAATGCATAATTATATATGCATTTATATTAATACTACACTATATAAATCTTATAAACTCTTTTTAGCATTTCTTATATTTAGTTACTATGTTTCACAAAATAACCCAAAGATACCTTTATAACTCAAAATTAATTAATACAATATATAAGCCCACAAATAAGCCTTCCCAAAACTCAACTTTGACAAAGCCCAAAGATACACTATTTATATAATAAAATTTTATTTTATATCCATATATACTAGCCCCCGGCCTGAAGTTTATCAAAAACCTGGGCTAAGCTTCAGTCCAGTACGTACTAATACTTTGCTAAAAGCTATTTAGAAAATAAAATACAAATTATAATGAAGCAAACGACAGCAGTGGACTATTGTCCAATGTCCACTCTTCCTCGTTTCACGAGAGGGAAACCTAATATAATGAAAGTAATAAATCATACTCAAGCTCCAGAACCAAGAGGGAGAGAGAATACCTCTTCCTCCCAAACTTACAAAAGGGGAAGAACTCACCATTTTCGAGTGGGGAAGCAGCGTCGGACGCGTGGTGTCGCACGGGCAGCACTCTTCCGGCAGAGCGATCTAGATGGGGTGGCGGTCCGGTGTACGGCTCGTGGAGGAGCGATTGCCCGCGGCGGCTCGGCGCAGCAGTCGGCACTGTTCGGGTTTGTCAGAGAGATCGGAGGCGCGGTGGTGCTCAGCAAGAGGAGGCGGTCGAGATGCCAGCGGTGGTGTAACGTCACCGACGGTCAGCACCCAGGGGAACGGAGCCGGCGACTCAGCACGGAGGCGGCGACCGGGGCTGGCTGGCTCAACCAGGAGGAGGCGCTCGGTGGACGGCTCGACCTCACGGCGTGCAGCCAAGGGTTCGGCTGCTCGCGGTAAGTTCGACGGAGCGGCGGCTTTCCGGCCGGGAAAGATGGCAGTCCACGGTGGAGGTCTCGACGGGGGACGTCGACGTTGGTCGAGTGGCATGCGGGTGGACTGGCTCCCGGAGGTCGAAGAGGACGCATGATGGCTGTTGCATCGGCTCGAGGGGTTTGGCTCGCGGTGGCGCTCTAGAAGGGGATGCTGGTGTTTTTGCTTTTGGACTAGAAAAGATAGTCCCACATCGGCTACACCAAATGGTGAGTATCTCAATATAATGCATTGCTTGTGTTGAGGTGTGCACATGAGGTGTAGTAGGGCACAAGTTTGTGCCATGTGGAAGTATTTTCCTAGAAGGAAAAAGAATTAAATCCAACAAGGATGCAAGTTAATTTTTGTTGTGCGGACTCGGACTCGGACACGGACTCCAGGATGTCTCGTGTATGCACGGGAGTGTTCGTATAGGTAGGCGTGGACTGGCACACTTCTATGCTGATTGTGGGATGATCTAAAATATCAAACTCTATTTTTGAGTATTGGTATTTTAGTTCCACATCGGATAGGAGAAGATGTGAGGTCTCAACTCCACTCTATAAATAGAGCCCCTTGGCTTCCTTTGAAAGATGCACCAAGAAGAGAGTTGAGGGAGTCTGTTAAGTCCAGGAAGCCCGTTCAAGTCTCAAATATTGATTTACGAGCGTTCCAGAAGTTCTTCATGAACTTGCTGGTTCCTGGAAGCTGTTCGTGCTCGTGTGGGGCGAATAAAGCTTTGAGCAACGGTGGTTCATTCACCCCAACATCTCATTCTCGCCTGTCATCGCTGTTGTTGCCTTTTACAGTAACTTCTTTTTAGAAGCTCTACTGCCGATAGTTGCTTGCACAAAGTCTCTTTAGATTTTTTGTGTATTACGTAGAATCTTTTTAGATCCTCGTAATTCAGAATCCTCCAGGATCTCTGTTGCACATCTTCTTTAAGGTGCTGCATTTGAAACGTTGTGTGTACAATTGTTTCAGTTTCAGAATTTTCCATCAGAAATTGTGCCTCTGCAATAACAATCTCAAAGCTTTATTGAGTAGATGGATAATTCTCGTGCTTCGCTCATCGATACCGGCCTTAACAAGTTGGAAAAATTCGATGGCAAAAACTTCCAGATATGGAGACGAAAGGTCACTTTAAATCTTCAACTCGTGAATGTTGATCACGTGCTGTCAGAAGAAGAACCGATCGTTCCAACCACTGGATCTGCTGCGGCTGTGGCCACTGCTACGACCTAGCAAGCAAAGTGGAAGAGAGAAAATAGTATATGCAAACTACTGATACTCAATTCCATGGAAGACTCTCTGGCAGAGTCCTACTCCAAGAAGACATCTGCCAAAGAGATATGGGACTCCTTGGGAAAGCTCTATGAAGATGACGAAAACCGGTCCAAGATCTTCATGGTAGAAAAATATCACAAGTGGACCTTCGAAGACGAGAAGGCGATGCTTCCCCAAGTGAAGGAGTTTCTGAAGTTGCGTCAGAAACTAGAAGACGAGAACATGCCCCTTGTCGACAAGTTTGTCGTTGGAGGGATCGTCGCAAAACTTCCTACAGAATGGAGCAACTTCTATGCAACGATGCATCGAAAGAAGATGAAAATTAGCTTGGAAGATTTCTTGCAAGAGATCCATGTTGAGGACGAGATGCGCTCTCAACAGAAGATGGATACTCTGTCCAAACAACTGGCGAAGGCAAATCTGGTCTAAACCAGAGAGTACCAGGGGAAGCAGGCTGCTTCTCATCGCAAAAAGAAGGACTTTCCGAATCTGAAAGTGAAGGGTCCTGCTTTCAAGCAGCAGAAGTCCAAGTCCCATGTGACTTGCTTCAATTGTGGCAAGAAGGGCCACTACAAATCCGAATGCAAGTCCAAGCCCAAAGAACAAGGTGAGCCTAGTAAGGTTTCTATGATTACTAATCTAGTTACCATGATAGCACAGGTTGCAACTGTGGGGGCTGACTTGGACTGGTGGATAGACATTGGTGCGACCTGCCATGTCTGTTCAGACAAAGACTGGTTCGTCTCTTATGAGCCAACTTCAGAGAAGGTCATAATGGCAAACCAGGCACAAGCTAAAGTACTGGGGATCGGGACGGTGGAGCTGAAACTCACATCGGGGAACACTCTGACGCTTCAAGGTGTGAAGCATGTTCCAGTAATTGCTAAGAACCTGATCTCTGGAAGTCTGCTCTGCAACGCAGGCTTGAGGATGGACATCAATGCTGGCCAGTTGGTGATGTCCAAGAAGGGTACATTCTTCGGGAAAGCTTTCCAAACTGAAGGAATGTACAAGATTCAGCTTGTTGTAACCCAGCATGATAATATAAATGCTATCACTTTTCCTGATTATTCTCTTGAGTTGTGGCATAATAGGCTAGGACATGTTCATTGTAAAAGGATTAACAGAATGTCTAGTCTAGGACTTATCTCCAAGTGTGGGAGTAAGGTAGAGAAATGCGAAGTATGTGCTCAGACGAAGATCACAAGGAAACCCTTTCACAGGGTCCATCGAAGCACAGATCTTCTGGAGTTGGTTCACTCAGATATCTGTGACTTCAAACAATTCTCTACAAAGGCCGGGATGAAGTATTTCATTACTTTCATCGATGACTTCTCAAAGTATGCTTTCGTCTACTTGCTCAAGTCTAAAGACGAAGCATTCGAGAAGTTCAAGGAGTTCAGGGCCGAGGCTGAGCGGCAAACTGGACAACAACTCAAGAGGTTAAGGAGTGATCGAGGCGGGGAGTATCGGTCTCATGAATTTTTATCATTCTGTAAAGAACATGGAATCATCAATGAGATAACGGCTCTGTACTCTCCTCAATCCAACGGAAGTAGCAGAAAGGAAGAAGAGAACGTTGACAGAGATGATGAACTCCATGCTGTTGACTGCGGGTCTTCCAAAGTATTACTGGGGAGAAGCTGTACTAACGGAAACGTTCATTCTGAACAGAGTGCCATATGCAACTTCCGACATAACTCCTTATGAACTCTGGTTCAAAATCAGACCTAACTTGAATGTCATTCGAGTGTGGGGGTGTCTGGCTTATGTGAAGCTCCCGGATCTGAAGATTCAGAAGCTGGGGACAAAGACTATGAAGGCGATCTTCTTTGGGTATGCCGAGAAGAGTGATGCTCGGAGATTCCTTGATATCGAGTCAAACCATATCATCGAATCTCGTGATGCTGAATACTTTGAAGACAAGTTTGCAAAACACAAGAATATTGTTCTCGCGGATCTTCCGGAGAATGATGAGGGTACAAAGCAGACAGAAGTCTTTAATAAACCAGTAGTCCAAGATGAAGCTATCGTCAAGGAGATACCAGCTGAACCAGAACTCGCTGAGCCGTCAACTAAGCGAACGAGAAGGCCGAAAGACTTCGAAGATGACTTCGTCACCTATCATGTGGAAGCAGATCCGCTTACCTATGATGAGGCGATGAAGACCAGAGATGCTGTATTCTGGAAGGAGGCGATAGACTACGAGATTGACTCAATCACCTCGAACAACACATGGGTATTGGTTGACCTGCCAGAAGGAGCAAGACCCATCGGATGCAAATGGATCTTCAAGAAGAAGATGAAAGCAGATGGAACCATTGACAAGTTCAAGGCCAGGCTAGTGGCCAAGGGGTTTGCTCAGAAGCAGGGGATCGACTACTTTGATACTTATGCTCCAGTAGCTCGGATGACAACCATCAGATTGTTAATTGCTCAAGCAGCAATACACAAGCTGGTGATACATCAGATGGATATGAAAATAGCATTCCTTAATGGCGAGCTGACCGAAGAGATCTACATGCAACAACCAGAAGGTTTTGTCGTCAGAGGTCTGGAAGACAAAGTCTGCAAGTTGATGAAGTCTCTGTATGGTTTGAAACAAGCTCCCAAAATGTGGCATGAAAAGTTTGACAAGGTGATAAGGTCAAATGGCTACAGGGTCAGTAAAACAGACAAGTGTGTCTATACGAAGTTTGCTGACGGAAGAGGAGTAATCGTATGTCTTTACGTGGACGACATGCTAATCCTAGGTACGGATTTAAGCTGCGTCACAGAGACAAAGAAATTCCTCTCGACCAAGTTCAGTATGAAGGACTTGGGGGATGCCGACGTAATCTTGGGGCTCAAGATCATCCGGACATGCACTGGAATAGCGCTATCACAATCTCATTATATTGAGAAGATGCTCACTCGCTACGGGTGTCAAGATCTTCCTTTTATTGATACACCGTACCGGAGTGATCAGAAGCTGGAGCCAAATTCGAGGGAAAGCGTCAGGCAGTTGGAGTACGCTAGCGTCATCGGAAGCTTGATGTACGCTACTACTGCCACAAGGCCTGACATAGCTTTTGCAGTGGGAATGCTGAGTCGGTTCACTAACAATCCAGGCGTTGAGCACTGGAAAGCTGTGAAGCGTGTTATGAGATATATCAAGAAAACTCAGACATATGCACTTTTCTACAGCGGAGATCCGTCAGTAGTAGAAGGCTTCAGTGATGCTAGCTGGTGTTCAGATATGGAGAGCGAGTATTCCACAGGTGGATTCGTATTCGCCATGGACGGAGCTGCTATATCGTGGAAGTCGAAGAAGCAGACTATGTTATCTCGCTCCTCCATGGAATCTGAATTCTTTGCATTGGATGCTACTGCAGATAAAGCAGAGTAGCTTCGGGAGCTCATGTATGATCTTCCGGTGGTTGGGGCTCAGATACCGGCAATACCAATATACTGTGACAACCAGGCAGCAGCAGCAGTGGCATCAAATGAACTCTTCAACGGGAAGAAGAGAATGGTGCGGTTGAAGCACAGAGCAGTACACGATCTTATCAAGAGAGGTGTTATTACAGTGATTGATGTTCAGAGTCAGAAGAACCTGGCGGATCCGTTCACCAAGGGCCTCAAGCGCCAGCTGGTCGATGACACAGCTTGTAAAATGGGCTTGAAGGCATTCTAATATTGTGTTATTACATTCCTACCATAAAGTTTTATGCTATTAGTTCAAAGAGAAATCTACTAGGCATCTAGCTTTTGGTTCAAGGGAGGACTATTAACCAGAAGAATATCAGGAACGGTGGGTACTTGTCCTATGTGACATGGAGAGGTTACGGACCTACAACCACTGTTGTCTACTGTTGTTTTCTGCGAAAAACAAATCCTGTGGGAAGGTTGGCTTAAATGCCTTAATGAGTTCTCAGGCAGAGTGAATGCCTGGAGTGCTTTACAGGAAGCACGGTAGCGCAACATTACAAGGAGTGTAACTCCATGCTACAGTGGCTTGACTCCACCATGAGGTTCCCAGGTAGGGGTAATGCCTCGGCTTTGCAAGCTAAGTCACAGCGGAGTAGCACCGCAAATAGGCAGGTAGCCTAATGCTGTATGATAATCGTAATAAAGAGAGGTAGACAGCACTACAAAGAGGATGACATCCTCATGTTACAGTGGCATGACACCACGAAGAGGTACCAGGTAGGGTAAAGCCTCGGCTTTGTGAGCCATGTCATAGCGGCGTAACACCGCACGGAAGCGCAAGGCTTTATGCTGGGTAGTTTGGCACTACAAAGAGGCCTGTGACCTCATGCTACAGTAGTATGACACTACGATGAGGTATCCAGGTGGGGTAAAGCCTCGGCTTTAAGCCATGTCATAGCGGCGTAGCACCGCAAAGAGGCGCAATGCTTCATGCCATGACTCTTTATAAAGAACTCACCTATAGTGTATGGATAGAGATATCAGGCCGTCTCTTGAGGGTAAACTTGTAGACGCCCAAAAATTATACACTGAAACCAGGCTGGCACAAGGCCTTCAATGTGCAGCCAGAAGCACAGTTGATGTCATTATGTGAGTAGGAAGAATTGCAGTTATGGTACAGAATTCAAGGCTTAGTACATTCTTGTATCATGCTGTTATTTAACCTATGCGGAAAGATTCAAGTCGTAGCGACATCTCTCCTAATGCATGATGGGCAGTCACTGTGGGGAACGCTCAACCTATATATTGAGATATGTGGGAGATTGTTGGTATTTTTGCCTTTGGACTAGAAAAGATAGTCCCACATCGGCTACACCAAATGGTGAGTATCTCAATATAATACATTGCTTGTGTTGAGGTGTGCACATGAGGTGTAGTGGGGCACAAGTTTGTGCCATGTGGAAGTATTTTCCTAGAAGGAAAAAGGATTAAATCCAACAAGGATGCAAGTTAATTTTTGTTGTGCGGACTCGGACTCGGACACGGACTCCAGGATGTCTCGTGCATGCACGGGAGTGTTCGGGGGGTAGGCGTGGACTGGCACACTTCTATGCTGATTGTGGGATGATCTAAAATATCAAACTCTATTTTTGAGTATTGGTATTTTAGTCCCACATCGGATAGGAGAAGAGGTGAAGTCTCAACTCCACTCTATAAATAGAGCCCCTTGACCTCCTTTAAAAGATGCACCAAGAAGAGAGTTGAGGGAGTCTGTTAAGTCCAGGAAGCCCGTTCAAGTCTCAAATATTGACTTACGAGCGTTCCAGAAGTTCTTCGTGAACTTGCTGGTTCCTGGAAGCTGTTCGTGCTCGTGTGGGGCGAATAAAGCTTTGAGCAACGATGGTTCATTCACCCCAGCATCTCATTCTCGCCTGTCATCGCTGTTGTTGCCTTTTACAGTAACTTCTTTTTAGAAGCTCTACTGCCGATAGTTGCTTGCACAAAGTCTCTTTAGATTTTCTGTGTATTACGTAGAATCTTTTTAGATCCTCGTAATTCAGAATCCTCCAGGATCTCTGTTGCACATCTTTTTAAGGTGCTGCATTTGAAACGTTGTGTGTATAATTGTTTCAGTTTCATAATTTTCCATCGAAAATTGTGCCTCGGCAATAACAGGGGATTCCGACGGCTACGCGGAGGCAGTGAAAATGTGGCATTCTTTGGACGCGCTGGCGGGGTCGACAAGGATTTGGTTTGTAAATGTAATCTTGGAATAAGATGGGATAGACACGAACGCACGGGTCCGAACACGATTGGTGTTGGCTGTGTCGACATGGACACGACTGACACGATGGTGGTAACGGTGGACACGGACATCTGGATACTGAATATGGTGATGATGAATGTGGCAACTGTCATGGTTGGTTGGGTGTTTGGACGAGGAGGCTGGTTGTGGGCTGCTGCGACGGTGGCCGCTGTGGGGTGTTCGGGAATGGCTAAGGTGATGGCGGGGGTCGAGTGTCTATCTTCTTGGGTTTCGGGGGTTATGCATATATAGGGAGAGGGAAGATTTGGTTGATATGATGGAAGCAGATATGGAGAAGAGGGGTTGTACGTATCAAGATTAGAATTTAAAGGATAATAATTATAAAATAATTAATCTATTTCTTATCCTGCAATACTATTATAAAATTGACCAATCATAATAGTTAAAGGTGATATTTGTCACTATCAAGGTAATTTAAAATATAAGGCCTCGTTTGGTTCGCGGAATCTCCCGGTTGGAAAAGGAAAGTGATTACTTTCCTATGTTTGGGCGTCCAAGGAATTGAGGAGGAAAGGAAAGTGATTCCCAATGGAAGGGAAATTAGGGAGGAAAATGATTCCATCCATCCAAGGAAGGAATCACTTTCCCACGTTGAAGTATTCACTTTCCTTTCCAAATTCCTTGGCATTGCCAAACATCGGAAAGGAAAATCAATATGAATTAAAGTTTCCCAAAGGAAAGAAAATGACAAGGAATTGATTTCCTTTCCCTTCCATTCCGCGAACCAAACGAGGCCTAATAGTATAATTTAAATCGTAATTCAAATAATACTCATCGTATTTAAATACAACACTTGATATAATCAAAATAATTTAAA